>CM045887.1:4310000-4417500 GCA_025169545.1 Anguilla japonica | reverse complement strand
ATGGATGGGGTTGGGTGTCAGTGGGGGTGAGAGGTGGATGTCCTGGTTGAGGTCAGGGTCAGTGGGGGGGGGGTGAGGGGTGAATGTTACGGTTGAGGTCAGGGTCAGTGGGGGGTGGGGGTGAGGGGTGGATGTTACGGTTGAGGTCAGGGTCAGTGGGGTGGGGTGGGGGTGAGGGGTGGATGTCCTGGTTGGAGTCGAGGTTGGTGGGGTGGGGGTGAGGGGTGGATGTTACGGTTGAGGTCAGGGTCAGTGGGGTGGGGGTAAGGGGTGGATGTCCTGGTTGAGGTCAGGGTCGGTGGGGTGGGGGTGGGGGTGAGGGGTGGATGTCCTGGTTGAGGTCAGGGTCGGTGGGGTGGGGGGGGGGGGGGTGGATGTCCTGGTTGGAGTCGAGGTCGGTGGGGTGGGGGTGAAGGGTGGATGTTACATTTGGGCTCGGGGTCGGTGGGGTTTCTCTGTGGTGAAGCGTCGCTGCGCTCTGACCTGTGACACTGTGGCTGTCTCGCCTCCACAGCAGCCATCTATCTGTGAACTTTGTAAGGCTGATAAAGAGGACACCTACATGGACTTTTCTTTCCTTTGTCACACACCGTCACACACAGTCGTGCTGTCACACACACACACACACACTCTCTCCCTCACACACACACACACACACACACACACACTCTCTCTCTCACACACACACACACACACACACACACAATCTCTCTCACACACACACACACACACACTCACTCTCTCACACACACAAACACACACACACACTCACCTACTCTCTCTCTCACACACACACACACACACACACACAGTGACAGTAGAGGGACATGCACAGTGCTGTCCCTGTAAAACTGGAGGCTTATGCTGCAGTGTATCTATAGGGTGTGTGTGTGTGTGCTACTGGAGGTCAGACTCATAATACTCTGGCGAAGTGGAGCAGCGGGGAACTGGACCGGATCTCTCATCATGCAGAAAGAGGTACTGGGATTGAGGGTCAATGTCCTTTTTGAGTACAACGTGTTTTTTTTTGGGAATGCAGTGCCTGGATTCAGGTCACAGTTTGCTTTGACTTTGAGGTTTTTGGTCTTCACAGCCACAGCTTGTTGAGCTCAGTGATCACCAAAATGTTTTAATCAATAAAGAAAAACAACATTTTGCATTTTCCAGGTAAAATGTTAATTGAACCCAGGCCTGGATGTAATTATTCTGAACATACCTCTTGCGTTTTAGAAGAGCCGTTGGATATAATCTTTTGTTTTTAAAAGCTCGGATAGAGTAATCACACACCGTAAGCATTCGTACCTGGAGCTGTTGTGCCGTATGAACGAGGGGGCAAACTCTGTTTGCAATGCTCATCGTGATTACTCAGACATATATCAGGGACCAGGGTCCAATCTGTGTGGAACAATCAGATTAAAAATGGTTCGTTCAGCCTGAAGTGTTTGAAAGTGTGGTTTGAAAGTGGTCAAAGCTAATTTGACCTGCAGCGATCGTTGATTTTACGTTGGCATGCAGTGCGTTTAGTTTCTTCCTTCTTCTTTTTTAAGCCGATGGGTTGAGGTCATTGGAGGGAGAGGCAGTACGGAAGGTGGTCAGCAGCAGACAGAGCAGGACTCTGACTTTGAGCAGAGAGAGGAGAAACCCCTGCAAACGCAAAACGTTCTCACAATGTTACTGGAACGTTTGGTCATTGTTATAACGTTGTCACTATGTCACAGCAACGGCGTTTTGTGCTAGCTGGGATATGCTTCTCAAAAGGTTCAGATGAATATGACGGTCTCTGGACATGTCCTCTGTGGGCTTTTAAACTACAGTATTCAAGTGGTCATATCTTTCACTCTCTGTATGTCGTTGGTCTCTTTTCTTTGCAAAAGAATCCGTTTATAACGTTTAATGGGGAAGGGTCCTTCATCCTTAAGGTTCCCTGAATGTTTGAATGTTGCATAGTTGTGAGAGACCTCATTATAAAATACTGATTGAAAAACGTAACCGTTTCTTCTTTTACTTTTGCACTTCGATATACATGTATATACTGTGGTTTTGTTGTCTCTGTGCTGTGTGGGAGTTCTTATAGGGGTGCACTACTCTGGTCCTGGACTGTGTCTGTGTGCTACTTATGACTGTGACATATGACTGTGTTTCTCTACAGTATGGGTTGCCTGTGCTTTGGATGTGCTGCTGTAACACAGGTTGCCTGTGCTCTGGCAGCATGGCTGTGCTGCTGTAACACAGGTTGCCTGTGCTCTGGCAGCATGGCTGTGCTGCTGTAACACAGGTTGTCTGTGCTCTGGCAGCATGGCTGTGCTGCTGTAACACAGGTTGCCTGTGCTCTGGCAGTAAACATGAGAGCTGTGTCACTGGCGTGTCTATCTCTGCAGGCGATCCGCTGCACTCTGCCCAACTGCACCTGTGAGTGTTTCCAGCCGGGGAAGATCAGCCTGAGGACATGTGACTACTGCAAGCATGGCTGGGTGGCCCACGGTGAGCCAGAGAGAGACACACACACACACACACACACACACACAAATATACACGCACGCACACACACACACACACATCGACACACATGCACACAAACAAACATGCACACACATACACACACGCACACACACACATTGACGCACATGCACACACACACACACACACACACCGACGCACATGCACACACACACACACACACATCGACGCACATGCACACACACACACACACACACACACACATCGACACACATGCACACACACACACACATACACATGCACACAAACAAACACACACACACACACTCTTAATTAGTAATTGTTATTGGGCCACCAAATGTCTGATAAGCTTCCTCGTTTGGGTCTGAGAGTTTGATATTGGCCTCTACCTGCCTGCAAAATTTTGTGTGTTTTGAAATAATCGCCATTGGAGATTGTCTTTACCAATTTGTTTGAGTCGAAAATATGTTGGTAAGTTGAAAGATCCATTATCCCTGAGACGTCTCTGTCTGTCTGTCTGTGTGTCTGTCTGTCTGTCTGTCTGTCTGTGTTCCCTCTCAGCGCTGGACAAGCTGAGCACGCAGCACCTGTACCACCCGGCCCAGGTGGAGATCGTGCAGTCCAGCGTGGTGTTCGACATCAGCTCGCTCATGCTGTACGGGACGCAGGCGCTGCCGGTCCGGCTGAAGATCCTGCTGGACCGGCTCTTCAGCGTCCTGAAGCAGAGCGAGGTCCTGCACATCCTGCACTGCCTGGGCTGGACCCTGCGGGACTACGTCCGGGGATACATCCTACAGGTACATCTCACGCACACACGCAGCACACACACACACACACATACACACACACACACACACACACGCATGCGCATGCACACATACACACACACACACACGCATGCGCATGCACACACACACCCATGTGCATGTGCATACACACACGCACACACACACACACACACATACACGCACACGCATGCGCATGTGCACACACACACACACACACATGCTGTATGGCTTTATGGTGACAGCTTTGTCACATTCAGCACTTACTTACACGTGATCAGCCAAATTTTGATTTGAAACACGTGTCGTTGAAAATTGTTGTTCAAATTGCATTGGCATTTAAAGAGTTCATGGAAAACAATGGTCTGCCTTGCAAGCAGGTACTTCATAAGTCCAAAGTAGACTGGCACGACTGAGATTAAGCTCTGATATTCACCGCTCGGTAAATGTTCAGCCGAATCACTGAAGCTGGGTTGATAACCGAGCACAAGACCTGCAACCGTGGTAACTGCGCTGGGGCCCGACTGGCTTTGCTCTCTTTAGCATTAATTACAGCCTGTGCTTCGAGTGCTGACAGCTGTTTTCATTTGTTCTGTCAGTGATAATTTACCGGGCAATGAAGTACAGACGCATCAGACATGGCAGTGGCGGATAAATATGTGTGTGTAAAAATTAATTTGCACGGGCATGCAACATGAGAGAGCGTGGAAGGGGGGATTATGGGATAGCTGTCATTAACCTCGCCCACAGTGGTTCACCCATATTCCTGAAGGGACTTAGGGATGTGTAATGACAAGGGAAGCTGTTACAGTCCAGGGGTGAGGTATTAATGAGATTGTGCTTGTGTGTGTGTGTGTGTGTGTGTGTGTGTGTGTATTTACATCCTTGCATAGTTTTCATATTTTGTAGCCTCACAGTTTGAAACTTTGACGTTTAAAATGAAATATGAATTAATATTGCCGGTCTACACAACACAAATCTACATATCTATGTATCCGTATATAGTAAATGCATAACTGGAAGTAAAAACAGTGATATCTTTATTGCTTCAGTATACTTTAGTGAAGGTGTACTTTTATGTGTCTGTAAGACCTCATATTCTACAGAACAGAAGACCATAAAAAAGTGCCAAAGTGTACAACATCTTTTTAAGCATTCATCTGCAGTGTGTATGAATCTACACTTCTGTTGGCTGGCTCTCCTTAATGAAACATGCCTTCATTAATATTTAAATGAGGGACGTACACCCTCAATACGTGATTAGCATAAAAGCCAGTAAGGCCAGGTTTTCTTCATCGCTAATGAGAGTAATTCAAGATCACCGTCACCAGCAAGGCCTAACTGTTCTGGCTGAGCTGTTTTTAATGAAACATTCTCAGAATTAATTGGTCGTTTCAGGAAAGAAGGGGAGCTTGCTGGGAGTGTAATGGTGTCTGCTTTTGACCCTTGACCTCGCGTGCGCGAGAGCAGCGGCTGTACGGGATGCGGGGGGCGATTAAGGCTGAACAGGAAGTGATGTCGTTGTTGTCGCAGGACGCGGTGGGGAAGGTCCTGGACCGCTGGAGCATCATGTCGCAGGAGGAGGAGGTGGTCACCCTGCAGCAGTTCCTGCGTTTCGGGGAGACCAAGTCCATCGTGGAGCTGATGGCCCTGCAGGAGCAGGAGGGGCAGGTGGTGACCGTGCCCCCCTCCGAGGCCGATTCGGGGATCCGGACCTTCATCGAGAGCAGCGGCCCCGCCCGCAGCCCCGCCCTGCTGTCCCCGCCCTGCAGGGGGGCGGCGGCGGGCACGACAGCGTCCATCACTTCGAGAACCTCCCAAACAGCCTGGCGTTCCTCCTGCCCTTCCAGTACGTCAGCCCCGGCTCCGCCCCCACGCTGGGGCTCCCGGCCAATGGGCTTGCCCGGGAGCCCAGCCTGCCCACCAACGGGCTGGTGCAGGAGCCGGGCCTGCCCAATCAGAGCGAGCCGTCCGAGAGCAGAGGGTCGGAGGCGTCTCTCTCGCCCTGCCCCAGCCTGGGCGCCCCCCCTGGGGAGGCTGAACCCCAATGCGGGGCTCGGCGGCACGACCCCGCCCCCCTCCCCGACCCCGCCCCCGCTCGGCGACCGGCACGCGCACCCCCACGCGCTGAAGCTGGGGCCCCGCAGCCTGCAGTACTCCTCGCTGTCCTGCAGGCCGCATCGCATGCGACGCATGGGCGCCGCGTCGCGCAAGGGCCGCGTCTGCTGCAGCTCCTGCGGCAAGACCTTCTACGACAAGGGCACGCTGAAGATCCACTTCAACGCCGTGCACCTGAAGATCAAGCACCGCTGCACGGTGCAGGGCTGCAACATGGTGTTCAGCTCGCTGCGCAGCCGCAACCGGCACAGCGCCAACCCCAACCCCCGCCTGCACCTGCCCGTGCTGCGCAACAACCGCGACCGCGACCTCATCCGCTCCGCCGCCGCCCGCCCACCACCCCGCCCCGCCCCTCGCGGCCGGCCATGCCCACCCCCACGCCCATGGCCACGCCCACCCGGCCACGCCCGTCATCGCCAGCTGCGCCCACTCCGCCACGCCGGTAATCTCTGCTGTGCCCGTGATCTCTGTGCACGCCCACTCCGCCACGCCCATCATCTCGGGGCACGCCCACATGGCCACGCCCCTGCTGTCGGCCCCGCCCACCCCCGGTTTGGACCCCCTGCTGCACGGCCCGTTGGTTTTTCCCTCCCTGAAATCTGTGCAGCCCATGCAGCCCATACCGCCATTCTACCGCGCGCTGGTGCCTCCCGCCGCCCTGATCCACCCGCCCGTCTCCCTGCCCTCCTCCCTGACTCCCCGCCTCCCACAGCCCCCGCCTCCCCGGCCAGGACCTCGCCTCCGAATCGCCCCCGAAAAAAAAGCCCCGGAAGTCCAGCATGCCGGTCAAGATCGAGAAGGAGGCGGCGAGCGCGATCGACGAGTACGAGGAGGAGGAGGAGGAAGAGGAGGAGGAAGATCCCGGCTACGGCCGCAGCGTTCTCCTTCCGCGGGGGACGGGAGTCCTGGCCCGGCACCGCCGTGGCTGGAGGAGCGCCGGGAGCTCGCTGCGGGGAGCGCGACCACCAGGGGGCGCCAGAGAAGGAGCCGGAGCCGGAGACCTGCGACAGGGAGAGGAGCAGGTTTACAGAGCGGCAGGAGGAGGAGGCGCAGGAGGAGGTGCACGGCCATCGAGAGAAAGGGAGACGGAGAGCAAGATCTGCTCCTCGCCGCCCCCTCTCCGCCCGCTCGTCGCCGTTAAGGAGGAGCTGAGCGACTCCGCCTTCGACGTGTTCTGCGCGAGCCGTCGGGACCCCAAGTGGGCCCACCAGCTCCGCCCTGCACCCAACACGGGCCTGCACCCCAGGACCTGCTACGTCTGCAAGAAGAGCTTCAAGAGCTCCTACAGCGTGAAGCTGCACTACAGGAACGTGCACCTGAAGGAGATGCACCTGTGCACGCTGGCCGGCTGCAGCGCCGCCTTCCCCTCGCGGCGCAGCCGAGACAGGTGGGTCCCCCAAACGCAGCCCGCAGCCCGCCACCCCGCACCGCACCTCACACGCCACACCTGTGACTGCACACCTGTGCTCCCAAAAATAACGTACCTGAACCTCTATATACGATCTCAACAAAAAGCATTTTCAACATACAAAAAGGTCAAGTTATTCACAAATAGGAAGTGCTGTCCATAAGTCATTCATTAATATTTGCAAAAATCTAGGCTTGTCGTTAAAAGTATTAATGTCAAAATGAGGCTAAGTTACAACAGTCAATATTGTCTATCTTAGCTCACACAAATTAAGCAAGCTGTATTCCAAAGCAATGCCACCCAGTGTTTCCTAAATTATTTCATCTAACATGCCCGTGTGTTTTTCATCTTACCATCTGAAGAGGGGAAAAAGCAAAAATGCAAAATAACTCAAGTTTACATTACATTACATTTATGCGCCAGTTTGTGGTTTTATTGTGTGGACGTGCGAAGTTGTATCTGAATTCTGTGTTAACATGTCTGTGTTTACATGAGGTCAGAAGGTACAGAAGTTGATGCCTCTATGATGTCTCTATGCATAGCGATGGATCACTCACTTAGGAATAATGCATTTTAAGATGTGGTAGCTACTGTTGCCATTCAGAGGACCCTCTGTTCAGTTTCTTTTGTTCAGTTGTATTATTATAAGAGACTGTGCTACTTTGTAGGCTGTGAAAAGTTCTTTCAGAAAATCTGTATGTTTCATTCAGTCCAGTGGTTTAGTTGCCGGAAGTTTCTGAGACTCGCACTTGCATCTTTGAGTCGTTCAGTAATTGACGTTTGTCGGATCTAGTGCCGCTCTGCTGCTCAAAGCCGAGAGCACGTGCCCTTATTTCAGGCGCTAACGCGATGCTAACCTGCACGAGGTTACCTGTTACATACAGGTGCATACATTAGCGACGCGGGCCTGTCAAACCGCTGCATGTTTTAACATATACGGAGGTGAGGGTGAGGTGATGCTACCTATACTCGTTAGCACTTTTCGTAGCGACGCGCCCGGAACGCGCTCACATTAGCAGCTGGCCTGTCTGTCACAATCGGGTTCTCAGAGCTCCTCGTGCCACATCAGCCATCAAACTGTTTAACAGTCGCGAAGTTCAAACTTCAAACTTTCCGAAGTAATCTAAAGTAAATCTAAATTAAAATTTGAAATATGTGTAGGTACTAAAAGTACTGTACGGTGATATTTGCATTTTTTAGTTATTGATAATTTGAAGATGATGTATCCAGAGGGGTGGCATTATGGTGGAGTGCGTACAATTGATTTACAAGAACGTCAGTTTAGATGCTAAAATATCAGAAATAAGTGGAGCGTTGGGGGAAAAGGCAAAGACCAAGGCTAATACATGCTGTCATTTTTTGTCTTACAAGGAATCTGGAGGAATAACTCTCGAATACTGTTTTTTTTTTTTTTTTTTGAAGAGTGGCTGATAGGAAATCCAACGATGTCTGTACTTCAAAGTAATCTAGATAGCATGCAGGTATTCATTTCAGAACTCTTCCATAATGCCTTGAGTGACATCTGTGCCATCCTCTAAACGTACTGTATATCCTCCTGAAAATAAAGTTTATTTTAAATTTTTTAAAACATAATACAAGTGTTTTGGATGACAAAAACATGTTGCTGTGAAAGTAGTTTCAAAAGTATTAGGTATTTTATTTTTATCAAATGTGCCTTGTAGTATTGGTCTCAGTATAGTTATTCTTAATATTAAGGCTTATGTCCCGTGTAGGAGACATAAGAATTATATGAATTCTGGGTACTAGGAGGATATCACTGTGATGTACAAAAACGAGGTGCAATATGATGATATTTTTGTGAATTTATTATTATTTCATTTTTTTGTCAACGGGTCCATTTCAGAAATGTGATCATCATCCTCCTTGGTTCTGTTTTATTTTCCTGGCTTGCTTCTATATTTTGTTACTGCAACCCCCAGTGAATCATGGGAGGAATTGATCTACTTGTTGTGGATTACAGAATATAGAATATTGAACTACTGAGGATGGGAGAATAGCGGGGGGGGGGGGGGGGGAGGGGGGTGGGGGGGGGGGGGGGGGGGGGGGGGGGGGGGGGGGGGGGCTTCAAAAAAAAAAAAAAACGAAAATTAAACTTAATTTCTTTGTGTAATTTTCCACATCACAGAGTGATAAAATTAATTCAGATTTCCATGTCGTTGTAAGGCTTGAATTAAATAACTTGGGATGCGTACCAATCAAAAACCATCAAAGCTCATGCATTTAACAGTGGGGTTACTATTTTAGAGGGCAACGTGCCCTGTGTCTGAAAGTGCAACAATTATTTAAGCTTCATTTAACATAAACAACTGTTACACTGGTATCACACAGACTTAATGAACTTAAATATGCAGTGCTAACTGTCCTCCGTTTCACACCTCATCTCAATAAGTGCCTGTCTTACCTTAAGAGGATAAAACCAACAACAGATGCTTTTTTTAAAACAATGCAATTAGCTAATTTCGCAGCGCCAGCCTCCAGAACCCCCTATGGGCAGTGAGGGTAGTCAGCAGTGAAAAAAAAAAAAATTAAATAAAAAAAAAACATGTAAAAAAAAGTAGGAATGATGAAATTGAACACGAGAGTCCGTTTTCAAGAAGAATTACTAACAAAACCAACTACAACTGCTTACAAGCTAAAAGTGTTTTCTTAAATGTGATTTTATTATGTGACTACATCTACCCAATAACAATTTAAATAGCAGTTATTAAATTCCATGTGAACTTGAGGTACATTTGTAGTGTTACATAAAAGGGTCGTTTATCCTAAATGTTATGCAAGAAAACCCATAAAATTTGGCTGTATTAGGAATAGGAAAGGCCATGTAGAATAATTACAATCTTGCCTGAAACAGACATTGATAATAAAATGTGTGCCAATGGATTGTTTTACACAGTGGAGATAGTAAATGTTGAGACAGTGGTGACGGTTAATTTATTTAAACAATGAATAATGGATGTGATTCAGACTGATAATGAATGTGTTTTACGCTGTGAAGATAATGATTGTTTTAGACAAAGAATAACAAATATGTTGTCTGATAGATATGATATTAGGTGTGCTTTAGACAGTGATGATAATCAAAATGTTTTAGATAGATATGATAATGGGGATGTTTTAGGCAGTGATGATAATTAATTAGTTTTAGATTGTGATGATAAAGATTATATTTCAGATATGGTCGTGGATGTGTCTTAGCCTACGATGACAATGAATGTTTTAGAACTTATAAAGATGTGTATTTTCGATATAGCAATGGACGTGTTTTAGCCAGTGATGACAATAAGTTTTTTTAGAAATAATAAAGCGATTGTGTTTTAGATGTGATAATGGATGCATTCTCTTGTGGCCACAGGCACAGCTCCAACATAAACTTGCATCGGAAGCTTCTGACCAAAGAGCTGGACCACATGGTCCTGGACTCAGACCGCATCCCGCTGCCGCTGATTGTTGGTGGCCATGAGCGTGGTCTGGAGGCTCTGGGTCGAGGAGGACGAGGAGGCGGGCGCGTTCGAAACGAAGCGTTCTCCCCTATTAATGGAGCCAGCCAACACTCCCCTGACTACTATGCAGCAGCGGAGCTCTGTGCTGCCCCCAGTGGCTGGTCCAGGTATAGCGCGCACTCGTCCGCCGCGTCAGACCCCGGGAGCAGCGATGGAGAGGACGTCTCCCAGAATGCCAAGGGGCTCGGGGACATTCAGCGCCGCAGGAGCAGAGCAGCAGATTGGCAGCCGTGTGACACCTCCCCCTCGTGCCACGGCTCCGCCGCCCCCTCGCCACGCGGCTCCTCCCCTGCGTCGCACGACTCCTCCCCTGGCCCGGTGACTCCGCCCCCTTCGGGCGCTCCCTGCGGGTGCGTCGCCGCGCTCTCCGTCTGCGGCCGCGTGCTGCGCTGCCACGCCCGACTCCCCTCCGCCCACAGCCGGGACGGACACGCCCAGAATCCCGACCTGCAGGACAGCACACCCCTCGCCGCCATGATGGACTGATACCAATACACACCCCCCCTCCCGCTAGCCCCCAAGCCTTCTCTGGACCCAGTCCAGCTTCCAGCATCCTCCACCTTCATCCATTGTCTGTTTGTACTGCTTTCCCCTGGAAGCCCACGTACATGAGCAGAGAACCCTCGTCCCAGATACAGGTAGACGTCTCTGATATTTCTGACCTCTCTGAGAGTGGAGAAGGTCCTTTCTTTTCCATCTCCCGTTCCCTGAAATAGGAACCGCCCCCCTTCCTTTCTACATGGAAATCACTCTTTGATATGATTAACTGGAAAAAAAATAAAATAAAAAGTGCTATTCAAACTTATTGTGACTTTTTGCCTGCAGAACTGCTACTAATGAGAAAGAGAAAGATAAAAGAGATCTTCTACGTGTTTTTCGTGCCGTTGTTTCTTTCCTGAAGACTGGCCCATACCAGAGCGTCACCTCCTGCATCTGTAAATAATTCCCCAACAGACTCCTGCTGTAAAAATGCATTGCTGGTTTCTTTTTTTATTTATTTTCATGCTAGTTCAGTACTTCAGTACAGTATGACTGGCAAGGGAACAGGAACTTTAGATTGTTTCTCTTAAAACACATTTTAAACCAGACAGAAATCCAGACACCCGGTTGGATGTGCTTGTGCAGGAAATGATCGCATGCTGTAGGATTCCAGGAATGTGCGTAGTTTTTGTTTGTGGTGTTCGTAACGTGCGTTTCTCTATGACACAAATGCAGTGTCACACTTTGCAACAACACAAAGGGATGACTAAATGCTACTATGAGAGGTAGATATATTCATTGTGGTTCTCACAGATCGAGATTGCCTGGCTGAGTGGTAACAGTACTTAGCAGTAGCTGCATTAACTGTCTCCAGTGTCTCAAACGGCTCAATAATGTAAAAACCAACCACTGGTTATCCTTATTTCAATTTATGCGGCTAAGGGGGCTCTAAATTCCAAGTGTGACTCCATGTTCAGTTGTGTTTAAAGTACATAATAAAGGCCACATGCTTATTTCCATTAAGGTAATCCGAGTCTATGATGTCCTTGAATCTTAACCCTAAAATTACACCTGTGATCTTTTTAAAATATTGTTTTTTTTTTTTATTTCCTTGTGATGCAATGTAATATTACTGTAATACTGTAGCTGTGCTGCAGTGTTTGTTTTGTGAAAGATATTACCGTAATGCTCTGTCCGTACCTATTTCAGAACTCAGCATAAA
Source organism: Anguilla japonica (assembly GCA_025169545.1). Taxonomy (NCBI): domain Eukaryota; kingdom Metazoa; phylum Chordata; class Actinopteri; order Anguilliformes; family Anguillidae; genus Anguilla; species Anguilla japonica. The sequence goes on along the minus strand of CM045887.1, from coordinate 4,405,488 downwards.
TTGTATAGTACAGCTATATCCAATAATTGGACGAGGGAGGGCACAGATCTGTCCAATGACAGCACAGTGGGAGGTACAGATCTGTCCAATGGTATTTATTGGTGTGTGCATTTTCAGCTGAACCCCATATATATATATATCCAATTGCTTTTATAGGTAACTAACAATGAACATTGACAGGTAGAGGTGGTTTTGATGTGAAGTATGGGGTCCAAAAAAGAGTGGTATACCCCTTCTACATACAATCATATTTGTAAAATTAAACACCTAAGCACATAAAGTTTTCATTTGTCATATTGGTGTCTTGGTAAACACTGTCTCACTCATTGTGGATCTGCATGCTGCTTGTGCTTGTTGTGCATCTGGAGAGACCCTGTTTGCATAGCGACAGAAATGCTCTAACACAGTATATCCATAGCCAGGGATTATAGAATAGGGACAAGACAGGATGTGACATCACAGAGGAGCTCCAACAATCACAAAGTACATTGGTAATAACAAATAGAAACAGCGATAGCTTGTGGATACCTTCAGCCAATCTCTGTTGGCCTCGTTCCCTTTCTTATGGTTGAGCTTTTCCCTGATTTCAATGGGAAAAGTGATTGCACATCCATTCTATCCCTATTTCATTACCCTTGTCCGTATCAGGGAAAAGTGTCAGTGCTCCTGTTGTACAGTGTGCAATCAGTAGCTTCACAGATACTGTATGAGCCCTTAAACAATCAATTCAGTTGCCAACTGGCCGTTGAATTGTATTCATATTCTGTGTGAATACTTGCGATTTCTATCAGAATTCTTGTACATTTTTTTATATTAAAGATTTATCAGTTACTGGTGAACAGATGCCTCCTGTTTTTCCTGTCTATGGGGATTGTGGGTCCTGCCACATTACATTACATTACATCACAGGCATTTAGCAGATGCTCTTATCCAGAGCGACTTACACTACATGAACCTGTGACCTTTAGGTTACAAGACCAGCTCCTTACCCATTATATTACACAACCACCCAGGGGACATGTTTGGCCAGGGTGCTGCAGAAAGTTGATCAAGGCTATTCAGTGTAGGTCCAGTTAATTCAAAGAAGATACATCCCACAATTAGCTGTCAATTAACTGCACTAGTTTTTTAAGGTAACACTTACTGCATAATTTAAAAAAAAGGGTGTGGAAAAGGATAGCTTGACCCAATAATTGATTGATTGCATTAATTAAATCAAGTACAGAAGAGTACATCCTGGCCAGGTTAGGCTGTATCAGTAAAAATGTTAGCAATTAAAATGACCTCCAATAAAGCAGCATTTAAAATTAGCATTTCTTAAATCTTTTTTCTGTTTTCTCAGCCTCCAACTGCGACAGTCACACAGTCAGTGGTTGAAATAGCTTGTGGCTGAAATTATTTTAATTTCAGACATTTTATGTATCGTCAGTAACGTGCGAATGTATAATTTTGCGCTTTGACAGAACTGAGCTTCGCTGTTTATTGATTAAGTGCTGCCTTGAAAATATTCTAATGAACTTATGGAAAATATGATTTCTCAGAGTTTGCCACAGCAGACCTGGACCTGGGCTCTTGCACATTAATATTGACACAAACTCATATCCTTCAGCGAAATACTCTTCACAAGGAAGATGGCATAAAGCACTCTCATTATTTGAATATACGTAAGTGAATGCAGAGCTGGAGTCCTTGAAGTTCTTTAATAATTTCAGCCACAAAAATTACACAAAATTAATTCCTAGTGATTTTCTGTCAGCTGATAGGTTTGGTTGATGGCCATTTCTCTGCAGGAGTTGCTTTGATATTTTTTTCATTCTGCAAGATTTTTACCTTGGAAGTAACAGCAATTCATTCTATTTTATTTTAATTTTATGTTACTTATCTTCTAAGCCGCCAAGTGTCACCCAAAATAAACATGCAAGCAGTAGCACTCGCCGGAGGGCAAAAAATATCCATATTTATTTGATTTGATTATGCAGGTTTGTGGAACCCTTAACCAAGACCAGGAATATCTCTTAACTCAGCCAACTGCAGAAGGGACACCAGTTTACAAAGAAATCTTATAAAAGCATAAAAACATCTAAACATTCCTCTCAGAAACACATTTTTCCAAACTTGTGTTCCTTCTGCAGGTAGTTGAGTTTGAAGATACCGTTATTTTGTGATATTTTTTGAGGTGGAGATTTTGGGTCTAGGGGGCTAGAAAAGAACCAAGATCCCCTACCCAGGAAACAAGTTACGCTCTTATTGAAGGTCTGCGGAATGACATTGTCTCAGACAGGCGTCTCTGATTTCTGCTACACTGGCTTCAGTGACTGTATAAGAGGGAACTGCCGGGACCATCCTGACTTTGAGCTCTAGTGCCCCCTTCTGGTTCTTTGAGGTAACACCCTGTAACTTCAGAAAATTTTGACAGTGAGTTTTTGAGGGGAGAAAGTTTCCAAGGTACAGGCATAATAAAATTAAGAAAAAAAGTTATCTCTTCATGTACAACAAAACACATTTTTATGCATTGTTTACAACATTACCAGATACATGTACTCAAGGAGTGGACAAGTAGGTCCGTATCCATTACTGCACATCATGCAAATTTACACTTAACTAGCAAAAAAATTCCAGAGAAGACCATCGTGGAGTATCTGTCCCCTGCCCCCACATCAAAAAATTTGTCCTGCAAGAACCACAAACTTGGTGCCCGAAGGATCCACAATCGAGAGTGCCCTGAACCTACAGGCCCAGCAGAACAGCTTCCAAAGAGCACAATCTCCTAGCGCTGCGGAAACGATTAAGGCGAGGACGACATAAATCAGCTTTTATAACTCAACTAACTCATCGGTGGGTGGTATCTGTTTCTGGATTTTCATTTATTTTAACTTTTTTTCCCCTTGGATTTCATCATGGGCCTAATTATGGGAACTCTTCATAAAAGGACGTTTTACCATTCATTCTAAGCCTTTGGCAAACGACAGAGAGGTCCGAAACGTAAGTAATTTTAATCACAAAAGTTGCATGCACAGCAATAGAGACAGAGTTTTTGTTTTGGTTTCGTATTTCATTTATTAAATTAGCCCAATCATTCAGTAATTGATATTTCAGTTACATTTCCTTACAAGTTCATGAATGACATCTGAAGACCGTTTTCATTAAACTTATTGTGGACATAACTACGATTAAATCAGCCTAAGTGTATTCAGCTAATTTTCTCCTTTGCTCAGTGTAATTAGTGACAAAAAAAAACCTGCATACACACCGGCTCTGGAGGAATGGAATTGCCCACGCCTGAACTAACTGCACCCTATCCTCTGCACACTAAGGGTGATTATGTGAGAAGTTCTCCTCACCGGAGCCCTGATATTTAGGTGGATCAATGAATTAATCAATAAACATTCAACGTGGAGAAGAGCAGAAACTTCCATGACTCCAGAATCCTAAGCTGGTGTAATTATGTAAATAATTCATTTATTTTTAAGTTTATATTTAACTTTTACATTACCAGGACATGCCACTGAAATATAGCATATATAAATTAAATTGAGATTTAGACATACAAAATCGCATTAAGGTATATAATTATAAATCCCATTCATTTATCAACGACACATTTGCTCATTCCAAACTAAATATGTATCTACAGTATTAATTCCACAATTCACACTACACTGAATGATCCTGTACTTTTCACAAATGCGCGCCTCGTGTTCATTATCATTCAATATAATCATAAAATAATTATTTCTTTATCTACCTATATTTTTCGAAATTGGAATTTAATTATCTCGCACTTAAATAGCCTACTGAGCATCAGTGCGATCATCTTCACCTTTTATTCCTAGAAATGACATCGGGTTTTATCATTTCCTGGTTCATGGCTCTGAAAACGGGAAAGAAGCGAGTAGGCTACAACACCGAGGCCTTGTTTTACCGTCATACAGTCTGAAACGCTGAAATTGCGGCGTACAGACAATATTTACAATTGTTCACAAAGTTTCAAAGACGGGTTGTTGCATCCCTCATTTCAAAACTCCGTCTGCATTCATCATTAACCATTTAAAGAACCCAGCTATTCTGTTCTGTTTTGCGCATTTGACTTAACCTTACGGTCCTGAACCAAAATGAGGTGTAAATATTTCAATAAAGTTCTCTTTCGTTTCAAAAGTTATACCTCGGTGTTACTTCACGTCTGAAAAAGACTTTAAGTAATATAGTAATGTAGTTTGACGCTTAATACAGCGGCACAAGTCTTACAAAACAAATCAGTTTCGGTTATTTAGAAATCGTCCCCCCCATTCGGAACAATCATAGAGCAGTCCGTCGCTTAGCTGCGCGGGAGTACAGGGACTTGGTTTGCAGTGTGTGCTTCTGTCGATTGGGGTAAGCATAGAACCTTTTCACTAATGCTAATCTTGAAAATGCCATTGTGATCGTAGACACGTGGATCTGTAATAAATGTTTCTTTCTCTGACATATTCTACGTTTAGCCTCTCAAACTAGAATGCATATTTTGTGGGGAGGACTTGGGTCGTTTATGTCACCGGAAAATACAAGCTAGCTAACGTTACGTAGCTAGCAAGGGTAGGATAACCATCTATTTATTTACCTTCGAGAACTTGCTCAATGTTAACCAGGTGGACGACCTGAAATGGAATATTCGTTGCTGTACGCTACAGTAAGCATTTGTAGTGCACGCCTCGCTTGTTTGTGTGGATGGTTGGTAAATGTGACCGGGATCAGGGGGAGGGGGGGTCAGCTCGTGGACACTCACCTCCCTGCAGAGCGCAGTGCAGCGGGGAGAACACTGCTGCTGCTGCTGCTGCCGCTGCCGCGGGGGGCTGAACTCGTCTTGGGCTGCACGGGCCCACGTGCACGCTCTCGCTCTTTGCATTCAACCGTAGTCTATGCATTCAACAAACTTTTTGCCAATAAATAAAAAACTTAAAACATTTGTTTCTGTTGCGTGCATTCGAAAGTTTGTTTTATCACTATTTTAAAGGGGATGGGGTGGTTGACAGTATTATTATTATTATTATTATTATTGATAATAATAATAATAATAATAATAATAATATTAATATTAATAATATTGTCTTGTTTCCTGTCACACTATTAGAATCACCAACTCCAAAATGACTCGAGATTTCAAACCTGGAGACTTGATTTTCGCCAAGATGAAAGGATATCCCCACTGGCCAGCCAGGGTAAGCGCACGCATTCCCCTTTACTGAAGCTGACTACTATCGAGACCGAACCTGTAAGAGTCTTCTGTGTTTTTGTTTTTCTTTTTTGTAATTGAGAACTCAGTGCAGTCCCGTTTATAACGTTCACGTTTACCGGGCCTGACATCATGCTTTGAGTGACACCATTTTTAGAGCTCTTATGTAAACCGTGCATGTGTGAGTACACGTACATAGATGTGGATGTATGTAGTGCTGTAACCACTGCCTGCCTGTCGGTGTGTATGTGTCTAATGTTCTGATAATGTTCCTTATTTCAGATTGATGAAGTTCCTGACGGTGCTGTGAAACCCTCCAACATAAAGTTTCCCATTTTCTTCTTTGGTACTCATGAGACGTAAGTAGAATTAGAAATTTTTGGCCTGCGTTGTTTTCTCAGATGAACTGCATTTAGTTTTCTTGGTGTGTCACTGTGCAAAGTAACCCCCCCCAAGTCTAAAATGGTGGATTTGGGGGTTACTTTGCATAATCAATGATTAATGCGGTTCTTCAGAAAATGTGAATAAACACCAGCCCTGAGAGGAACATTTAATTTTTAAATGTTTTTATTTATAAATATTTTTTTTTTTTTGCATTTAGTGCATTCTTGGGACCCAAAGACATATTTCCTTACTTGCCGAATAAGGAAAAATACGGAAAACCGAACAAAAGGAAGGGATTTAATGAAGGCCTGTGGGAAATAGAGAATAATCCAAAGGTGGAGTTGACGGGACAGAAGGTACATCGCTGCGTTGCCGTGGTGACACAAGTTTGATCATATTTGCAAGATCATGTTCACAAGAACAGTTTGCTGTTTAGCAGTTTCCCACTATACCAAGGGCCAGTAGTGCTCAAGCTGAAACCCCATTGCTGCATTTTTTTATGGTAATTGTCATATTTATGGTCCAATTTTTATTACTCTTTATGATAATATTATATTATATTTAGGGTGCCAAAAACATGCAGGTCGTACACATCCAGCACTGACACACTCTCCTCAGTACCAGCACTGACACACTGACCTCAGTACCAGCACTGAACGACGCTCTCCTTAGTACCAGCACTGACACACTCTCCTCAGTACCAGCACTGACACACTCTCCTCAGTACCAGCACTGACACACTCTCCTCAGTACCGGCACTGACACACTGACCTCAGTACCAGCACTGACATACTCTCCTCAGTACCAGCACTGACACACTCTCCTCAGTACCAGCACTGACACGCTCTCCTCAGTACCAGCACTGACACACTCTCCTCAGTACCAGCACTGACACACTCTCCTCAGTACCGGCACTGACACACTCTCCTCAGTACCAGCACTGACACACTCTCCTCAGTACCAGCACTGACACACTCTCCTCAGTACCAGCACTGACACACTCTCCTCAGTACCAGCACTGACACACTCTCCTCAGTACCGGCACTGACACACTCTCCTCAGTACCAGCACTGACACACTCTCCTCAGTACCAGCACTGACACACTCTCCTCAGTACCAGCACTGACACCCTGACCTCAGTACCAGCACTGACACACTCTCCTCAGTACCAGCACTGACATACTCTCCTCAGTACCAGCACTGACACACTGCACGCTTTGCAGATGAGGCCCGTTGGCATGGTGACGGACAGCGGCCCAGAGCAGGAGGAGGAAGAAGGGAAGACGCCAGACAAGAGAAGAAAGTCCTCGTCTGCTAAAGTAAGAGAGGGGTTGAGGGCGGAGGTGTGAACTGAAGAGGAAGGAGCCGGGTGCAGGGCTCAGGGTTGCCTTGTTCTACAGCTGATTCGCTGGTCTCTGACGTGGCTTCCTGTGTCGTCAGGCTCGTGTTTTGGTGGCCGCAGTGAAACGTGTAATCTGAGTGCGAGCATTTCTCACCATTTCCAAAATAATAAAATTTCTCCTGTGCAGTTGTTGGACGGATATAATGTATATTGAGGTTAGGTGGAGCTTGGTTGACTGACATTTTTTTTTCATTTATCTCAACCAATGATTGTGATAATACAGTTTTTGCAGTATAGATTCACACCCAGAGGGCAAGACATGAGAACTTTGTTCCAGATCGTACTGGAAGATATGCCTGTTGCCTGCGGATGGGGGAGATCATAATAGCATCTTGGCTCAGGAGCGCAGTTTAACGCAGAAACCCGTGTGCAGCAGCCTGTCCTGTCCGGTCCGGTGCCTAGCCTAGGCCATCCGGTGCCAGTATGTGGCATCCGGTACTATCTCCTGCCAACCTGTGCCAACTGGTGCAAGCCTGTGCCGACCCGTGGTAGCTTGTGCCACTTGGCGCTAGCCTATGGCAACCTGTGCTATCCGGTGCTAGCCTGTGCCAACCTGTGGTAGCCTGTGCCATTTGGTGCTAGCCTGTGCCAAACAGTGCTATCCAGTGCTGTCTGGTGCTAGCCTGTGCCAACCAGTGCTAGCCTGTGCCAACCAGTGCTATCCGGTGCTGGCCTGTGCCAAACCTGTGCTGAGGGGCAGCAGATACCAGGGGCGGAGCCTCTTTAACTGTGTGCCCCGCGCACCTGTGTGTTTGGTCACTCTCGGTCCAGGTGGGCGGCAGTGAGGAGGAGCAGGAGGCGGAGTCCGGGGTCATAGATGCACCTCTGACCCCAACCGAGGATGTAGGTACACTGCATGGGCCCCCCCCCCCCCCCGCCCCCCACCCTGGTCACTGCGGAGAGACATTTCATGACGGGACGTTAGGGGATGTGTTTCTGATTGTTTTCGGATGTTTTGGGATTTTATTTTAGTTTTATTTTTTTGGGGTGATGTTCTCGGTGCGTCAGTGTGGGACACGGTGGCTAAGCATGCTTTTTAGCCCTTGGCGGTGGGGAAGCTGTCGCTAAGGCGACGGTCTCTGTTTTGCTGCATCTCAAGCTGTCTCAATCACATTCTTTCTTCGCCAAAGTCAGAGTACCTTTGTAGTGATTGGTACCTTACGCAGTCAGAAAGGGGCAACATCCCAGCAGGATGTCATACAGAGTGTTAAATGTGTTATCAGACACAGCACTAAACCCTTTGTGCAAAAGTCCTGTCTGACCTTAAATGTAGCCCATTCAGTGTAAACATTGTTAACGGTCATTGGTCTGTGTACAGGCGTGACAGAGTTCTGCGGGTATGTGGATATCTTTATTAATTGCCAAAACAAAACGTGTGTAGATGTGATGTGTTTTTATTTTTGGGGGGATTTTGCAGTTGAATTTTCCCAATCCCTACAGACTGAAGATTTATCTGTTGCTTTATAATTGGTCCTGGTGAGCTCTGAAGCGCATTTATTCACAAGTCCGCTGAACTCTTTCATCTCTGTGAGAATGAGTGTTTTTTTTTCCGGTCTGACTGATGTGCATGCCGACGACTGCAAGAATATCTGGGGTTTTCATCATCTGTGTTAAAAGACTGCACTTCGCATTTAATAATGATTGCGGCTGTGTGTATATTTGTAAAAAGTGGTCTGATGCAGGTTTTCATGGTCTCTGTCAGAGAATGAATCCTTGCAGCTGGTACTAGAGAAATGAATTCCAGAGCGGATGTCTCTGTGTGCACTCAAGCAAGAATTAAGTTATGGGCTTACAAGAAGCGTTTTACTCTGGCTTCCATCAGTGTTTAACTGATTTACACTCAGATACTTAACCCGAGTGTAAATAATCAGTGTTTTATATCTTCGTATCAAACCACTTTAGACAAAGCCTACGTACACAAGAGGAAGGTGTGTCCTCATCCTCACCTTGCATGCTGTCTTGTTTGGGATGGGTTACGGGGATGGCATTTTTTTTTTTGACTGAAATGTTTATTGAACATGAATGGATTTACTGTTGCCATCAGTCCAGTAGGTGGCGGTAAAGTATCATCAAACAGGTGATGAGTTGGTTCCAAAATGTAGCCCTGTTAACCCTTTGACTCATTGCTTTTTTATGCTGCTGTAAGAGCACTTGTGTGTTTTTTTTTTTTAAACGTTTAGGCTCAGAAAGGTACCACTGACACTCCACCAAAACCCAAACGGGGAAGGAAGAAAAAGGTCAGTTTCATCCGTCGGTCTCACACACACACACACACACACACACACACACACCTTGCGTTTACATTACGTCATTCAGAGGTCCTCTTATTCAGAGCAACTGGCACAGATTACATTCAAGTACAGCATGTTTATACAGCTGCATATTTTACTGAAGCACTCCAGGTTAAGTACTTTGCTGAAGGATACAATGTTAGCACCCCAGCTGGGAATCAAACCCATGACCTTTGACTCATGAACACTCAACCGTTGCAAGCCCAGTTCCTGAGCTGTTGTACTGTACTGCTACCCCGTATGAATCAGAAGTGTACGTGTGAATCGTGCGTGTACATCTGCAGCACTGTGCGTGTACATGTCTCCGTGCACACGCGTGTGCTGGTGCACACACACACACACACACACACACACACACTTGAATGTTACGTAAGGTGAAAAATAAGGCTCTCTCAACACTCATGGTTGGTTTTGTTCAGACTACGCTTTGGTGAATTTGTTTTTTTTTTCAGAGCGAAGTGGAACAGGATTCAGAAAAAGACGAAGAGGCCACCAGCCCTACGTCTAGCCCTGCAGGTAAAATGGAAGTGCCCCGTGTCCAGCGTGTGTGTGTTTGTGTGCTTACGTCTTGTGCGAAAGGCGGTGTATGTGTGTGGTATTGAATGTTGTGAGTGTGTGTGAGTGCAGTATTAAAGACTGTATGTGTGCATGTGTACGAGTGTGTGCACGCATTTGTGTGTCTGTGCGCCTGCATGTACGCAATATTGTCTGTGTTTGTGCGTGTGCGCAGTATTAGTGTATGTCTTTGCACGCAGTATTGAAGTGTGTGTGTGTGTATGTGTATATTAAAGTGTGCGTGTGTATTAATGTGTGTGTGTGTGTGTGTGTGTGTAACTCTTTTTTTTAGGTGGCGAGGCCACTCCTAAACGTCGAGGCAGGAAGCCCAAGGCGGAGAAGATGCTGTTTCTGCAGCAGCAGGCGTCGCAGGACCTGCGCAGCTCCAGCAGTGAAATGTACTCTTCCTCACGCATTCCGCATGCGCAGACGCACACACGCAGAGGGTGTATGCGCAGTAGGGTACAGAGTCAGAGAGAGGAGTATATATGCAGGGGTGTAAAAGCTTGCAGGCAGGCGATATATGTACAGTTAGTATGTGCAGTTAGTGTGTACATTCATGCAGAGGGTTCATACGCATCTGTGGGGAGCAGTGAGCTGCCTGTTTTGCGCAGAACCACAGCTTACACGTTCTCTTATTCTGGAACCTTCTGCTGGAACCACAGCTTGCTCAACCAGATATGGTGTGTGTTTGTATGTGTGTTTGTGCATGTGTGTTTGCGCGTGTGTGCATGCGTGTGTGTGTGCGTGCGTTTGTGTGTGTGTGTGTGTGTGTGTGTGTGTGTGTGTACGTCCTGGTTTCAGGGATGTGGTGGAGATGGACAGAAAGCGGAAGAGGGGAACGGAGGACAAGAGCCGGGGGCAGAAAGCAGAGGAGGAGAAGAAGAGTGACGGCAGGAGGAGGAGAGATGAGGAGCAGCTGAAGGAGCAGGAGGGGAAGGAGGAGCCCGAGGGGAAGCGCAGGAGAAACGGCCGAGAGGAGAGCGCGTCCGACACTGAGGATGAGGAGGTGCGTGGCGAAGGGGACGCAAAGTAAATACTTCAACTCAGCGGAAACGCTGGGGGTTTAGCTAGAGAGAGCTTTACACGTCGACCCTGTATTTAAACATTTTGTCTAAATCGTTTTAATGAAGTGGGCGCCTTTCTTGTGTGTGTGTGTTTCGGTAAGAGAGGCCCGGTCGGTGACCTGCACGCGCTTCTTTTACACAGAAAAGCAAGAGCGCGCCCGGCAGGCGACGCAACGCGGCCAAGCCCCAGCAGGTCTCCATGGAGACGGAACGAGAGGACAGGCGACGCAAACAGGAGGACGGCAAGACCGCCGAGTGAGTCAGTGTGCCGCTGGCCTCCCAACGCGCATCGGTGTTGTTAAACGCTAAACTGTGTCGAGGGGTCAGCATGTTAATCTGTAGCTGATGAATAACTGAAATGTTCCTTAGTCCTTTAAGGTGTGAGATCACAAGCATTTGATTGGAACGTTCTTAACCGAGCATTCCAATGCGGATGTCACAATCTAATGCTGATGTCACAATCACTGCCGGTGACTGAAAGCACTGCAGTTCTAGAACACTGACAGGCAATGGAAGTGAATGCTGCACAAATATGGATAACTGCAGTGAATTGCAGATGATTGAAAGGTGTGTTCTAGTGTGAAATGAAAGGAATATGTTTCTCCCCCCCTCCTCCAGGCAGAACAAAGAGGATGGAAAGAAAGTAGAAGACAGGAAAGGAGAGAAGAAAAAGGGTGAGTGTGTGCTCTGACCCCTGCTGGGTTATGCATGGCTTTGTGTTTTGGCCTGTTGGTGTTCAGTCAGGCAACATGGCTTTCTTATTTCCTGGCCGATTTTCAGCTGAAGTTATTTAAGTTTGTTTTTCCCACATATGCAGATTTGTCCACAGAGTCCAGACTGCAGCGATTACATGGAGAGATCAAAGTTTCTCTGAAGATCGACAATCCTGTAAGTGAGACACATAAGCTTTTCTTAGGGAGTGTTGGTGTAACAGAATTGGCTGCTGTAGTGTGAACTCTGAGAGCCAATGGTGTGTGAGCAGGGCTAGGGGATTATGGGTAGAATAAAGGGCTGCGAGTACACAGCGACTCACTTCTCTCTGAACAGGATGTGAAGAAGTGTCTGGCTGCTCTGGACGAGTTGGGCACGCTCCAGGTCTCCACTCAGCACCTGCAGAAACACAGCGAGCTCATCGCCACCCTCAAAAAGGTATGGCAAACCCCGCCCCCAGTGTCACATGGTACACCGTCCAATAACGTCTCAGCAAAGAAATTGTTATTCAGTATATTGGGCAGGTGGGTGGGTTTGAGTGTGTTGTATCAGACAGGTGGGTGGGGTTTGAGGCTGTTGTAACAGACAGGTGGGCGGGGTTTGAGGCTGTTGTAACAGACAGGTGGGCGGGGTTTGAGTGTGTTGTAATAGACAGGTGGGCGGGGTTTGAGGGTGTTGTATCAGACAGGTGGGCGGGGTTTGAGGCTGTTGTAACAGACAGGTGGGCGGGGTTTGAGTGTGTTGTAACAGACAGGTGGGCGTGGTTTGAGTGTGTTGTAACAGACAGGTGGGCGGGGTTTGAGGCTGTTGTAACAGACAGGTGGGCGGGGTTTGAGGCTGTTGTAACAGACAGGTGGGCGGGGTTTGAGGCTGTTGTCTGCGTTTGGCAGATCCGCAGGTTTAAGGCCTGCCAGGACGTGATGGACAAGGCCACCATGCTGTACAATAAGTTCAAGACCATGTTCCTGGTGGGGGAGGGCGACTCCGTCATCAGCACCGTCCTCAACAAGTCCCTGGCGGAGCAGCGGCTGCACGAGGAGGCCAAGCGGGGCGCGCTGAAGAAGGCCGAGCAGGAGCAGAACGCAGGTGAGCAACGCCGCACCTGGACATTTACACACCTGAGCAACTACACACCTGTATCACTACGCACCTGGACCGCTATAGACCTGTATCGCTATGCACCTGTATCGCTATGCACCTGTGTGACTACACACCTGGGTCACAACGGCACCTGGATGACTACACACCTGGGTCACAACGCATCTAGATCACTATACACCTGTATCACTATGCACCTGGACCACTACACTCCTGTATCACTATGCACCTGGGGCACTACGCACCTGTATGGCTGCACACCTGGATCACTGCACACCAAGGAACTATGCACGTGCACTGCTATACTCCATCACCCACAATGCACTCCTCTTACTACAGAACTCTATCAGTACATCACTAGTGTGTGAAAGCTTGGAGGCAGAGAAATATTAGTCTCATTTACTAGGAATGTGTTGAGTGGCTGAGTAATATTGTTCAGTGTCGGTGACTGTGTTAGGCTGTAGGCTGTGGGGCTCGTGACTGCGTTGGTCGGTGTTAGATTGCGCTGGACCGTACGCAGGCTGTGGTGTGGAATAGGGTGTCAGCAGGCATGGCTGGAACGGTGGTTTCGCGCTGCGTTAGGGTGAAGCGCTAGATTCTGCAGCCCTTGTGTTCGATGCAAATTCAGCGAATCACAGGAACCCTGGCGGTTGTCCGCTCCATGCTGACGAACTCCGAGAGGATATTTCCGGAAATCGTGCTGGAGAACAGAAGGGAGTGTTGTTTGGAAATTAGCTTTGGCTGAACGGGCGCGACCTTAGCGTTAGATGCTGTCATCTCTCTGGCGTCAGTGTTCTCTGTGCTTGTCCCTTTCAAATAAAAAAGGGAGGGTAGGGGTTCATCATTTTGCGAGGGACTTTTGTAAATCAGTTGATCAATTATAGCGTGTGCGCAAACTATTTGTGACTTTATTAGTTATGACTCGTGTTTATTTGTAGCTCAGAATAAATTCAAAGGTGCGTGTGTGTTGCAGATAAGACTGTAAACGGGGACAGCAGCTCTGAGGAGAAGCAGGACAGCCGAGAGAAACCTGCAGAGGACGCCGCAGCGCTGGAGCTAAACAGGTGAGATAGGTGGGGCTCAAGTGAGACGGGGGTGGGGCTCAGGTGAGACAGGGTGATTTGGGGCAGGGCCCAGGTGAGAAATGGTGGAGAGTAGGTCACAGTGCCTCTTGTGTTCTCAGATGTTTGTTGCCTTGGTGATTTCAGTGTTCCTAAGGCCCAGGAGGAGTCTGCCTGAAGCTGAAGCCACACATACAGCCCTGGAAATGAAGTCAAAGAGCCTTACTGAACCAAGTTACCCCACACCAAAACCCCCACTTTGCAATCCGAGGAGAAGTCCCCCCCCCCCCCCCCCGTCTCTGGATACCAGCCACCTGTAGGGCCTGCTGTGATTGGTCTGTGTTTTAGATTTTTAAGTGTTAATGAGTCTCTGCGTCACGATCATTTCAACCGAACTGCTCCCCCCCCCCTCCCCACGTCGTCTCGGCCCTCGCCACGCGCACATCTGCTTCCGTTGCCCGCCATTTTCATTTTCCCGCCTTTTTTTTTTTACCTCGCAGCCGCCATTTCTGTGTTTCTCTGCAATGAAGGATCCGCGGCAGCTTGTAAAGGCTGTATGGTGGCGAACGCGGTCTATGGTCTGTCGCTAGGACACGCTTTCCGCCAGCGTTTTTTAAACATTCCCGTGTGTACGCGCCTCTGTTCACGCCTTTACATCCCGCAACACCCCACGCATAACGCAACTTTTCGCCCACTGTGTGACTAGTCCCGAGTACTCGTGCTTCAAGTAGCCGAAGAGGAGTCGTGTCTGAAAACATTTGCACACTCGTGGTCCATCTCCTTTCTTTAGTATAGATTGTACATATTTCTTAAATCCGTCATTTCAGAGCAGTTGTACTGCCAAAGGAAGAGTTACTGAATAGTGTGCCAAGGTTTTATTTTGCCAACTTACTGTATGTTGTTCTGTTGTTTTTTTTTTTTTTGTTTTTTTTTTTTAAACGGCTGCCAGTTTAAAAGTTGCCCATTTTTCTGACTCATCACTGTAAATAAGAGTATTTTTGTGTGTGAATCTGTTTTTTTCCTCCATTAATAAAAGCAGTAACCTTCATCCATAACACACCATGGTCGTCTTCACTCCTGTTAGGTGCTCCAATATACTTTATTAAGTGGCCTTTATCGGTTCCTGAATGTTGAATGTGTACTGAAACACCAGGACATCCTAACCCAGCTGGCGCAAAACACTCTCACAATGTTGCTGCCATGTAGTGGCAATGGCTATAACATTGACAAAACATTCCAGTAACATTGTGAGAACATTTTCTGTTAGCTGGGAACCTCATCAACCAGTGCGGATACAAAAAGTGTGTCAGTTGATTATCCAGTAACATCTGCAGTTTCTACGTAAATTTCCTAAACCCAAAAACACTCGATGGGAATGCGAAAAGTTGGTTTCAGAATTCTCAGAAATAAAGTTATACATCCGCCTGACAAATTACATCTGATGGAAAAAGTTTAATATTGAAAAAAGTTTCATTTAATAAAAAAAATTCTGTTCAGAATCATACACTCAAAGTTTTTGGCGGAAAATGGAACTGCCAAAATAAGTAGTCGTAAACAAAACTCAAGACCCCAAACGCGTGAATTTTAACACTGTGAAAAGGTGCTGGGTAAAGCAAAACCGGCCGTTCCTCTTCCAGTCGGCTCGTTGGTGGATCTTGAGAGATCAACACAATCTTTGAGCGAACCACCATTGTTTCCGTGGAAATCCTCTTAGCATTGGTAACTGTGTTGGCCACCCCTCTCATCAGCCCGGGAGAAGCACGTGCAAAGTAGCGTTCGTACATGGGTGCCAGGTAACCATAGCGACATTCAGTAGCCAGGCGAGGGGGGGGGGGGGGGGGCTCAGTTGAAGGCGCCGGGGTCCACGTACGGGAAGGCCTGGAAGTCCCCCAGCTTCTTCCCCTCGGCGTCGTAGTGAAGCATCCGGAAGCAGATGTCGCAGAACAGGCAGGGGTCTGTCGGCGCGAAGCTGTCGTTGGTGGTCATCCACCTGGCAAACACAGAAAAGGCGTCCATTCCAACGGCTCGTACTCCAGGAAAAGGGAAACGTGTCCTCGCTGCCATGGAGACGCAGCGCGCGGGTGTGTGTGTGCGGGGGCGCGGCGGGGCGATCGTTACCTGCTGATGTACAGGTTGCAGACCGCACAC
This sequence comes from Anguilla japonica, assembly GCA_025169545.1. NCBI lineage: Eukaryota > Metazoa > Chordata > Actinopteri > Anguilliformes > Anguillidae > Anguilla > Anguilla japonica. The sequence goes on along the minus strand of CM045887.1, from coordinate 4,389,562 downwards.
CTTCGGCTGATCATCCTGTGCTTGTAGGTGAGGAGGGGGTAGAGCTTCAGGTCCAGGCAGTCGTCCCGGTGTGCCAGTCTGGGGGGGGGGGGGGGGGGGAACAGGTAGATGCTCGATTACACAGCTGTGCACAGACACAAGAAACATCAGCGGCACAACCCACGATGCAGACAAACGACAACACAGCCACTCGCACAGCCCATAGGGGCAGGTTCAAATGTTGCTCTGGGAAGGCTGCGCAGGAGAGACGGGTTTAACCTTTTGAAGAGCAGGTTTTTTGGAATGTTGCATTTCAAAATATATATTTCAGTGTTTTGAAACTTTGCATTCAGTTACATCAGCATTAGAATGTTCCGTTAAGAACATTCTAATCACATACTTGTGATTAGAATGTTCAGTTGAAAACATTCTGATCGCATGTGTGACCTCACGCCTTAAAGGGTTAAGTGGGCCGGGTTCCCGCAGGTTACTGCCCCTGACCTCACGCACGGTGTGCGGGAGACGCGGTGAACTCCAGCTGACCTGATATCTGTGATGAGGACCACGTGCTCACAGTCGCCCTGGTGGCAGTACAGGTAGGGGTATCCGACTTTGATCTTCAGGTCCCGGAACGTCGTCTCCTCCATCTTTGCAGTCTGGAACGTGGGCATATCGTGAGACTCTGCCCATTCCCGAACTGTCCTGGGATAAACACACAGACGCACACAAATCCTTCATTAATACTGAACCACGCAGCTTGCTACCACAAAAACTACACTTTTCAACTTGGCCAGCTATGCCCTAGTTATATTTTTGTCGCAGGCAGTGGTCTTGGTTTAGACGCATAGTTAGAGAATGATGTCATCAGATGCACACAGGTCGGCCTCGTGACTCGCGGTTTGACATTTTACAGTCGATCCCCTGAGAGCGGTGATGTGAGCCGATGCTTTGTGCGGCTCCCCCGCCTGTGCCCGGCATCAAACCGAGGGAGGGGCGTAGCAAACGCAGGGCGTAGCCAACAACGTGTTCCGGTGCTTTCCGCAGCCTCGTCATCCAGGCTCCACAAGGTCATGCGCTGGGAGCCACAGCCCATACGCTCCGCTTGCAACTAGCCGGTTCATTTAAGGCGAGTCTTATGCCTTCAGCTCTGTGGCGTAGAGTGGTGGTTTCTCCCGCACACAAGCAGGACTTACTGGCTCAGGTCTTTGCACTCTGGGTATCGCATGTCGTTGTAAAAAATTCCCTCCAGGAAGAGGAAGGCAGACTTGAAGAGATCCTGAAAAAAAAAAACAATTATATCAAACGCTTCAACCTAAATTTGATAATAATAGCTTTTATAAGCTAACATTATTCAAAGTGGGAAAAAAGTTTCCAAAATTCCCAAGCTCATTTTCCCGTGGAAAGTTTCAAAAAAGTTTCTGGGAATTTACTGGAATTTTTCCAACCCTTTCAAATCCTACTGCCTAGTCAGGTTATTTACCATATAGGTGTAAGTACTGACCATTACTACTACTACTGAGTTTTAAGACATGTTATGCACCATACTGTAGTTAAAATGATGAGCCAAGATATCATACATTTTTCTGTTCTTAAACGCGCGGGTTTGAGGATGTGCGAGCGGGCCGCACCTTGCTGATGAACTCGGGCGCCATGTCCGGCGTGTCGCTGAACTCCCCGCACACCTGCAGGTCGCTCAGGCAGCAGATGGCGTCCCGCAGGTCCGTCAGCTTCTGAGACCCCAGCACCTGGAGGTTCTGGCGCGCCCTGAAATGCTTAAACTGAGATGGAGTGCTCACCGTCAGTCAGAGAGCATCGACGTTCGTCGCACGCAGACATTCGCTCACCTACCGATCGTCGTTTCTGACGTCCTTATCCTTAAGTGAAATCATTGCATAATGCACTTTTGGTAAAAGATCAAAGGCATTGCTGAATTAATTGATTACCCCATCCTCACGGTGGAGTGAGTTTATCAGGGAGATTGTGCCATTCAGATGACAGACCCTGGTGTAATTCCAATTAATTTACAACCGTTTGAAATTTAGATGGAATGACCGTGTCGGTGGGAATGACTTGCAGTTCCCACACTAAAATCATACACTTTCAAAGTAACCGTAGAAAACCTTGGTTATACACGGTGAGGATGCCAAAATGTAAAACCACAAATGTACTGAAGCTACAATAAATAGCCTCTTCTGTCCCGGGGTTCCACGAGCAGTGGCAGGGGTTTATGGGTAGGCGCAGTGATTCACCCTCTCAGTTATGACCGGGAACAGGACGTTGACGCTCAGGATGATCTCCCCCTCCGGCAGCAGGTCCTCCGGATCTACAGGTTTTTTACCTATCGCCAGATTCTCCTACGGAGAGAGACGGAGGGAAGAAATGAGAAAGGGAAGGAGGGGGAAGGAGGAGAGTGAGTGAGAGGGAGTGAAAGGGAATGAAAAGAATCACACTGCACTGAAACTGCACATCTATCAGTTACACTACAACACAACTATAGCAACACTAACCTACTGTTCACAAAGTAGAACTAGGAAATAGCTATATGCACATGCGTGCACATACACACGCACACACACACACACACACACACACACACATACAACTCAGTACAGCTCACAAGTCCACAGGCATGCGGCAGTGATTGCTTTGATCAGCAGTAAAATAAACTCACCAGCTCAGCTGCATAAAGGTCTTGCCTGCAGGTCTGAGCTCGAATGAGGGTCTCCCTATAATCTTGCCTTCGTTTCCTCATCCTTTAAAACCAGGAAAGGGACAAATAACAGCTGCCACAACAAATGTCTTATTTCTATAAGTATTTACAATATTTCTTGCAGTATTGTCTTTGTAGTTTGTATCAATAAACATATGCACATACTTTCAGTGCTTAACAAGGCATACACTCTTTTTTTCTGTTTGAGAGCTGCATGTATTTTAATCCAAAGACCAAAATCTTTTTTAAGTGTACGTCTTTTTTAAAAATTTATTTATAAAAACAAAACACTGATAAATCTAATTTGAAAAGTTGAAAGAATCCACCCAGAAAAGCAAGCACACGTGGTTCTGAACAGACAGAAACGGATCAGAGAAAGAACAAGAAAAGCTATTTGTAGATAAATTCTTGCAACATGACAAAAAAAATTCAGGGCTTGAAATCAATCAGAGAGACAGATATTTCGCGATAAGGTCTTTAGAGGACGTAACACAAAAAGCTCAGTGCATGACCGCAAATAACTTTGCACGGACTTTTCTCACATACAGCAATAAGCATTTTCCGATTCATCTAAGCGTGTTTACCGTAAGGTCATCAACCCAGGGTCTGCGGGCACCACATCTGTATCCGGAGGCTGATTTTCGGGGTGACATCTTAATGTATCGGGGCTGTAGAAAACGCATACTATTGTCAATTTCATACGATGACAGTTTGAACAGAGCTAGGATAACCCTCTATAGATATGTTCAGGACCAGAGTTAATCAATATAATCCTTTATAAAGATACAGTACTGGCCACCTATGTTTTTATTTTTACTTTAGGTAGAGAACAATTCTGTTAATCTGAGTATTTAATGAATTACAAACCAAAAGATCAATTAATTATTCCTTGGGGAAAACGAATCTTAGATTAGCAAATGCGCAAGTTGGTATTGGAGTAGACAGAATTATCAGCGTTTCGCACGAACCTGCAGATAACTTTGAGCTCTTCCACTGTTCCTGGAGGGATTCCGATATCTTCAGCAAATTTCTTCATCCGTTTCCTGGTGTACATCTCGGATAGAGTAATACTTAGGATTCAGAGTTTGTTTCCACAAATTTTCAAAGGTACCTACGTGAAATGGCTTGGTGTTTATATCTATGTACTCATACGTAGGTATATTATCATTAGCGTTGGCTGAAGTTGAACATCCTGCAGCGCTGGATGCCGCCATGTTTTTCGTTTTAGAAGTAGTAAAGTGACGTCCGAAAAACAAACGGGCATATGGGAACTACGGTGGCTCGACGAGGCCATGGTTAAACATTTCTTGTGTTCGATATTTCAAGATCGTAACTTCCAAAGATTCTCATCTCAAAATGGTTATTTATGAAGGCTTTCTGAACAAATTGCTTTCCGCATCATCACATCCATTTTATTTTGTAAAATTAATTTTATTTGTATAGTAATTTTAACAGAGAACTTTCACAAAGACGCTTTGCAGAGCAGCTACAGATATCCTTGAGCACCTAATTAGAATCACGGTGTGCCAAATTAGAGTGGAAATGAAAACCTACAGGACAGTAAATCTCCAGGAACAGGGTTGGGCAGCAATGATATTAGCTAAATAAAATCGAGGAAAGCCGGAATATATATATATATATATATATATATATATATATATATATATATATATATATATATATATATATATATATGCTTAAATGTACATGATTTATGATGTGTGGCCATTTCAAAGCAGTAACTTTGCATATGCATACAGTGTCCATTGTACTATTCCAATCCAGCCCCATCCCACCCTCCAGCACGAAAGTGGGGGAAAGATATGGTATTTTCCGTAAGATAAGGTAAGATATTCATAGTTTTATTCCAAAAATAGGTAGGCTCGACTTTTTCTTCCCAGAACTCTTACTAGGTTTACAATAATTGAAGCCTTAATTTGATCTTTTTAAATACCTCAAATCTTATCATGTTTCAAACTTCAAAATAGAATTTTTTGACATTTTTCTTCAGAAAATTCAATCGCCCATTTGAATTATCATTATGCACAAAGAATAAACGTTTTATTTTCGACATGTAATCAATTCAGAGACCTGCTTGTCGGCACATCCAAGTGGAACGCACCCAAAGTTTTGTTTTTTTCTACCAGAACTGTATGTGGGTGTGTCCCTTACTGACGAGTGTCGAGAGGTGGGCGGTTTATGACTTTGAAGGTTTAAAATCTTTAAAAACGAAGCGAACAGGGACATTTTAGTCTCATCACTGGTGGTGGTGATAATTTCTTACTATCTGGACTGATACTTTTATAGTTTGTGTAACAAACCTATGATGAATAAAACAGACAGACTGTCTCACGTTGGAAATGAAGCCGACAGAATGAACTCTGATGTAAGTTACATATTTAGATATTGCTATGATTAAATCACCTCGCGCAAGCTGGAAATTGTTCTGGTAGTATGCCTTAATTTTGCAGTGATCGTTTGCATGTCTCAGCGGGGGAAATCTCAGTCTGTATCAAATGCTAAACTAAAAAATAAATCTGGTTGGTTGGGCGTCCCTGGATCAGAAAATTTTGTAAACCCCTGTGCTAAACCCTTATTCAATTAACTGTGTTTCAGGCAGCTGTTAACGATGTATTGAAGGAGACGCCTATGTAAGTACACATGTGACCGGAGGACAGGGGTTGCTGAGCATTATACAAGGCTATTTGTTCATGTACAAGCAAAACCGAACCGGACATTTTACGAATGTAGAAATCCTGCACTGACATTTTCGGCCCCAAAAAGAAGAAATGTCCTGGAAAAGAGGACGTCTGGTCAGCCTACCTTGGCACATAATTACCATTTAATTTATTAACTGTTTTAAAGCGTTTACGCACTAAATAGGTATAACTATCTAGAGGCAATAACACTTAAGCATTCCGTTCAGCCACTGGTAGTCCTGTAACGACACGTTCAGCCAATCAGACGGCGCACTGTTAGTCCTGTAACCACATGAGATCTGCATATAGGGCCAACTGTTCCACTGCAACAGATTTAGTCTAATACACCTAGACATACATTTATTAAATGGTTTCTATATCACACAGCAGACTTAAAAAAAAAAAAAACAACAACAAAAAAAAAAACTTATGTGTATGAATCCAGCACTTGCAAGTTCCCATGTTAACACAAATTATTCTGTTCAAACTCAGGGAGCCTCAGATGGATCTTCGGACTGCGCTAGAGGAGAGCGAGCGGTCGCTAAACCTCTTCCACAGCAACAAGTTTTCCGAAGCCCTGGCACTTCTGGAACCCAGGTATGGCGCCCATACCCAAAGAGACACGAACGTGCTCCATGGACATCGGCTAAAATAATATTTTATCATTGTTTTTGTGATATTAGGAAAAGAGCAGGTTATCTCTGCTCGGACTGAGAGCAGGGATAAACAGGAATGTAATGTGGGATCTGTAATAAAAAATGATTAAATGGGTTGAGGAGGTTACATTTGAGGTATTAAATATGCAGGTGAGGTAGAAAGTCTAAATGAAGGGATGTATACTATGCAGATATGGACACTGATGTATCTGTGTACCTGGCTGTGATGGCTTTGTTTTAATCGCAGGGCCAAGACCAGCATGTACCATGCCATGGGCCACAGCAGCATCCTGCTCTTGCAGGCTGGCATGACCTTTGACCCCACTGATATTCAGAATGCCATGGCTTCACTGAAGGAGGCATTGCAAACCTGTCAGAGGTATGGGTGAATCTCCTCACCAGGACAAAATCCAGTTAGGAAATCGGATTCGCTGTTTTTTAGCTGAAGTGCTTACCTCACGTCGTGAAGCAACTCCCTTTTGTTTTTACTTATTATAGTTTAGAACCAAATTCAAACCTCTTTGGAAACATTTGGAAAAACATTGTTCTCTCCCGTGCAGGTTCAGAAGGAAGTACAGCGTATTTGAGACGATAGCCAGCCTGTTCTACACACGAACCGCTGAAAGGCTTTCGGAAGGTGAGCGGATCTGACTGCTTTGCTGTGCGTGACCACAGGGTGGCGCTGTGTCCCGAGATTACATTTTTCTCTGCCGTGTCCACAGAGGAGATGCACGCTGAGATCTGCTACGCCGAGTGCCTGTTGCATAAAGCCGCCCTCACCTTTTTAGAGGTCAGTGCTTCGCCTTCGCAAGGTCAGTGGCTCATATTTGTAGTTGAGGTCGGTGCTTCGCCATCGTAAGGTCAGTGGCTCATATTTGTAGTTGAGGTCAGTGCTTCGCCATCGTAAGGTCAGCGGGTCATTTGTAGAGGTCAGCGGTTTGTAGTATGTGCCTGTGCACATGAATGAGCTGTATGCAGGTACATCGGATCAAATCAGAAAACCATTCATATGGGTGCTTATGTTTTGATTATTTATCATCATGACGGTCTTCTGAATTAATTGAATGGCCAATTAAATGAAGCATTCATTTTTATTTCTTTCTTTTAGGATGAAACCATGATTGGCTTGATCAAGAGCGGGATCAAAATCCGCTCTAGTTATCAGATCTTTAAGTAAGCATATTTATTACATCCGGCCATTCTAACAGGCACTCAGCTTGCTAGAGGCACACAATTCTATATTTCCACCTGAATTAAACAAAGGTTACAGTCACTTTACAGGTTTGACAAAACTCAAAAACGGATTCAGCTTCAAAACTCATCCTGTTTGTTTTAATTAAATTAATAAATATATTTCTCAGCCTTATGTGCAGGTAGTAGATGAGCTGTGCAGTTGCTGTTTCATTAATGTATATTTTGTGTACATGTAAACAAATTTATAATATTTTCTTGCATTTGTTTTTATATATAAATGGATGAGGTTTAGGTGTTAAGAGGATGGAATTACCTGGGAGATTGTTCAGACTAGTCTGAGACTGGCTGAAAAAAGGCTGCAAAACTGTTTGAAAAACTGCCAAAGGCCAGAAGCATGAACATTCTTCTAAGTTAAGCGGTATTCGTGTGTGAAATCAGCTTGGGGTGTGACTGTGATGCTATCAGGGTGTAAAATCAGCGTGGTGTGTGACTGTGATAGTATAAGAGAAATAAACCTGGAGTGTGACTTTATTAATATCAATGTGTGAAATCAGCCTGTTATGTGACTTTGTGATAATATCAGTGCGTGGAATCAGCCTGTGATGTGACTTTGTGATAGTATCAGTGTGTGGAATCAGCCTGTGATGTGACTTTGTATCAGTATCAGAGGGGATACAGAAGGAGTCTGTCCTTATGAGGTCATAGGTGAGAAAATCTCTTCCCCGAAGGCCTTTGTCTAATGTTCTCTCATCCCATCCTGCCAGGGAATGCCTGCTTTTACTAAATACAGCTCAGAATCTGCCTGAGCAGAGTGACACCTTCAAACATTTTCAGGGCGGAGTTAACATGGGGATTGGTTCATTTAATTTGGTGAGACAATACTATACTTTGTGTATAAGTTGTGTATCTATTCTATTGTGCAATTGTGTGTTAATACACCCTATGCAGTTTGTGGTAATGTTTTACTCTGTGCTAATGCTTTTACAGCCATTGGGTCACATGAAAGACAATAGGTTTTTCATGAGGTGTTTCTTTTGCTGGGTGTCATTGAGAGGGTTTTTTTTTTGTTGAAAACAACTGTCTTTATTTTAATGCTGGAAATGCCTTTGGTTTGCCCCTACCTGAAGTGAATGTACAGCTAACGTGTGTCAGTGGAGAGGCCTTGGGTACACCTGACCTGTTTATTTGTGAGAGATCACCTGTGTGCTCTTTTCTTTACTTTGGCCAGATGCTGTCTCTAATGCCCAACAGGGTTTTGCGACTGCTGGAATTCATCGGATTCTCGGGCAACCGAGTATGTTTTGAAAAAAATTATTATTATTATTATCATTATTATTATTATTATTATCATTATTATTATTATGATCATTTTGTGCTATTTTAGACCAGTTTGTAATTTATTGTACAAGGTTTTTTTCTGTCAGTGAAACATGTGGAATAACTTCATCAGTGCATGGCCAGGTGAGTATAGTATGGTATAGGGTGTGTATAGTACAGTATGGTTTAGGGTGGGTATATTATGGTATGGTTTAGGGTGGGTATGATATGTCATGGTTTAGGGTGGGTATAGTATAGTATGGTTTAGGGCGGGTAAAGTATGGTTTAGGGTGGGTATAGTTTAGTTCAGGGTGGGTATAGTGCAGTATAGTTTAGGGTGGGTATAGTATTGTATGGTTTAGGGTGGGTATAGTATGGTTTAGGGTGGGTATATTATAGTATGGTGGGTATAGTATGGTACATGGTGACCACAGTTTGGTTAATGGGGGTGGTTGTGCTGTTTTTCTGTCTCATTAGGAGTTTGGACTGTCCCAGTTAAGAGCAGGTGCTGCCAGCAACAGCTTACGTTCTATCCTTTGTGTCATAACCCTCCTTGTGTACTACACCTATATCACGGTCATACTGGGTAAGCCCACACCCACATTACTGACATACTGGATAAGACCGCACCCCTCATTCTCATACTGGGACAGGCAACACCCATATAACCTTCATACTCGGACCACACCAACTTCACCGTCACATCCACATTACTATCATACTTGGTAAGATCACACCCACATTACTGTCAAACTGGCAGTAACCATGTGAACAACTTGCTGCTCCAAAACAAACATGACACATTAAAGACTACAGATCCTTTGCTTATATTAGAACTTCCTCCTTCCTCAATGCTCACTACTGACCCCCCAAATTATCAATTGCTTCAGCTTTTAGTCACAGAGGAAAATCATGTATGTCAGTCCATGAACCTGCACTATTTTTGCTGAAAAAGTCTTTACACCCTCATCCTTGATGTGAACTGCAATATAATCTTAAACAGGCTATTTTAAAAGCATGGGAAGATTATAAAAACAGGATTAAGACGACTTCTTAGTCACTGAATCCTTCTGACTAAACTACTAAACATTGTAAATCCATGGTTTGATGTACTTGGTTGTCTGTTTTAAGTGTCAAGTTGTGTTTTTATGGGAAACTTTCTTGTGCTGATTTCTTGGCCAGGACTCCCTTGTAAAAGAGATCTATGTCTCAATGGGAACTATTCCTGGTGAAATAAAAGCTAATAAATAATGCATGTGTATTCACATGGTCTGTTATTATGTAATGTACTGTAATATAATGTAATGTTAATGTGCCTGGTATGCTGTGTCCTTTAGGAACTGCTGATGGGAATCTGTGTGAGGCTGAGGCTCTGCTAGAGCCCTACATAGAAAAATACCCCAATGTGAGAAAAACACCCACTTACTGTACTCCAGTGTTACCCCCACTCACCCCACTATTAAACCCACTCACCTCACTGTCATCCCCACTTACCCCACTATTACATCCACTCACCCTACTATTAAATCCACTCACCCCACTATGAAACCCATGCACCCCATTCTCACCCCCACACACCCCACTATTACCCCCACCCACCCCACTTTACCCCCCCAGTTACCTTCCTGTATCACCCTGACACCCACATTACATAAGCTCACTCTGCTCTTACACCCACTCACATACTGTGTCACCGGTGCCTCCTGCTCCTCTTTTTCAGGGGTCAGTGATAATATTCTATGTGGCCAGGATTGCAGTGCTCAAAGGAAACTTTGAAGAGGTGAGAAATTTTGTTACCAACCGATGTTTCTGACAAAGGTGGATTACAAACCCACCCATCCCATTAAAGTCTGTTTGCGACTGTGTCGTTCTGACTGTGTTGTGTTTTGTGACTGTGTTGCATGCTTGGTGACTGTCTTTATGACTATATTGTGTGTTGGTGACTGTGTTGTTCTGAATGTATTGTTTGTTTTATGACTATCGTGTTTGGTGACTGTGCTGTGCATTTGGTGACTGTGTCATTCTGACTGTGCTGTGTGTTTGGTGACTGTGTAGTGTGTTTGACTGTGTCGTTCTGACTGTGTTGTATGTTTGGTGACCGTGCTGTGTGTTTGGTGACCGTGTAGTGTGTTTGACTGTGTCATTCTGACCGTGTTGTATGTTTGGTGACCATGCTGTGTGGCTGCGCAGGCGCAGCTGAAGTTCCTGGAGTGCACTGGCCTGCAGCAGGAGTGGAGGCAGATCCACCACCTGTGCTACTGGGAGCTGATGTGGTGCCACTGCTTCAGGCAGGAGTGGCTGGAGGCCTATCGCTATGCCGACCTCCTGTGTGCAGAGAGCAAGTGGTCCAGGGTACAGCACTCAATTCAGCACGGCGGAGAGCAGGAATCAGTTTACTGCAATATCCCCATAGAACCAAAAGGGCGTTCAATTCATTCAAGTGAATTTATACTATTGCTGCTGATAATAAAAAAAAATGTGGCAGAGAGATGGGTGGAGTTGATATTGTGTAATGATAACAAAAAGCTTATCTCTGTAGAATTCAAAATTTAATCGCTGGACGCTTAAAAAGTTTAAATGTGCTTCGGGTTTATAATTCCTAAATGCCTGCTGGCCTTTGCAGGCAGTCTTCATGTTCCAGAAAGCGGCCATTTTGAGCATGCTGCCCGAGGAGGACGTTGAGAAAACTGGTGAAAATGTGGTGGAGTTGTTCCGGTCTGCATCATTTCTCAATCCATTTATCCAAATAAAAATGTATTCCACATTTATGCCATGTACAGTACAGCCAATTTTCGCACTGGACAGAACATTACGTCAAAGAACGGGAAACCCAGTTTGTTAATCAGAAGGAAAAATGTATTGTTGTTGTTGTTTTTTTATTTAGAAGCTTTATGATCAGTTACTCTGGAGGTGTGGCTGTGTCTGTATGTGTGGATTTGAGCGGCCGCGTGCTTTTCCTGGGGTGGGGCAGGCAGGTGGATGGCTTGATGCTGAGGTTGGTTGGAAAGTCGATCCCGACGGAGAAGTTTGTGGCGAGGAAGGCCAAGAGGTACTCTTCCTCCCCCCCGGTTCCTCTGACGGTGCCGGCGCTGGTGAGGAGATCGCGGGGGGACTTTATCACCCTGTTTTTCCCAAAAAACTAAAACCCTCCATAGCTCTGACATCATATTAATCTATTACTGCTCTGTCATTGCAGTGCAGCAGCCTAAAACAGGCGGTGTCCGATCTTATTCAGAAAGGGGCCAGTGTAGGTGCTGGGCTTTGTTTTAGCCCAGCACTAAGACACCTGATTCTATATATCAAGATCTTGAATGAGGACCACAATTGGTTAATTAGTTGAATTGGGTACAGTGCTGCCGGGCTAAAACAAAAACCTGCACCCACACCAGCATTTTTTTGGATAAGATTTGACAGCCTAAAACATGCATCGCAGCAACATGAACCAGATTTTCAACTTTTATCAGATCTGTTCATGCTGCAATATTGTAAAAGCAGATGTACACACCCAGAGTACTTTTTAATTCTTGATTTTGAGCAGGACTGTGTCTGTTATCCTCTTGTTCATGCAGGAAATGATGTATGTGTGGAACGGTTTCTCTATCGTTGGGAAGAGGGCCGAACTGACCGCAAATTTACTCGCCACCCTCGAGACAGCGGAGCAACACCTGAGCAAAGCCTCCTGTGTGTGTGTGTGTGTGTGTCTGTGTCCGTGTCTATCTCATTGTGACCCAAAATATTTACCCATCTGAATGCTGTATACATATTCTATTATGATCTTACTATATTATTAAACAAAAAACCATATATCATAGTACTGTTGCAATTGCAGATTTCTTTTTAAGTTTTTCAAGCTCACTTTTTTTTTTTTTAAGTGTCAGTGTTGTGCTGGGTCATTGTGGGTGTTGTGTAGGGTCAGTGTGGATGCTGTGGTGGATACGTGTTGTAGGTTGGTCCTGGTGGACCCCTGTGTATGCTGGTTATTGATCCAGCCACAGTTTGAAACCCCTGGATTGAACCAAGTTCATTGTTCTTAAACAGACACTTTTTAATGTCTGGTGAGGGATGTTTTCCCTCTGAAGCCACATTATGCTAGAAATGGCTGTGCATTCCATGAAAAAGAAACGTCTCATAAGAAGAGGTGGGAGGAATAGGTGATGGCGTTGCGGTGGCTTGGAGTGAATGTTATAGTGGATTGGGGTAAATGGGTGTGAGCACTGTGGATGGATCTTGGTGTTATAGATGGGAGTGGTCACATGGTTATAATGTCTCAGGCCACGCCCCTTTTGCTCCTTCCCAGATCCCAGTGAGTACCACTTTGATGACCAGAACCTGCTACAGATGCTGAAGGGCCTTTGTCTGAAACACCTGGGCCGCCTCCCACAGGCAGAGCTGTGCTTCACACAGGTGATATCCAGGTAAGGAGCTAGCGCAGTCAGGGCTGTGCTTCACAACAGGTGATATCCAGGTAAGGAGTGCTCACCTGTAATTCAGTCACATGTCCTCCAATTTTTTTTTGTCTTACAGTGAGAAGAAGATAAATTTTGACCATTACCTCGTGCCCTTCAGCATGTATGAACTGGGTCTCATTTACAAACTGCAAGGAGACTTTCCTAAGGCCACCAGTGTCCTGGAGAATGCAAAGTGAGTATCTCCTCATTGGCAGCTATGCAATAACTTGCGTTGTATATTTTAATCCCCCCCTGCATGATGAAGTCAACAATAATAGCGATAATATGAAACTAATGGCCATCGAAAGCCAAAGCAAACGTACAAGTTGTTTTTTTAGGTTAAAAATGAGTAGCCTGTTGACATATAGGCAGCATACAATGGTTGTGAGTAGCTGTGGTACGAGAGCTAGGTGTACCGGTTGTCTCTCCTGTGTTTTGATCACAGGCTGAACTACAAGGACTACTCCATGGAATCGCGGCTGCACTTCCGCATTCACGCGGCTCTGGACAGCCTGAAGGACTCCACCTCCACCTGCACGTCTTAAATGCACCACCTTCTCCTCCCTGTTCCTCCATCACCACACCTTGATCTTAACGCACCTTAACAATACACCATCTTTACATTATACCACAGATTAATCTTAACACACTAGTAACAATACACCAGTTTTACATTATACCACACATTGACCTTAACAATACACCACCTGTACAGTACATGTCATTACATTTATTTAGCAGGTGATCATATTCAGATGAATTGCCTAGCTGGTCCATCACCACATCTACACCATTTAGATACTATATTGGCTACATAATTGATTTTACTAGCTTCCCTTTCTCTGTATACTGAATATATTGTTTATGATATGAGACTGAATACGGCATAAAACTAATATTTAAGATTGTAACAACTGAATTCTGAGTCCCTTTTCTTCAATTTGTCTTGCAGTCTTTCATGCATCCAGCATTTGTCCTTCACTCAGAATAAAATTAAAGTACCAGTGTTCTTCCTTTACAAAGCAGTTGGGAATCGGTGAACTCACCGATTTAATTTGAAACCATATTCGTGTATTGAAAAAGAAATACTTTCTTTTATGTTTTTTTTGTCTGTGTTGTGCAAAGAAATTCAATGATGATGTCATGATATGCCAAAAAATAAATGCAAACAAAAAATAGCGAAAGTGCTGCTTGCGAACGCGTGGTATTTTTTACAGTGTACGCTAGCGTGTCGATCAGCTGACCTAGGAAAGGAAGAGGAAGAAAAATGGAAGGTAACCGAGACGAAGCAGAAAAATGTATAAGCATAGCGATTAAGGCTGCCGAAGCAGGAGACAAAGAGAAAGCTTTGAAATTCCTGAATAAAGCGGAGAAACTATATCCCACCGAGAAAGCGAAAGGTAATGGTCACCTGATTTGACATGTCTTAATGAGGACGCTGGGTGAATTTTTCTTTACCGATAGCTCGGTAGCTGTTGTTAGCATGCTAAGTGCAACGCTGTGTTTCACCCGGCCTTAGAACAATAGCTATCCGATGTCTGTTCTGTGGCTAACACCCCGGGTAAATATCTGGATTACATTCTCATGAAAGGCGGATGGTATCGCTGACAAATTGTTCTTAAGCAGTTCATACCTTTGACATTTTTGGTGACATTAGCTACGTCTGGCATCTCTGGCGGTTGGCTCACTAGCACAGGCTTCGGATGCTTGATTCATTCATACTCTTTTCGTGTCGACCTTTGGAATGTAGCTACACAGCTTTGCATCAAAATACGTCACTCAATTATTTGTGGGCTATTTACTGTTGGCCCTATCATTGTTACTGTCACAACGCCGGATACCAACTCCGAAGCTATAGGTAGCAAAGTACACAGCTTGGCAATCTCTCAAACGTCTAGAAAGTACTACCAGAGGTTTTATGAAGGCTACGTTTATTTAATTGAGATGGCTAACTCCTGTGCTCGAATATCGGTACTTTCTGTCATTTTTCTGATGCGTGTGATCAGAATTGGCCAAAACCATGTAACGTGCGAACGGCTACGGGAGGTCTGATAACTGGATAACAGCCGCACTTTGAGCTATCCAGGCGACCACGTTCAACGCAAGGTCTAGCTATAATTTCCAAGGACGAGGTAGAAACTACATTTAATTTAGTGTTCAATGCATTATTTAGTGTTTGATGAACGATATATCCGTGCCAAAGGGTGAACGTTAGATTTATTTCCTGATCAGTAGCTCAGCTGCCTATAGGCAATGGGGAAACCGTAGTCTAGTGTCTTTCGGCTTTCATGATCGGTCTGGAGATGAAGAGTCTGCTCTCTTCTCCGATCTCTCTGTCCTATCTCGAGTGGTTTTATGATGTGCTTGTTAAAATTATTGCCTTATTGTCGGAAGTTTCGACCGTCGATCAATGGTATGAAGTTGGCTATTCAAGTACTTGAATTTCATTTTTGCTGAATACAAGGGAGCCTATACTTGAATGCATGTGAAATCACCAATATATGTGAAATCGTGAAAATTCCATCTTAAACCAGCCTAAATTACTAAAGCTGGTTTAAGTTCAGTTTTAGACTGTTTTAGCTGGTCAACCAGCTGTTCACCAGTTGACCAGCCTGTATAGTCAGCTAGTCCACCAGTTGACCACCATTTTATTCAGCCAGCTTAACCAGCTTTTACAAACCACGGACCAGTTATGAACAACTAGAAGTGTCGCAAACACAACGTAAGCCATCTGAAACCATTTTAGAATCCCAGCTGGTCTTAGCTATTTTCAGCAGGGGACCCCAGCTTGATCTCAACCTTTCCTGAAAATTTCCTGAACAAGATGTTGTGCAATTCTGAGGAAGGCTGCTTGGCCAAATTTCATGTTTATTTACAGTAATTTGTTCAGAGAAGCTGTTTAAAGTAGGAATATTACTAATTTATGTGCATGCATAGATGCAAGTTCCCTTTGAGTTGGGGTCTTGTGACTTTAAATATTAACAGGTTACAGGCAACCATGTTGAATGTTGAAGCAAATATATTTATTTGCATGTTTAAATGGTACTGTATGAGTTGTGTGTTGAGAAACAATATGAAGGGTGAATTGCACGCGTGACCGCATCAGGAAGTGTATAGTCTGTCAACATTCTCGTGTTTACGCTATTATTGTGTTGCTAGATAAGCGATTTTGAGTCCACCAAACAATTAAAAATATTTTCAGCCCTTCGCGGTGTCAATCCTTCACTGTGTCTGATTCATTTTGCTCACAGTGACATTTAACACGGCTTCTCCGGGTTACAACTGAGCCATTTCTTCAGAGGATCAATTTAGAAAATTAACAGTTCTTTGGTATTGGGTAGGTCAATAGGGTGGCACAGTGGCACGGTTGTTATCACTGTTGCCTCACAACAAGGAGCTTCCGGGTTTGAGTCCTGGCTGGGCCCGAAAACCTTCCTGCGTGGAGTTTGCATGTTCTCCTGGTGTTTGCATGGGTTTCCTCCGGGTACTCTGGTTTCTTTCTTCGCACAGTCTAAAGACCTGTAGCCCAGGGTCTACAGATGAAAAACTAGCCACCGTGGCTGACTCTGGAACATTTACAGACATGTTATTAATGTGCATTGATCCTGCCAAATACAAATAAACTAATAACAAGCTGCTTTCTATCTGATGACTGTATGGGCGCACTTCATAATCTTATAGGGTTAGAGCCTATTTTTGAAGGATAGACAAATGAGTTAGAATTATCTTGTGTCATATTAAGATTGAATGTGCCGAATATAGGCGTGCATGTTTCTCGTCAGAGTGTGGGTTTGAAAAGGAGTGTTTTCTCACTTATTTCCGCACACAGCGATGAATGTTGACAGTGATGGCTGATGTAAACAGGTCACATGGGGCAAACCGACCGTTTGAGACCGGTAACTGGAGCAACCAGTTTATGATAAGAGAGATTAGGAGTCTCATGCTCAATCCTTTAATTGAATAACGGACTGGAAGCTGAGTCAAGGGTTGTGTTGAATTATCAAGGCCTAAACTAGGGCTGCAATCATTAACATATAGGCTAGATTCTGTATTTTTATTTTGTCTTCGTCTTTATAGCAGAAATAAATGAAAAGCTTCAGGTCAAGCAAAGCTAAATTAATTCCCCAGGTATTTGGACTGTCTTGGTTCTTACTTATTTGCATTGCATTGCAAGCGTTTAGCTGACACGCTTATCCATTATTACACAGTGTACGTTTGGATGTATACTGAAGCAAAACAGGTTTAGATTACAATCCAAGTTCCTTTCCCACTGGATTTATGTTTTGATTGAATGTCACTGGTTTGTTAAAAATTGGTCATTTTAAAAATTCATTTTAAAAAATCCCCCAGTTACTGACATCCTGCCATGTAGCCAGACCTCACCTGGGTGATGGCAGATTCTGAAGCCTTTGAATGCTCAGCCAACAAGTTTAAAGTAGTTTTATGAGTGTTGCCCTCGGTTGATTTTTCTGTTTGAATCACAGTGCTGTGGTCTCTTTTTGCCTTCTAACATCCGAAGCTGGGCGGCATAAATAAAACGCAATAAGGGACCAGGCTGCGTCAGGGGCAGAGGAAGCTCAGTATCACAGCTTCCAGAAACTTTAGTGAATTATTTAGAGCCCTGTGGCTGTAACGATGCTGTGGGACCGTCCCTCCCTGACCTGATCTTTCTGTCGCGCTCCTGGTCTCAGCCGTGTCTGTGATCTGTCTGTGACTCCTCTGTGACTCGTCTGTGATCCGTCTGTGACTCGTTTTTGACCCGTCTGTGATCCGTCTGTGACCTGTCTGTGACTCGTTTCTGACCCGCCTGTTACCTGTCTGTCACCCGTCTGTGACTCGTCTGTGACTCGCCTGTGATCCGTTTGTGACTTGTCTGTGACTCGTCTGTGATTCATCTGTGACCCGTCTGTGACTCGTCTGTGATTCGTCTGTGACCCGTCTGTGACCTGTCTGTGACTCGTCTGTGACTCGTCTGTGATCCGTCTGTGACTCGTTTCTGACCCATCTGTGACCCGTCTGTGACTCGCCTGTGACTCGTTTCTGACCCGCCTGTTACCTGTCTGTCACCCGTCTGTGACTCGTCTGTGACTCGCCTGTGATCCGTTTGTGACTTGTCTGTGACTCGTCTGTGATTCATCTGTGACCCGTCTGTGACTCGTCTGTGATTCGTCTGTGACCCGTCTGTGACCTGTCTGTGACTCGTCTGTGACTCGTCTGTGATCCGTCTGTGACTCGTTTCTGACCCATCTGTGATCCGTTTGTGACTTGTCTGTGACTCGTCTGTGACCTGTCTGTGACTCGTCTGTGACTCGTCTGTGATCCGTCTGTGACTCGTTTCTGACCCATCTGTGATCCGTTTGTGACTTGTCTGTGACTCGTCTGTGACTCCTCTGTGACTCGTCTGTGATCCGTTTGTGACTTGTCTGTGACTTGTCTGTGACTCGTCTGTGACTTGTCTATTACCTGTCTGTCACCCGTCTGTGACTCGTCTGTGACCTGTCTGTGATCCGTTTGTGACTTGTCTGTGACTCGTCTGTGACTTGTCTGTTACCTGTCTGTCACCTGTCTGTGACTCGTCTGTGACCCATCTGTGATTCGTCTGTGACCTGTCTGTGATTCGTCTCTGACCCGTCTGTGACTCGTCCGTTCCAGTGCTGCTGGAGGCCCTGAGCCGGAATGGCAGCTCCACGGGGAACGGCACGTCTTTCCAGCGACCGGCGAACGCGACCGAGAACGGCCGGGCCGGGGCGGGGGGGCGCGGGCAGGACACCGGGAACGGGGAGCCGGCCAAGGGCTTCACCAAGGAGCAGGTAGAGGGGGTGCAGAGGTGAGTGTGACTCTGTGTCTCCCTTCTCTCTCTCTCTCTCCTCTTTCTCTCTCTCTGCAGAGCTGAGTGTGACTGCTGGACTCTTTCTGTGTGACTCTCTCTCTCTCTTTCTCTCTCTCTCTGCAGAGGTGAGTGTGACTTCCACTCTCCATCTGTATGACTGTCTCTCTCTCTCTCTCTCTGCCCTCTCTCTCTCTCTCTCTCTCTCTCTCTCACTCTCTCTCTCTATACTCTCAATCCGTGCTCCTGCCTAAAAAATTCAGTTTTCTTTGCCTGCTTTTTTTATTGCGTATTATTTCATTTTCATAATCGTGTCCT
This sequence comes from Anguilla japonica, assembly GCA_025169545.1. NCBI lineage: Eukaryota > Metazoa > Chordata > Actinopteri > Anguilliformes > Anguillidae > Anguilla > Anguilla japonica. The sequence goes on along the minus strand of CM045887.1, from coordinate 4,370,414 downwards.
GCACCTTATCCCCTGATCTCCTTTGCAGAATTGTATAATATTTGTCAGAATGATTCAGATGCGTTGGAGAATAGTTTGTTGAGACTTCTGAAACTGGCCCCCCCCCCCCCTCCCCCCCCTTATTCTTTTGGCTTGTTTATTTATCAGTTAAGTTGTGTCAGGTATAAGTGAGGTCATTTTGTGTGGTGTCTTGAAAGAAAGCCTGATGAGAATGTGGCTGTCCGTGGTCCTGAAGGGTCTCTGGCTTTTGAAAAACAGCAGAAAGCTCTGACGTGGGGAACTTCATTTAAACGAGAACTAAGAAAGGTTAAAAACTAAGACATGAGCTTAGTGGAAGACTGCGAGACTCATTTATGAATCTGCCCATGCGGCCAAGGGTTCGACTTCCTACCCTGATACATTCTGTATGATGATCCCATCTCTGCCTGTAACTCTCTCTCTGCATTCCCTGTCTGAATAAAGAGAAAAAACGCATAAGAAAAAAAAAAGTGCATATTTACATTAATAAAAATAAAAAAAACAGATGGGTATTTCTTGGAAGTTGAGGAATGGTTTGGTGACTGAGGGCTGAAAGTTTGGCACTTCACAGTTCCTAAGCAGTGCTCAGAATGTAGGGATAGGACACTTAAAAATAAAATAAAAGGTCATTTGAATCCCTGGTTTGGGCTGTGTCATCAGGTCTCTCTGTAGGGTGTTCTGCTCTAAGTATTGAGCGCGTTCCTCGTCTAAGGTGCCACAATTACGGCTGTTTAACGAGTCCCCTGCTGCAGGCCGTCCCTTTCCTCGGTGATTAAAGCCCGCCTCGTGTGCTCCTGTTGGCCCTGTTTTCTGTCTCACGGTCGCAGAAGAGACCTTTAGACTCGCCCTTGTCCTCGGTCTGTGAGCGAGTGATTTTTTTTTTTTTTTTTTGTGCTCGTTCATCTATGGATCACCTATTAGGTTAGCTGATTTTCTTTTGTTTTGCCTTTTTTTTTTTTTTTTAAACTTCATTTTCTCTTAACGTTGCGGCATTGCAAGTCCCCTTGAGCGCTTAAGAATCATTTCAGCCAAGCGGCTTGATTGAGCTCGATTGTTGTTTTGTTCGTAAGAGCGATGGCAGCACTAACAGGACGGCAGTTTGTTAATCTGTGAAATCCTGTGCGAGTGTACTTCTGCACTTCCCCGTTTGGCTGATGGGTGTGCTATGTGCAGTGGCGTGTTCGGTGGGGGTTTATGGGCAATCAGGCCAGCCCTGAGTGTGGCCTGCTACCAAGGCCTGCGCCCAGTTGCCGTGGGGACCCCAGAGTCCTGATGATTGGCTGCAGTGAGAGAGGTCAGGGAGGTTGTGCATTAGCGGAGGGGGTAGAATCAGTTAGAGTTTCTTTATACAGTGTGTCCCTCTACAGAATAATGCAACAGCACCCATACAGGATTTCAGGGGAATCTCTGGGGGGGCACATTATGCAAGAGGGCCAGTGCATTGCATTGGCTTCCCTACCTGTCTCTGTTAATTTGGTCCTCTGGGCTGGCATCTCTAATAGGGTTCCCGAGGGTTTCAAACGCAGAACAATTGTCCTCACTTTGACTTACTTGCAGGTGAATGTGTGAATCAGTCTGGTGGCTGGAGCAGTTTATAAAAAGTAAATTCTAAGAAAAAATGAGACGTTTGCTGGAAGTGCGTTAAAGAACTCGCCGTCCACGGCTCGTTTTGAAGTTTTTGTTTCTGTTGCGTTCACTAAGACCACCGCCCAATGGTTCTGTTGACTTCCATGTATTTCTTCAGTGTTAATTTGTAGTCAACACGAATGTCGGAAATCTCGTAAATATCACGAGAGCTAGTCCCGGATAGGGCTGGAGTGTGGGGAAGGTGGCTATATCGGAGTCCGGGAGGCGAGCAGGAGCTTTGGCGGGTTTGGAGGGTAATATCGTTTATTAGGCTGGCGGTCACCGTGCCGATTCTCCCGCTGCAGGGTGAAGAAGTGCAAGGATTACTACGAGGTCCTGGGCGTCAGCAAGGACGCCAACGAGGAGGAGCTGAAGAAGGCCTACAGGAAACTGGCGCTCAAGTTCCACCCCGACAAGAACCACGCACCCGGAGCGACAGAAGCCTTCAAAAGTACCGGATCCACCTTGCATGAGAACATACAGACATATGAGCACAGGCTGACAACACCTGGCCATTTCTTACCTTCATATTGCCCCTGTGTCGCATATATGTGTGCGTGTGCATGGTGTCCGGTTTTCGTTAAATTGCAAATCTGGTGCCCCTAACTGCATGGCCTGGCAACCTGTTCCACATACACTGTGACAGCACTGTGTAAAAAAAAGATACTTGTTCACTTTATTAATTCCTTTTATAAAACTTTTACAAATAAAACCTCAGAGGCTCTTATAAAACCTCGACCTTCTGAGAAAAGTAACAGTGTTTCATAAAGCACATAAAACAGAAATAGAAAAAGTGAATAAAAATGTGTAATTTACTGAGTTATTTAGGAGCATTTTCAGTTGAAACATACATGGTTCTGATGAAAGCTGGGGTTATGACCGACTGACTTTGCTGCGCTGCCGTGTGTTTTTTTCGGCAGAGATCGGCAACGCGTACGCGGTCCTCAGCAACCCCGAGAAGAGGAAGCAGTACGACCTGACGGCGGAGAGCCGCCCGCCAACGCCGGACACACCCGCGGTGGCTTCGACTTCCACTCGGGCTTCGAGGCTGACATCACGCCCGAGGACCTCTTCAACATGTTCTTCGGGGGAGGGTTCCCTTCCTGTACGTCCCTCTCTTAAAATAACATGGGGTACTCCCACAGGCTCGCTGTCCTACTGTAGAGAGGACAGAGTCATATAGACTCGCTGCCCATCTCTGGGTTTTCTATGGACAGCATGCTGCTCCTGTAGACTTGCTATCCTTCCCTATGGACACACAAGCATATAGACACATTCCTGTAAACTCATTGTCTTTTTCTATAGAGAACACTGGCCTGTAGACTCACTGTCATTCTCTATAGAGAACACATGTTCTTACAGGCTCACTGTCTTTTTTTATAAGAAACACACTGCTACACTCCTATAGACCTTACTGACCTCCTCTATCTCTGTATCGACGATGTAACCCATTTGACCTTACATGCCTTTCACTGTGTAGATAGATGATCGTCGTAGTAACTGAGGTACGGTTTTATGCACGAAACCCTAGCTGTGAAGAACTGACCGGGTTCTGTTCCTGTCTCCAGCGAGCGCACACTCCTTCACCAACGGCAGGGCCCGGTACAGCCAGCAGCACCCCACCCACACCAGGCCGGAGCGGGCCGAGGGCCAGGGAGATGTAAGGGGGGGGGGGGGCACTGTGCTTGTGCTTCACTGTGTTACTGGGCAGGGCTTTAACCAGAGAGCAGGCCTGCTTCACTGTAGCACACATCACTTTATTGCAAGTCATTACTATTATTATTACATCTTTATTATTATTATTCGCTTGCCGAAGGCACGAACTGGCATTCTTGTACTATTTACCTGTTATTGTTTATAATGAGGGGTTGTGATGTGCTCTGCTTTCCAGGGTGGCTTCTCCATGTTCATCCAGCTGATGCCCATAGCAGTGCTGATCCTGGTGTCCATCCTAAGCCAGTTAATGGTGTCCACTCCCCCCTACAGCCTCTATTCCAGACCGTATGTCAACACCCCCGCTTCACCCCCCCCCCCCCCCCCCCCCCCCCCCCCCCCACACACAGCTTTTACATCGTATCTCATAATCATGCTTACAGCCTTCACTCCAAACCACTCCCCCAATCCATCATTCCCACCCCCTTCAAAACTTATGACAGGACTTGTACACACATTCTCTCTCTCTCTCTCTCTCTCTCTCTCTCTCTCACACATACACACACACACACACACGTGTGCAAGTGCGTGATAAATCTACATTTTACACAGTGAAATATGTGAATCAGTGATTTTAAAATGATTTTTTCACTTCCCCTGCAGGTCGACTGGGCAGACAGTTAAAAGGGCGACAGAGAACCTACGCGTGGAGTATTACGTCACCAGAGACTTCAAATCGGAATACAAGGGCCCAGCTCTGCAGAAGATCGAGAAAAGCGTGGAAGAGGACTACGTGTCTAATGTCCGAAACAACTGCTGGAAGGAGAGACAAACGAGTAAGCTCTCTCTTCGCCCTGACAACCGCTCCCTCTTCGCCATGACAACCGCTCCCTCTCTCTGAGTTTGCTGTTGGCTGTCTGATCCCACTTCATTTTGACTCAGAATAAAGTTTCATATAAAATAATGGGTCGTTTCTGAAAATAAGTGCATATCTTGCATGTTTCAGGACCATACAGCAGCCTTGTAAACCACACCGATTTAGCTGCTTTCTCTGAGCAAGCTCCCTGATAGGCTGACCAGGTTTATATTAGATTTGTACACACACTCAATGTGGCAATTGATCTGATTTACTTTTAGCTGAAAGTGAAGTTGGGATTCGTGTATGAGGGGTTTTACTTGTGGCGTGACTGAAAGGCGGGTTTTCGTGCAGTTGCAGGTGTTCTAATTTTACTGTGTCGGCTTCTTCCTCAGAGACGGACCTGTTGTACGCAGCCAAGGTCTACCGGGACGATCGGTTGCGAAAGAAGGCGGAGCTTATGACCATGGACAACTGCAAGGAGCTAGACCGGCTAAACCTGCTGTACCGGGGTGGATGAGCCGCGGCCCCCTGGACTGTTTCACACGCGTGCACATAAATACGTACATACGTGTACATGTATACTTTTATACAGAGAGAATACGTCGACATAGAAAAGGGGGGGGGGGGGGCAGGGGGAAGTTAGCCTTTCTGTGGGAGCTCATTCGCCCCATGTTCACATCCATTCCACTGCCACCCCTGGCCTCCACAACCCCCCCCCCCCCCCACATCCTCCACCCCCCAAGGAAACGGCCTTGCTGCATCTCTGCGAATCTCCACATGCAACCCTCCACCATCCGTTACTTCAGTTCATGATGGCCCAGCATCTCTAATCTCCCTACGATCGCTTTTAAAAAAAAAAAAGAAGAAAAAAAGTCACATCGTGTACAAGGGTTATTATTGGGATTTTAACCAGCCCTGTGTGCTCGACTTCAGCTTCATCTGGATTGTTTTCCTCTCCAGTGTTTTCTTCCCCTAGACAAGACAGCATGGACATGTTGGCATCTGGAGAGGCGCAGAAGATGGCTGCTGAACAGCCGTGCCAGAACCCCCTGAGTCGGGGGTACCCCGAAAACGAAGGAGAAAATGACAGAACTCGACCGATTGATGGATCATTTAGACCATTTCCATGTCATGAGATTGTAAATATTTTACTTTTGAATGTTTTGAAGTTATGCGAGAATTATTTAAGTACTTAGAGAGCGGAGTTTATCTTCAGTGCCGGACTAATAATTTGAATAAAGTTTAAATTATTACCTAAACAAGAAGCTGTTTGCATTTTTTAAATATCTTTTTGATAGCGGCTTCCATTTTTAACGTGGCCTGACTACTAATTAATGAATACTGAGCAATCTTAAATAATTGTTATTCCTGTCCTGTAAATGTACAGCATTTAAGATGCCTACAACTGTCTTATCTAATCAAATGTGAAAATTATTTAGCAATTTGCAATGAATGCAATGAATACATCGTCCTAGCAGGCTTCCATCAGCCAATCAGAGACCAGATTGGAGGGAAGTCAATCAGGGCAGTAACCTATGTTCTCTGACATCTAGAGGGAACCACAAGTGCATCTAATATTTCCATTAATATGTATATATTGATTGATGTTATTGATTAGCGCAGTTAACTTGCATTAGTGCTTTAGGGATGTTGTGTCTGTACTTGCTGGTCTGGTGATGTCAGCTTGGTCTGGCATGAATGCTAATGTAAATCAGGTGGCTACACTTAGGGTTCTCCTACGATGTAAGTGGCTTTGGATAGGTGTGTCTACTAAATGAATGTAATGTGCCTCATTGGCCAAAATGTCCCACAATGCCCTATCTCCTTTAACTTTAACACAACATGCATTGCAGATTCTCTGGGTTTCTTGCTCAGTCACAGAAATTGTTGCTGTCCAACCCCATTGAACTGACAACCTTAGGCAGTTCCCAAAGCATCAACCCCCTCCACATCTAGCTACGTATAGGCAACAAGACACCAGGGTACAACGGTTTCGGCTTTCCTTTAGTGCATCATTACTAGTCTGAGCATGGATTTTTGTGGTTTTGAACCAAGACAAATTAAATTTCACTGAGCTTTTTGGACATAAAATCGACTGAGACATTTTGAAGGGAAGCAGCTTTGATCATTTAATGAACTCATCTTCTCACGGAGCGATGTTAGATGTTCTTCCAGTTTGCACCACAAGGTAGCAGTCATAGTACACATTGTGACGCTCTTTTCCTTTTTTCCCGATCGAGGGAGCTGACGAGAACAAGGCTTAAAATTCTCAATAGAGAAACGTGTTAATTAGCGTCACTTGATTATTTTTAGTACAGACGTTTGTTACGCATTTAGGACAATGCTGAGCATGTGCACTGAATACAAAAAAACAACCATTGTTTGAGCGATTCCCATTCACCGTGCACTTTGGACCGAAGACGACTTTGCGACCACGTCGATTTAGAACGTGTACCTTGGTGTCATCGCAGTCACGTGCGTTTACACAACCCGGAACAAGAAGGATAACGCAATGTTGACACCTTCCGACAAGTAACTAGCTGTTCAGGTAGACAGTCGAATGGATTAAAGTAATTTAGTCAGTTGAAAATAAGAATAAAGTATGCACTTTTAGGCCACCAAAGACAAGGTCAAAGCTTTATAACAGACATCAACAGCACCGGGTGGACTATGCACTACTTTTTCCTCTCAGGTTTTGTCGTTCTGTTTTCATTTGGATTTGTGAGCCGTGTGTGTGCCACTATACAAGACCGTGAGCCAGAAACACCAGACTGGCGAATGACTCTAAAAACTATCCGGAATGGGATTCATAAGATAGACACATATCTTAACGCAGCACTAGACTTGTTTGGAGGAGAAGACGGGTTATGTCATTACAAATGCAGCGACGGTAGGGACACGTCTTACGTTATTTTGTTACTGTGTAGTGACATTCTCAAACGTAGCATCGCAAGAACGCTGTCATGGTTATATTTGCTTGGCGTTGCAAATTGTATGTCTGAGGCTGACGTCGCTGTCTTGGGCATAAGCCATATGATTTGTGGCAGAAGTTTATTTAATGAATTTTTAGCGTAATGGAACACCTGTAGTGCAATGAAAGGAAGCTAAGAGCGCTTTTACAGCTGCCTACTTCAGACAGCAGTAGCCATCTGGACAGAGAGTGGGCTTGTTTGCATTAGTGTGATGAAATTGAAACTATCTGTGTTGTAGACAGTAAACTAATATTAGTGGTGAATAAATGTTTACGGTGCAAATGCACATTGCCATGTTTGAGGTGGGTGGGTGTTTTTGGAGGAGGTGAATCTATACCACAGATCACAGCAACAGGAACAAAAATGTGATCAATTGATGTGTCCTTCTGCAGACCAGAACGAGGGCGCACCAAAGAGTACTTAACGCAGCGAGGAGTAGGGCATCTTGTCAGAATCTCCCTCAGAACTGTACCCCTCAAAATGGTCAAGCGGTTAATGCGCGGTAGTTTGTTAAACATTGTTCAGGCAGAAACATACAGTTCTAGCAATCCAGGTTCGATGATTGCAGTGGGGGTGTGAGAGTCCCCTCGTGGACGTTTACCTGCCCCGGGGAGGGGGAAATTCAGCTTTATTTCTCTCCGGTTCCACTTTCGCAGGGACGCTATCTTGTAAAACTTAAGCAACCCTCAGTCAAGCGCGAGGGATTATCAGTGATGAGATAACTCCGAGAGCCAGAGACAGGGTCCAAATGCGCGAGGGTCAGGCCTGGCGTCCAAGACATTTTTGTCAGTTGGTTTTAATAGTGATAGTTAACAGCGTATTTATGATGAAATAACTTGGGATGTTGGGTACTCATGATACTCATGACAGCATTATTGAGAAGATCACAAATATTTAAAAAAAATAGTCTGATGTTGGGGGTGGTTGGAATAGATGCTGTCAATCCTTACGAAATAGTTAGAATTGGATCACTGAGGAGAAAGTTATTTGGGTATTTTTAAATGTTGTTATGTGCATGGCACCAGATAGGTAATGAAAAGAAAATGGTTAAAGGCTGTAGTGCCATCCAGTGCCTGTTCAGTGCCATTTACCTGGTGCCAGGTATTGGAATGTGCCTCCTCGCATGAGATGTAAATCTGAAGCATTAGGGTTTATGACATTTCAAATAAACCTGCAGTGTAATGGGCTGTGGTAGTGGCCGTGTTTTACAGTAATAAGTAACTGTATCTCCAGTGCTTAGAATTACAATGAGCTTGGGGCAGAAAATGCAATGGTCAGTTAGTCGTGTTTTGATATTACAGTTGAAACAGTTTAGATTAAATAAATGCTCTCGCCTCCCCACATTTGGGGTGTTGCAATTTAGTCCCTATGGATATGGGCCCATCTGGAGGGTTTGTGTAGTCTCTCCTCACCATTTAATTGTCCACAGTGGTGTGACGTCTGTGGTGCCAATTCATTGCAATGATATAAAATTCCTTATTATAGCATTTCACATTAAATTACCATAATTAGGAATATTGCACTGTTGTATTGACCATATTGGTGTTATAGCCATTTCATTATTATGGAGCTTTATTGGAGTGATTGCAGTCGAATCAGCTGCACAAAATCATACAGTCTAGAAGGGAGGTTATGACTGCATAATGCCTCATAAGCCATTATGGTAATGTTGTTAATACATGGCCTCTGTGCTGTTATTTTGTTCTTATTAATGAGTTGGCCTTTGTGCTTTATTAAGCTGTTATTATGCTGTTATTAATGAAGTGGCCTCTGTGCTTTATGGTGCTGTTATTCATGAAGAATTATAATATTCATTATCATTATTAATTAAAGGAGAACAATGACCTCTAACTTTATTTTCTCTTTTAGGTTATAAGCCAGTGCCTCGTCGTGGTTACAAGCCACCCCCACCTAACGGATGTGGATCTCCCATGTTTGGAGTTCATGTACAGCATTTTCTTCATTGATATGACATTTTTAAGTACAATACCATCATCATCATCATGAGCATTAACATGCCATATAGAACTGTTTTTATCCTTGCTAAGGCAGAAGTTGAACTTTATATAAAACATTTATATTGTACAGGACAATTTGTGAATAGCAAATCAACATGTTTACACATGCATTTGATAATAAATATAAAAACTTAAGTAGTCATTTAAAATGAACAGAGCTTTTATAATAGACATTATACATTTAGACACTGAATTAAAAATAAAGTAAGTGATGAAAATATTTTCAAATTTTAACCTGTTATCTTCATTAATGTATATAATCTAAGAAGGCATTAATGGGTTCAAATGGATAACACTGATTTCTAAAAAATCTAATCTGAGCCGTAGTTGGCCTGCGGGCTGTTTGTATCTGACTGTGGTATGGGGTGGGCTTTTCCCATTTAGACTTGAAACAAATACCAACTGCCACTCTGCTGGTTTGACGTCACATGACTCGGCTTTTCCCTCCTGTTTTTTTTTTTCAGTTTGATATCGGCATTCCGTCCATGACCAAATGCTGTAACCGACACGACCGTTGCTATGACACGTGCGGGAGTGACAAGCACGACTGTGATGGGCAGTTCCAGGTCTGCTTGGAGACCATCTGCAGGAATGTGCAGAAGACGCTGGGATTGTCCCATAGTGTGCAAGGTAAGCAGTGCACCAGCACAGGGGGTCAGGATTCACTGGACTTCCACTCACTACTGAGCACAACTGCTCATTTCTCCTTCAAAAACACTATTTTCGCGAGTTCTGCCATCACCAAAATAACCTTGCATTTATTTCCAAGCTAAATTTAAGGACAAATGTTATTTGAATGCAGGTAAGAGCCATTTTCAGAGTTCCCACTGAATGGGGTGAATAGGTGGCACCTCAAGCCAGAAGGCATGTTCATAGTGCGGTTTCTGGTATCGGATTCGAATTGGATGAGCTTGCAGCAGTGGAACAGGTCTGAGAAGTTTCTATTGCGCATTCAGAGAAATAAACATGTAGCAGTCTGCAATTGGCTGTCGCAGTGCACCAAGAATACAGTTATAATATCAGGGCTAAACATGACACACAAGCCTGACTATAATTTTCTCTATACAGATGCTGGTGAATCTTAATATACTTTGTCAGAATAACCCTGTACTAAACATCCTCCCTGTGTCACACTGACCCTTTTGTACCTGTTCTTACCTGTGCTTACCTGTGTTTACCTGCGCTGCTGCTTCAGCCTGCGAGTCGGCGGTCAGCCTGCTGTTCGACGCGGTGATGCACCTGGGCTGTAAGCCGTACCTGGACAGCCAGAGAGCTTCCTGTATGTGTCTCTACGAGGACAAGCAGGAGCTGTGAAGTGCGCCCGGCGTGGGACTGTGGAATCGACACCCGGTGACGGACACCCGTCTTCCTCTCAGGGCAACTCAGCGACGCCCGAGGCGAATGCGGGTCGCTGAGGGAGATGTGCGGTCAACACGGTTGCCAGGGGAGACGTGACACGGACCTGATGTCCACATCACAAGCATCAGCATCTGTATCTCCTCTCGGAAAAAAAAACGCTTTTGAATTCCGCCATGATGTAAACCTAATAAGTCTGCAGGGATGTGTAGTTTCTATCTCACTAATTCACCAGCTTTTTTTGGTGCATTTACCATTTTGTGGAAAATCTCTTGCTGTTTTCCTTTGCACTTTGATCCACTAGTTGTCTAAAATGGGAGGGCCCCCTTTTTTCTGTCGCCAACAAATGTGACTCCCGTGGTGTGTTTGGTGTGGGAGGAGTCAAACGCCCTCCGACATCCTCTGATTGGCTAAGCCATGTTCCTACGTTGTCAATGCCAGCAGAAAAAATGCAAACGGTCTTCCACAATCTTCCGCTCTCCACCACGTGAGTGGTCAGTGGCCGCTTACAGAAAGGTGGTGTGGAACGGCTGGAAGAATGTTTTTCACGTTTCCACGGCAACTTGGTGAAAAGCAATGTGTTGTAGAATGGGCAGATTTTCCACAGAAGTGTGAACTCGCGCCAGGTAAGCTGCTTTCAGGATCATGTCTACTGTTTTTATTCTTTTGTTATTTTGAGTTCCCCCTTTAAAAAAATAATAATACAAGTGATGAAATTAATGAATGTAACGGTCTTTTGTAAATGCGGTTTCTTAACTTTATAGCAGTTTATAATCTTTATATCTTTATAGTACTGTATATATCATCATGTGAAATGAGACTACTGACCACTTTGGCACAGACCACATGGGAGCACCTGTTTTTCCTGGTATTGTTCATTAAAAGTGTTGATTTATGATGAAACTAAATTGTTTTGTCAGTGACTAAATGAAGCCAACATGAACCTCTAGAAAGTCAATAAATAAATAAAATTGTTAGAGGTAATAAACCGTTTATAATTGAAACTAAAGTTGCCGAATATATATATAGTGATATCACTACATACTATACTGCTGATAAGATAAAAAAAATGTGATTCAGCCAGTTCCTGAATTTTTCAAAGCAGTGAGTATGACCCAAGTATGTAATATTTTTCCTTCTAGTTTTAATTTTTGAATTTGTATCTCCCTACTGTTGAGTACAATAACATTTGGGCACACATTTACTTCACATTTGAGGCACATGCTCAAAACTTGTGGTAATTAGACAATCATCTGAGATTTATGTTCTGCAACTGTTTTCCAAGGGGCTTGAGAGGTATTTCTATGGGCCCTAATGATGTATAAAAGTTTCTAACATATTCTAACAGCAAGTTGATAGGCTATATGGACTTCAGAGTGGTCAACACTGCAACCATAGCGCCACCTACCAGACATAGCAAACCTAGCAACTGAACTTTAGAAAATGTGTCATAGGTCAACATCTGTTGTCTTTAGGTGCTTGTGCAATAAATGTTTCTGTAGTGATAAAAATCATTTCCCCATGCTTATAGAATGCTCAGTTCACAGTACTTTCACAAACCCAAGTCCTCAACAGAATATCCCAACTATCCTGTTGGATAGTAATTGCCGTTCACAATAAAAGTTCACAATGCCTTACTACAGCCAGGGCATTGGAAAATGTTATATGCTTCAGATTATGTGTGCGCGATGAGACGCAAGCTACACGCCCAACATTCATACTCAAACACTGATTCAATAATTCTTATTTTTCTTTCAAATTAAGCTGGACAGGACTTTTTTCATAAAAAAGAAACTACTTTCGTCCAATAAATAAGAATGAAAACAGGCATCGAGTTCAACGACTGCATTGCCTGTTTAATTGTAGTGGGCGTTTCTGACCACAGATGGCGGTATTGAGTATATATCTGTATGAGTGCCGTTTCCCTCCATGGTTTCTCCTCTCCGCGAGTAACTTGGCGTTTGACTCAGTTCATTTTAGTTCCCATTTTCTCCCTCCATTGGGGCATCTCTCTGCCTTTTGGATTGAATTTTTTTTAAAAAAATCCACCAAAACCCAAGAGGGGAAAAAACTTTTAAAGGGGAAGATGGACATGAAAAAGAGGATTCAATTGGAGCTTAGAAACAGGCCACAGTCTGATGTAAGTGATTTTTTAACCCAAACCTTAGTTAGCCATGCTAGCTTGCTACTCTTGCTCGCCTTGTGACCCGTGTTTCTAGCTAATGGTGACCACATGGGTATGATACTTTCTGCTTTCGTGATGCATGAAAATGTATTGACCGGCTAGCAAGTTTCAGATTTGGGTCCGTACGTTACCAGCTCGTCTACGTACCTGTGTGGCTCGTTTAAGATAGAGGGGACTTGAGGAAGGCAGCATAGCTCGCCAGCTAAGTAAGTACTTATTTTTTGGCTGGCGAGCCAGGTTTGCTACCATTATTACTGCAGCCTTTTAACCGTTTCGCAGCCTCTTCACGGCTCGGTTTTGTAAACACGGTCCGGCAAGCCAGGTTGCCCGTCTTCATAAAATGGTTGCTAGCTAGCTAGCTAACCAGCGGGGCGGGCGGGCTCCTCGGCTTGCACAAGGGGAGGTTGCGTTTTAGCACGATGCGTGGGGAGATTGAAAGGGTGGCTTATATTATGAGACATGGGGAGCCATGTTTGTAACTGTAAAATGGGGCACACTTTATTACAAGGCACATTTCAGTGCGTTAAATTATACATGACGAGCTAGTCCAGCTTGTTACCAAAACACAATATCAGTTGAAAATATAGCTAGACTAGCCTAGCTAGCTAATATTGTGGGGGATCCGCAATATCGAGAACACGGAGACAGCGCTAGATTACATACATGTTCACGTTTACAAACCAACTTCCATCCCTTAGTCTATTTCACATTTTTGGTAACGAGTAACGTTATGTCCCAAGCCAGTTCTGCATAACTTATCCTACAGAAGTTGGCGAACTCGGTAACGTAATTGTTTAGCTCTCGTTCCAGCCCTTCAACATTTTGTGGCTAACGTTAATGAAAAATTGCGCAAAAAGTCATAAAATTCTCCAGGTAGCCAAGTTACCAATTTTTTTTTTGGAGATACTTCATCATCTAATATTTGCTGATAGCGGTTACCTACCTAGACTAAAGAGTTTGCTAATATTTGTTACTTGGATAATTATAATAACTGAATAATAAAAGTATTCCAACTATCATGTCTTTTTCCATTTGAAGACACTGCAAGGGCCGGCTAACGTTAGCTGGCTAGCCCGTCACTTTTTTTTGGTTCCCGCCATATTATTGAGCGGATTTAAAATATACACGTACAAAACCTTAGAGAGTTGGCTTGCTAAGCAGTACTGTTTTAACATAAATCCGTGATCTAGCTTGTCCATTAAATGCACACGTCGAACATAAAAAGTTGGTCGATTATTATCAATCGTTTGACCAGTTTCTTGGCTAGCTAGCTAATGTTCGCACTTTTGATGACACATTGCTAGCTCAGTAGCGTTAGCATTAGGTCGACTGAAAAAAAAATGAACACGGAAGCATGCAGCAGTTCCAAGTTAAAATATCTACATGATGTAGCTACAATTTGACATTTAATTGGATTTAGCATTTTTATTTAATTTTACAAATAAAAAAATCATTCCTTGTGTTAAGAGTCCGGCATACTGTATCTGGGAATCGCCATGTTGTCACTGCCGAAGCTGGGGCGAAAGGAACTAACGTTCCCCATCTCTGAAGCTGAGGAGAACGGAACTATCTCCATCTTTGTGTCGTTTATTTCCGTTTCGACGTCTCCTTCGCCACAGGCCGAAAACGTAGATGCAAAAATATGGAGTCTCTGTTGTTTGTTTTCAGCGACCATTGCACACGTCAACTTTACCAGCGTCGAATTTGCAATTAAAATAATATATATATATTTAAAGTAATTCGTTAGTTAAGGTCCTCTCCGAAGCCGTTTTGTATCTAGGCAGTAGCGCCCCGTCGGTGTTGCTGGCTTAGATCCTTAATACGCGTTAGCTCTTAAAAGGGCAATGACGTGCGTTTTCTCAGCTTGCAAGTGAATCAATTGCGGGTTTGTGGCGCTGACTGCTGCAACAGCAAATACTGTCCCGCGTTAACCAGCAAGCTAACGGCATTGCGTCTCCTTTGCAGATACGTTTGTATGCACGCACACTTAGTAGTTGTTCGACAATCTTATACAGATTTTGAACGTGCATAATCAGTTTGACTTTAGCCTTAAATTGATTGATAACCTTGAATTGAATATGGGTTTTCAAGGCAACAGTTCAATTTTTTTCATCTTTGTGCATCATCAAACTTTTCGTTTGGCTGTTTTAGCAAATTGCAAGTTATTTTCTGCTCCAACAATAAATATAACACATGGATGTGTTTAGTTTGAGAGAAGACACATGAAATTACAAAAATTACTGATGACTATTATATCAGAAAATCCCCAGTAAGAACGTCAGAAGGGCTTCACCACGTGGAACTCCACTGTCGCTAATGCAGTTTAAGAGAGTGAAGTGTGTCTGTGTTTAACTAGTGATTTCTGTTTTCTAAACAGGTACGAGAACTAGTCCTGGACAACTGCAGGTCCAACGAAGGGAAGATCGAAGGCCTCACCGCAGATTTTGTGAATCTTGAATTTCTCAGCTTGATAAATGTTGGCTTGATGTCAGTTTCCAACCTTCCCAAGCTTGGAAAATTGAAAAAGGTAAGTCCTTAAACATGTCCGAGCTGTTGCCTTCTCCTGTAACCAGTTGCACCCTTGTCAGGTTATCAGTAAGAGGACATTATGAGAGAAATTGCTCTTGAGTTACAGCTTGTCCCTTGTAGGTAGAACACCACCTACTTGGTTTCCAAAAACAGACTTTTCTGAAGGTTTTTCTGACTCTCCAGAGGCAGGGATCGTGGGAGGATAATCGAGAACAAGTCTCTGAATGACAGAGAACACTGCTCCTCCGCTTGTGTCCGTTAACATTGAAAGTGCTGTTCTGTGGAAATGCTGCCGTAGTTGGTGTCGACTGTTTCTAGGCGTTTTAATGGTTGCCAAGTAATTTCAAGCAAATTCTAAAACCTGTTCTGGTGAATACTCTGGGCTTGTGTGATATTCAGGGTGGGGCATATGGTGAGGCATCTAAAAGAGCAACAGTACCTTAGCTGTTCCGGCTGTGGGGGTGGCTGCGCTTGATGGGTGAATGTGGCCTCTCTGTATGGAACGGTCTTCAGTTTATTTCAAAAATTGTCTTTCAGTTGGAGCTCAGCGACAACAGAATTTCCGGTGGCCTTGATGTTTTAGCAGAGAAACTGCCAAACCTCACACATCTAAACCTGAGTGGGAATAAGCTGAAAGACATCAGCACGCTGGAACCTTTGGTAGGTACACCTACCCACCTGGGGGGCAGTGTGGGGGGGGGTAAGGGGGGGGTCACTGGTGCACGGTAAAACGCTGCCATCCCAGCCAACTGAAACCTCCTATTTCTGGGCAATGTTGAGCTAATTGTGCTTTGCACTGGGGCTTCGATACCACTACGTTGGGACCATCTGAAACACTAAACCGGTGCCTTAACGGAATAAGCCACCCAGCAGCCCCAGAATGACTTTAATTAATGCACCCTTTTCGAGTGTTAATTTTTATTGTCCAGGTTTCCCTGTTGGTGTTCTGACTTGCATAATTAACTGGCTACAGAGGGTGATTCGTTTGGAATTGAGAATTTGGTGGCTATTTGGAGGAAACGCTGAGTAAAAATCCATTTTTGTTTTGTTCTTTCTTTACCATAATGAACAGTCTTGCTAGCATTAGAAGGCAGCAACATCTGGGTTTATCTATCCCAAGAAACAGAAAGCTAGTCAAATGTACTAAAGGAGAAAAAAGCGAACACACATGCGCTTGGTAAAACTCAAAGGATGTGGGGTTTTCCCAGGGAAAATGTCATATTTTATACAAACCCACATGAAGTGGGTTTTAGGAGGTGGGAGAAATTTGTATGTAAATAAAATTTTAGAAGGGACCTTAGTATTGCATGGAGTAAAAGTGTTGATTTTTCAAAGGGCAACAGCTGATTGCTTGAAAAGCTTATATTACACACAGGCAATGGGGGTTGATTTACTGACTTTTAAAATTTTTCTTAACAAACATTTCCTGCTTGTCAGATGAGTCACTTGGTCTCTTGGGACATAATTTTTGATTAGAAGCCTGTCTTAAGTGTAGAGTAGGGGTCGGCCAATCACCATCGGGTAGCAACCAGCAGTTGTTAAGACCTCATTAGATGAACCATTTGTGTTGCATTGTCTGTGGTTCCGGTGTCCTGGAAACCCTTAATTATTGGGGGTGGGTCACCCGTCTAGACTACCCTGATGAGCAATGGGGGCCCCCCCCCTGCTTGTGTGTCCTGCTGGTTAAATCTTATTTATAATATATATTATATTTTTTCCTCATCAACAAGAAAAAACTGGAGAACTTGAAGAGCCTGGACCTGTTCAACTGCGAGGTGACGAACCTGAACGACTACCGGGAGAGCGTGTTCAAGCTCCTGCCTCGGCTCACGTACCTGGACGGCTACGACCTGGAGGACAGGGAAGCGTCCGACTCGGACGGGGAGGTGGACGGGGTCGACGACGACGACGACGAAGGTGAGCGAGGTTCAATGGCGGTTGCGCCGCTGCTCTGTCGGGGGTTTGAGTGTCTGTGGTGTGTAAATGTGTTCAGGAGTGCGTGCGCTCTAACGCTGAGCTTCTCTGCTTTTTTTTTTTTTTTTTTTTTTTTTTTTTTTTTTTTTTTTTTTCAACAGAAGGAGAGGATGAGGAAGATGAAGATGGAGAGGAGGAAGATTTTGACGAAGAGGATGATGACGATGATGATGAGGAGGAAGTAGAAGGGGAGGGGGGGGATGAAGATGATGATGTGAGTGGGGAGGACGAGGTAAGTGTCTCCCTGCTTTTGGGCTTTGTGGTATTGGGGTGTTAGGTCCCCAAAGTTGTGATATGGGGGTGCATAGTAATAGGATGTTGTTGGCAGATTTGTACAAGTTGTTTCTTTATGTATTGGCAGCATACCGTTTTCCTGTTTAAACTTGCCTGAACTTTTTTCCAGGTGGAAGACTTTGGCCCGGACGGAGGGGTTGATGATGACGATGATGACGACGATGACGATGATGATGAGGATGAAGGTGATTTGGCAATGTTCCACATTAAATAGTTAAAAATTATACACTGGGCTTCCGGGTGGGTAGGATTATAGTGTAAAGTGGTCACCATGACTACGACCTGGGCCTGACCCCATCTAGTTTGGGCTTGGTCCTCTGTTATTGGTTCCTGGATTGGCTCTCCCGAACGTTGCTCTCTGGGGCCCACAGTTTTCCTCAGTGGAAGATGCTGGGTTTCATTCGTTTCCTCCAGTCAGTCCTTCCTGGGACACCAAGGGGGTATTCCACAAAGCAGAATTACTGGGTTAGCTGGATAACTGTGCTGAGTTAAACCTGGAACACCCCTTTTACTTTAGTCCGTGTTCCAGTTTTGGGAGGGTTCAGGGTTTGCTCAGTGCAGTTACACAGCTCAGTCAGTAATCCTGCTTTGTGACACGGGGCCTAGATTGGACTGGAATCTCTGGCCAGTCAGTGACATTAATCAGTGGAATGGCTGTCAGGTAGAGGCTAGTGGCCTTGAGGGCCTGATCTGGCCCACAGTGTGTAAAATGGTCCCTGGGTCACAGGTCAATGCATTTTTGTTTAAAATTTGCAAGAGGGGGTGGGGGGGCGCTGATATAAATATGGCAGGCAGCAGGACCCGGGGCTTCTCCCAGTGTCATGTGACTTTCCTCGCATTATCTGTGTGAACTTCCTAGCATTGTCAGGCCACTTTCTTACCAGTGTCACGTGACTGTTTCGTTCCAGAAGAGGAGGAGTCTGGGAAGGGCGAAAAGAGAAAGCGTGAAGCTGAGGACGAAGATGACGACGACGACGAAGACGAGGACTAAAAGCGATCGAACGTCCAATTGGTTACCGACCCCCTCCGTTCCCTGCCCCACCCCCCACCCCCCACCATCCTCAGGCCTCTGTCCCCTACTGTAAGAGTGGACTGGAGTTGGGTGTGTCTCAGCTGCGTGAGCGTGAATTTCCACACGCTCGCGCTCAATCCTTTGTGTAAATCCATGTCAGGACTTCGGGGACTGGTATCTAGTTTGGGATCTCTGCTTTTAATATTTCGTTGGATGAATTTATTTCTTTTTATTTTTTGTTTCTTTTTTTTTTTTTTTTGTTCCCCCCTCACCCCATTAAGATTATTGCTATAGCAACAAAGGGCAACTGGTGAGCCATGGTTCTTTCTCCCCCCCCCCCCCACCCCATGGTTTCCTGTTGCACAAATCAAGGTTGTAGCTACACTTTTTACTTTCTGTAAGTCGACAAACCTTTGTAAATAAAATCTTAACATTTTGCGCCTCGCTCTCCCTGCTATGATTTCCTTCCTGTGTAATTCCTGCGTCCGAGGGTTCCGGAACTAATTGTATCGGTAACCGCGGCAGCACGTCCTTGTGTAATGAAGCGGGTGGGAGGAGTTTATAATAACCGACGATTCGCAATAACCCCTTTTTCAAAATCAAGGGAAAAATCTAATTGTACTTTTCCCCTTTTCTTGCCTCTTTACGCCCCCATGCTCTGTGTGTGTGTCGATTTACATGTTATTTTGCTAAAGAAATGACACCAAGATGACAGTGCAAACCAACACGTTTTGTGTCGTGTGCATTTGAGCTGTGTGCATTTGTTTTGTGTATTTGAGTTGCGTACATCCTTTGTAAGTCAATAAAATGAACGTTTAAAATGCCTAGGGGACACTACGGTGCTAACGCTAAGACCCTTCACAGCTGTTTTAACTGCTGGAATGGTGAAGTCTGGGAGAAACTGCCAGTGGGACTGTTTTTCATTTCATAACCGAACCCGGTCTGATGAATTCACAGCCTGCAGTGAGTTTGAAACTCACTTTTACCTCAAACGGGGCGCTTAAAAAAAAAAAAAAAAAAAAACCTTAAAACACTGCTTTTGCCCTTTAGTTACCTTTCCCAAAGAGACTGGTGCTACTTAGGCTAGCAAATTTCTGATGTCAGATAAAGATTCAGATATAGAAAGCCCCCCCTGTAAAACTTTGTATGGAGAGCTTGTATGGACTTAAAATGTTCACTTAATTGTACAAAAGGGTGCATACCTTTATTTCTCTAAATTGTTACTACAATTTGTGAGTCTCAATCAGCTATCCTGATACTTGTGGAATGAGACCTTAAATTCAAAATTGGTGCATTTGCTTGATGTGAAAGGTGTTTTTTTTTTTTTTTTTTTTCCTTTTCTTTTTTTCCCTCCTGTAATTTTTGCATGTGGTAATCGATCAACCCGATTGGTTGATTTGCAGGGGAAACTAAGATAAAACTTATGGGTAGAGCACGGTACTTTCTGTCTGCGCGGGACTGAAACTGTCAGCGGGTGAAGACTTTCAGAGCTCGGCTAAATCTGGCGTCTGTTTCTGCTGCAACTGAGATGCACGAAACCACAAAAAACTTCCTCCGCTGTCCCCACTTCCTGTTGTTAGCTCTGATTGGCTAACCGTGCCTTGCGACCAATCATTGCGGAAGTTTCAGAGGTTCTCCAGGATGTGTCGCCATGGATACAAACTGGGCCCTGTTCATGCTGTGGTGTTTTGGTCCTCAGGTTTTTTGTCTGTCTGGAAAAGGATACAAGGGATCACCAGGAGAAGGTTGCCTGGAAACACCCTTTAATAGAACTACTTTCTGCTCATTTTAATTGCATAGGGTTTTTATGTGTATGCATTTCTATGTATTATTTTTTTTGATAAACTGGAAACCTAGACTGAAGATACTGTGCCAGTGTATCTTGACAAGGATATAACTTGCACTCAGTGGCCATCTTATTAGGTACCCCTGCTTGTTAATGCAGATACCCTGCTTCTCCACTCTATCATGGCTGAAACTCAGTGTATAAAGCATGTAGACATGAAGAGGTCTGGTTGACCAAACATGAGAATGGGCAAAACATGTGGTCTAAGTAACTTCTGGTATGATTATTGGTACCAGACATGGTGGTTCCAGCATCTCTGAAAAGGCTACCCACTGGAATTTTCACACACTAAAACCTCTACAGATTACAGAGAATGGTATGATTCAACAAAAAAACATTCAGTGAGTGGCATTTCTGTGGGGAAAAAAACACCTTGTTAATTACAGATGCCAGATGAGAATGGGCAGACTCGTTCAAGCTAACAGAAAGGCCACAAATGCTCTAATAACAGCTGTTTACAACAGTGGTGTGCAGTGTTCTCCAAATGCACAAAGCGTCGAACCTTGAAAGAGAGGGGCTACAGCAGCAGAAGACCACGCCAGGTTGCCCTCCTGTTAGCTAAGAACAGGAAGATGAGGATACAGTGGGCAGGTAATCACCAAAACTGGATGATTGAAAAGTGGGAAAGATGTTGCCTGGTTTGACGAATCTCGATTTCTGCTGCGACAAGGTAGGGCGGTAGGGCGAATTTGCCACAAATCATGAATCCCTGGATCCATCCTGCATTGTGTCAGTGGTGCAGGCTTGTGGTGGAGTAGCAGTGTGGGCAATGTTTTCTTAATGTGTGCAGCGGGCTCACTCAGACAGTTCCACAGAGAAAACCTTTCAAAAATTGTAAAAAATCTTTTTATGGGGAGGAAACTCCCTGTAACCCCAAAAAATGTTTATTTTTTCCCCCTCCAGAATGCAAGCACACACAAGAGATAGGAAAATATTTATTGAATTCCCTGTACGTCATATTTGTACATAGCAACAGCTCCTCAAATTCAGCTTCTTAATTCATTAAAAATATAGCATTAACCATTTACAACTGCCGATGTGAAACGGACACAGGCCTCCCCTGCAGTGACCGGGGTTCCGGAGGAACACTCGACCCCTTTCCCAACGAACCTGAGACGACGTGAGTGAATTTAAGTCTTCGGCACACCACCAAGAACCACGCAAAGTGATCTATGTGACACCGAATTATCCTCTGAACGTGAAACTCTTAACCTGTTCAGTAGTGGCACTCCTCAACCAGCTAAAGCTAAAAGGGCCAGGAGTTTTACCTCAACACTGACGTGTAGTCAACTTCACCCTAAATGGGGAAAAAAAACAAGAACAGCCAAAGTATAATATAACTAAAATAGATACAACTAAATAGAACGTCCTCATTCCCCGTGCAATACATTCCCTACATACCCAAACCACAGTGCCTTTTAAAGGTAGTGTGTGTGTGTCTGTGTGTAAAGGATGCTGCTGGTATGTGTGTGTGTGTGTGTGTGTGTATGTGTTGAGCAGTATGCTGCAGTTCTGGTTTGTAAACAGCTGAATAGTCAGCATATTAATCCCAGTATCATGTCTTATGTCTTATTTGTTCTCAAGGCAGTGATTATTCTCTATAATGACAAGTTTGGCTTTTTCTCCAAATATAAAAGCAAAAAAAAATAAATAAATAACTGCAATTTTTTAAAAAGGTTCTGCAACCCGCAGATAAAGAGCTGGACTGTCCCACTCAGTATAAATGACATCCATCATTCACGTTCACTATAGTATAAATGACATCCATCATTCACGTTCACTATAGTATAAATGACATCCATCATTCACGTTCACTATAGTATAAATACATCCATCATCCATTCAGGCATTGTTCAAAAGATCAGCCCTTTCCTTAAAATTCCTTAGAAATTTCTAACAGAATCTAACAAATAAGTTTTGCTTTGTTCAATCGCGTGTGCCCATTTCTCTATTCATGAGATCTGTGTTAAACACATTACAGACAGGCACCTACAAATAGTCAATAAAGGGGCATTATAAAAAAAAATTAAGACTTGCATAGCTCAGAAGCATAAAAACAATGTGGAAAACCTAAACCAATGTCCATAAAAAAAAAAAAAATCACATAAAATTGTTACACATCAGATGCTTGGGGAGAGGGAGGG
The DNA here is from genome assembly GCA_025169545.1 of Anguilla japonica. NCBI lineage: Eukaryota > Metazoa > Chordata > Actinopteri > Anguilliformes > Anguillidae > Anguilla > Anguilla japonica. The sequence goes on along the minus strand of CM045887.1, from coordinate 4,347,928 downwards.
GTAATGGTTTAGGTGCAGTTGTGCCGGGGGATTTTGGGTGGAGGTGGGACGGGGTTTAGGTGGAGGTGTTGCGGAGGTTCATGATCTCCAGCTCGAGCTGCGTTATCCGCACATCTCTCTGGGCCAGAGCCTCCCGCAGGGAACAGATCTCCTCCTGCTGCCGGTAAAACGTCTGCAAGAGCTAGAGAGACAACATGGATTCATTCTCAAATGCAGAGGAGACAACATGGATTCATTCTCAAATGCAGAGGAGACAACATCAATTCATTCTCAAAAGCTGAGAAGGCAACATGGATTCATTCTCAAAATCTGAGACAACATGGATTCATTCTCAAAATCTGAGGAGACAACATTGATTCAGTCAGCTAGATTCAGCTAAATTCCTAGCTTCCTGTAATCATAAACTGATAAAATATTTTAGTAAAGTCGGGGGGGAGCAATGGAGTGTTTCCATGAACTCTGGTTAGTCCTAAATTACCACAGCTCATTAAAAAAAAACCCCACTCCTGTTGTTTCGGTAACGCAATGAAAGATGTAACGAGATACACAAAATTACGTTTCTGTCGACCCCAGCCTTATCCCAGGAGCAACACACAGCAGGTTGCACTGTGCAGAGAATGTCCTGTTTGTACCTCATTCTCTGTTTTCGGGGGCGAACACGGCAGGGGTCGCGGCCGTTGGACATGTCGTTGAAGGAGTTGGACTCCTTGCCCACGTTGGCCTGCAGGCGGTCTTCGATCACGGGCTGCTGGGGCAGGCCAGAGCGAATCTGGGCGTATTTGGACTCCAGGGAGTTGTTGTTTTGGGGTTTTCCGGAGGTGAGGTCTGAGTACACTTCCTCTGGCTTCCATCCGGTTTCAGTGATATCAGGACGGGCCCTGGAATGGACCGAGCATCAGTGTCATTACAGCGAGTCCCCTTTGAGTGTGCCAATACAATTTCCTGTATTCTGTGTGCGTGTGTTTATACAGACTGTGGTGTGTGTCAACACTGTCCCCAGTAAGTGTGTTAAGCAGACTCCTATATGTGTGTCAAACGGACAGTGTTGACTGTCTCCTGTGAGCGTGTCGATACAGTGTCCTGTGAGAATATTAATGTAGTCTCCTGTGGATAATTAATATATGCATACGATATACATATGAGTCAAAGCATCACGCGCATGCCATGCTTTATATGTCTTTTTCTGTATACAGACAGACAAAATGCATAGTTAAAATAGCCCATAAAAGCTATTACGAGCAGTGTGTGTGTGTGTGTGTGTGTACATTGCCTGGAAGACTGGCTGTGAGTTTCAGACCAGCCGTGTAGAATAATCAGCAAGTATGCGTTTTTAGATGCGAAACACCGCATGGACCTGGCTAGCTACTAACTAACTAACTAAAACTAAAGATTGAAGATTCTCCACCAGGGGGAGCTATTCGCATTAGGGCGATGCTTTGCATCAATGACACCGTGTGTCCTTGCATATCTGGGTGATTCTGACCTTTATCCTGTCCGCTGAGCCACTCGGCCGCACTCAGAGCCGGCCGGTTCCCCGCAGTCATGGGATAGATGTCGTCCTGGTACGACTCCGACTGCTCGGTGGACAAAAAAAACACGGGACTGAGAAGTCTGAGACAGCTTACTGCGGTCCGCACACGCTTACAATAACAGGGTCCTCTGCCTGGGACAAGTCCTGAAGGACTGCGATGAAAAATTACACTGGATGTATACGAACAAGTTCAGCCATCTTGAAAATGTCAGCCATGTTTACACTCTAGATTGTATATGCATGAAGTCTGGTAGTGAGTATAGTAATGCATTAAGTCGTTTAGTAAGCAGACTGTTGCCTTACGCCTGTTAGCTAGTACACTAATGTATTAAGTATGTCGGTGAGCACACCAAAGCATTAAGCATATTAATGAGTGCACTAATGCATTAAGCATGCTAATCAGTACACTAATGCATTTAGTCTGTTAGTGAGTACACTAATAAGTTTCATATGTGCAAGCGTATAATGTAGACTGCCCTGTAGTCTTTATGCGCGGTAGTCATGGCTCCACTGTGCATTTTTCCGACAGTCTCTCTCCGTCCCACATCAGTCTTACCCTCCGGGGGACGATCATGGACAGCGGCTCGATCACGCTCTTCGTCGTCACCAGCTTATAGAATCTGAACACCTCACAGGATCTGACCTCCAGAGCTCTCTTTGGCATAACACCTGTATGGGGAGGGGGGCGGGGGGCGCTACTATTATTACACTGATTATACACTGATCTTGCTGTTATCACACTTATACCCTGATCCTCTTATTACATTTATTATACACTGATCCAGTTGTTACTCTTATCACACACTGATCCTGTTAGGAAACTTATTATACACGGCATCTGTTATTAAATTAATGAAACACTGCCTGTCTGAAACTCAAATGTTTGCCACACTTGCACGCACACTTAATTTCATCGGCACCAGACGCCCGTTTCAGTGCAGCGTCGAGTGCTTTTGCAGGAAATGGCGGAGGTATTAAACAAGGTGCTTACCCAGCCCCTTCTGAGGTAGGTGAGAGCGGTAGTCGTTCAGGTACTGCATGTAAGGCTTCTCTGAATTCATCTCATAATATCGGATATAACCCTCTCCCTGGAGCGGGGACACAAATGATATATTTTACTTTTACGTTACATTAGTGCCATTTAGCAGATCATATCATTGCAATTTATAACTTTTTTTTTTAAAGTATTTTTTTAGCACCTTTCCAGCAAGATAGAGCATGTGGGTGTCGGGGTCATAGAAGGGAAACACAACTCCTGAGGAACCGTCCAGGTCCTCCTCTACCAAAGGCCTCGAGAGATCATCCTACACCAGGAGAGAAAACCAGTAGCATTACACACTTGCATACTCTCTCTCTCACACACGCACACACACACAAAGTAACATTAAGTAACCCCAACAACAACAGCATATGTGCACATACACATACTCCTGCCATTGGGTTTAGTGGATAAAATACAATGTCGGCACTGCAACACTAGAGGGCAGTGTTTCCTCAGGCACAGCCCTTACCTGATCCCACAGGGCAACGTGCCTGTTGTTCCACGTTGAATTTCCTGTTGAGAAGATCATCTTCAGATTTCCAAGGAACAACACTTTGTTCACCTTCTGCGACTTGCTTTTACCTTCCTGAAATCAAAACCAGGTACAGAGAAAATGAACAATGGACAAGCTGGATTTATCTAGTTTTAATGATTTATGAGTTTAATTTGGTTCATTGCAAGATGAGGTGTTCGGTAATGGGTGAAGACCAGATGAGCTTATGTGGTCGATGGTCACACCAGTGTTTGAGTGGGCATAGTTCAGCGGCGGGGAAGTTCACGAGTTACTGACGGTATATGAAAATTAGGCCTGACTCACTTGGTTACATAAAGGTTTTAAGGTGTGACCGTTCACTTGTGTGGATACTGAATGAGGAAATCCTGAGAAAAAATAATTCCCCTGGATGAGATGATCATCACATTATAATATAATGAATGTTATATATAATATATATATAATAATAATTTAATGATAATCATATTATTTAATGATATCATCATTATAACACAAAGTGTTTCATTAGCAATAATAATAATAACCAGAACAATAATAATAATAATTACATAAAAGGGAAATGAAGACTATGGTATTGGCTGTAACCATTTAAATCTGTTTTACAGCCGTTGTAGAGTGTACATGGATATATCGCGTGATTCACTGCGTTAGATTCCGGATCTTCAGAGTGGTCTCAAACTGCCTTTGTGAAGGTGTGAGTTTTGTATATGTAGTGTGGAGTGGAGGTGATCATGTGACCACATAGCTTTTCGTGTCTCCGTCAGTGTAAATGTCTCCACTGGCGTGACCTCTCACTTTCCTCTCAAATGTTGAATCAAGAGTGTGGAGGAGGCCCGTGAATCTCTTACAAAGTCAACTAATTATACATAATTTCTGTTACTTCAAGAGTCATCCCTGGTTGTGAAAAATCATACTAATAAATGTAGAAGCACTTATTCACATGATTTTGTGGAACACAAATAAAATATCTGATTTGAAACAAAAAAAATCAAGCCCAGCCAAGCCTTGTTAAAAAACTACTCCTACTATGACACATTCAGCTTTCTATGAATCTGGTTAAAGCTTTGAATAAACACTCCTCTCCCAGAGTATAGAGTACATGAATATTCACATGCATTCATGGAGAGCTGTTTATCATTGGAACTTGGTAGTAGGTAAACTCAGGGAGTTTTTCCTTGCCAGTGTTTGCCTTACGCTCGCTCCTGTGGGGGTTTTGTCTGTGAAGCGTATTGTGGCGATTGTTTGTGAAATGCGCTATATACATTAAAAAATGTCTTTTTTTTGATATACTGCTTTATAGGAAGACTCGGTAAAACTTTGGGGCCCAATTTAGCACTTTGAAGAGTAGGTTTTGTGGAATGTTTTTTTTTTTTTTACAAAATTTTTTTTCCAAGTCAGTGTTCTATAACTCCATTGCCTTCAGTTGCCAGTAGCGATTGTTACATCACCATTAGAATGTTCAGTTAAGAACACTCCAATCACATATTTGTGACCTCACACCTTAAAAGTGTTAAAGAGGTAACTGGGACTGAATGGGTGTGGCCTGTGGTAGGCCTAAACCTACGCTCGCATACCTGCAGGAGGGTCCCAGCACGGGGGTCGATGACACGGATCTTCCTGTCCTTGCAGGAAGTGGCCATGAGGCTGCCGTCGGTGTTGAAGGACATGGAGAGGACCACGTCCGTGTGGAAGCTGATGGTCTTCACGGGGTTCTTAATCACCTGCTCCGGACAGTCCAGATTCCAAACCATCACCTGTGAAAGCATATGACCGGCTATATGATCAACATCAGACCCCTTACACGGTTATGTACACAGCTTACGTATATGTGTGTATATGTGTTTACATCTGTCCCAGCTGCGCAGTACCTTGTAGTCGTAGCCCGTGCTGAACAGGACGTTGTTTGCGGTGGGGTGCCACTCGATGAGCCCCACCCTTCTGGAGTGACCCTGCAGCTCCTTCAAGGGTACGGTCAGGTTCCTCAGCAGCCCGTGCTTCGGAATGTCCCAAATTTTCACCTGGGGCACATTCCAGCGTCACTACAAACAACTCCTACTTACGTAAGTTATGTAAATCTTACGTAAATGCACTATGAAAAATGCTTATAATTCTGCAGTTCTCTTCATATGTCAACAATCCCCACAACCTGGCCTTTTGTCTATTATAAAGATGTGTCTTTCCAATCCCAATGCACAGTTCATTAAAGTACAGTAGACCCCCCCCCAGCATTAGCGTCGTGCTAACCCCTGGCGAACGCGCCCCCCTGTTTCTCAGCATCGCCAAAGCCTACCGTGCAGTCCTCCGAGCACGAGGCGATGCAGAGGTCATCGAAAGGGTTCCATTTGATGTCCAGGACGTTTCCTTTGTGTCCAGAAACCCGCGGGTGGTGAGGGTCCACTTTTCCTGTCTGGAGTGAGGAACCGGGTTTGTCAATGTCCCGTTTAAACCCAAACCACACCCACACCCCCCCCCCCCCCCCCCCCGCCTCCCCATCATGCTAAACACCCAGAGACCTCCTAGGCATCCATGTTAATTGAGAAGGCTGCACCCAGCACCATAGAGTGGCCACGGCATTAAGAATAGAGGTCCCAACAGTTCCTGCTCAACCCTCACTTGTGTACAGGTAGAGGTCATTTGACACAGGGATTATCAGGGATTTCTAGCCAAATATACCCCCTTTGATCAGACACAAGTGAACACAGTACATTTTCTGAGAGCCACTGTATTTAGGTTATGATTCTGGACGCTGGTAACTGCCCAAGAAATGTGATCCACTTGGCTCAAGGTCAATGTTTATCAGTGGGCCAGTGTAGCCCAGAAGTCCCCCAGGAATATTCCGGCGCTGACCACCAGCAATGGCAAAAAAAGCATCCAGAGGCTGCTGCTACTACCGTCTAATGAGGACGTGAGAAACACAAACCTTTAATTAGCGAAGGACCTGCACACATATGCCTTCCGGCACCGGACATAACATCAGTGCTGCAAGATCATTGCTCTCTCACTTACGGCCTGTCTCCTAGCAGACATGCCCAGCCTAAACATCACAGCCCACCGCCAGAATAACGGCTTAGCTTTGCCATAATCACAGCCCAAGGGTTGAACTTCAAGAAAATGCGACCAGTTTGCAACTGTAAAGTTACTGGCCCTGATACTGTGACCACTTGCCCAGGAGATTTCACAAACAAGCCTATTAGACACAATTTTCACAGAATAATTAGTGAGCATGAGAAGGACCACAGTCGGCTGTCCACAGATTTCACGTATTTTTGTTCATTCTTAAACATCATATTTACATTTCTGGCCACAGCCTGACCGGGTAAAACAGAACTACCCGTTTTATGAAGATGAACGACTCTTACAACCACTGGACTGCCCCTGTCTGCGTTCTGACTGTTGCCTCTGTCAATGCAAGCCTGTGTTCTCTCTGTGTCAACGAATGTCTGCCTGTATCCTATCTCAATATAAGCGATTGTCCATTGTCTTGGACACTAGAATCATCCCTTGTTGAGTGTCCAGACTGAGCACAACGTCATAAACGCATATATATATATATATATATATATATATACACACAATTCATTAATGATATACATTAATGAGTCACTGAAATGGGCAACCAACAACTACTCTTTTGATGAAAGTACATGAGGAAAAAAAGTTATGCACAATATCTCAGTCTAAATCTATCTGATTGGCTCTGACTGTTTATCCCAATTGTGCATATATTTATAAAGAAAAAAAACAAGCTTTTATTTTGATACAGAAGGGAAAAGGGGCGGATCTGGGGGGACAAGTCTGGTCATAATGATGTGGGTGCAGGTACATGGACCCTCAGGCTACTGAAACAGCCTAAATGACCCTGTAACAGATTAAACGCACATCTCGCTAATGCCACAGCTATTCACAGATCACACTCAGGAGTGCTGCTTACTCAGGTCGGTTAGGCTTTAAGCAAACGCGACTGACTCCTCTTCACAAGTCGGGACAAGAATGTCAGAGAGACGGCAGCATACCAGCAGCCTCTCGTCTAGAACTAGATCTGCAAGAGCAGGCCCGCCTGGGGCTGTGTTTGTGCTCTCTAACAGACCGAGCCCTATTGAGCAACGGCGACGAGAAATTTGCACACAGCTGAGCGGGATTAATGGACTCTGAGGTCGACGAATGTACGGGAGCCAGTTAAAATAAAAAAAAATAAAAAAGTGAAATTCTGTTTGCCGAGCGCTCGTTCGTTCCGATTAATCCGACACCGATCCATAAAATCTAATGCTGATTATCAGAGATTGCTGCTAGGCGATCACACTATCTAGACGGTTAAATCGAAAGTCTTTGATACACGTGCCAGCGAATGATTCCGCAGTTGACCGTTGGTGCAGAAGCCAAACCCTACAGGTGCTCATACAACGTTGTGAGCACTGAGGTAATCACTTGGCACCGCGGGAATTCAGGATGTTGGCAAGGTGTGTCTGGAGTTAGACTGTGGATGATGACATCACTCCAGAAGGGGACCGTGCTCGAGAGTCTCGGGTGAGTGTTGAAACCAGGGGGGGGGGGGCGGGGCGGGGGGGGGGGGGGGGGGCAAAGTACGACCTCAGCCGAGGGGTCCTGAGCTACAGGTAATCAGGAGCCGGGTCATAAATTCATTAGAAGAGAGGAGAGCGTTGGGTGTGTGTGTGTGTGTGAGAAAGAGAACAATGGCTTCAGTCATATTCAGCCTTCATCTCTTCACTCATTCCAGGAGAGGGGTTGAGACAGGCCGAGGCTTAAATGGCCCCTCCATTCCTCCAGACGTACGTAATTCCCCGGCAAGGCCAAGACCAGACACACGAAGCCACGAGGAGAGAGAGAGAAGAGAGAGAAAAAAAAAGAGGCATTCTTTTGATCAGTCCTCCCCAGTCTGAGAAAAATGAAGAAGACATAAATTGTGCTGACGTGCGAGTGAAGATATCTCCCCGGTCAGCCCCACGTCTGAAATGCGACGCTCGAACGGCTCAAACCGAGATACCACTAATCGGCACACTAAACATAATCGTGACCGTTAAAAAAAACAAAAAACTCAGCATTATTTATAGAATTTCCATTTTTGAGAGCGAAATTATTTTTCTAAGAATGTCTAATGGAGGAACAGGATGAGGTACGGTTGCAAATCTCCCACATTTTGACAGCGAAACGCAGACCCACCGTGTACGCTTGTTGCAATTTTTAAGACCTGCCATTACTCAACTGTAGACAAATACATTATACCTTCTGCTTAGATATATACGGCTATAATGTAGGAGAGATGGTTTACATGGTCATGGTTCTGCCCGGTGACACAGCCAATGGTGACGGCTGCCATCGATACACAGCAATATCAGCAGCACAAGGCATTGGATATAACCACAGCACTAAATCCAGTATAACAGTACTGCTAGAGAATGGTCTCACATGACCTACAGAGCATAACAGCCGTAATGGTGAATAGAGTATACCAGGAATACTTAGAGGATGGTCTTACATGGGGAACAGAGTATATAAGGAGTACTTAGAGGATGGTCTTACATGGTGAATAGAGTATATCAGGACTACTTAGAGGATAGTCTTTAATGCTGAGAGAGTATAACAGGAGTACTTAGAGGACAGTCTGTAATGCTGAGAGAGTATAACAGAGTACTTGGAGGAGGGTCTTACATGGTTAAGAGAGAGGATGAGGAAGGCTCCGCCTCCAGCACACTCGGTGACCACGGCGACGAACCAGGGGTTGACGGCGCAGAACTGGTTGTCCTGGACGCTCCTGGTGATCGGGACGCCGTCATAGCAGTTCTCCTTGGTGGCGGGCTTTCCGAACACGTGCCGAAACTTGGAGCTGCGGTACTGAGGACGCCATGACATCTGGAACACAGGGGTGGAGACAGGCTGGTGAGCACTCCGGTTACTAACCTACACCCTTTATACACACCTATACCCATTACACAGCCCTATACCTTTAACACACCACAATACCCTTTATACACCCCTATAACCTTTATACCACCCTGTACCCTTTACAGACCCCTACACCCTTTACACCCCCTATACTCTTTATGCACCGTTCTACTCCTACCACATCCCTATATCCCCAACTTATTTGATACAGCCCTATCCCTCCTAAACAATACAGCATGCTTTGCACATTTGCACATGCTTTCGTGTACGTGGTGGGGGGGGGGGGGTGTCACTGGACCCCAGTCTGGGATCCCCAACAGGAGGACGTATTTAATTTCTGCTTACGGTATATAGTGGGGAATGTGGAGGTTCAGACGGTACAGTGAGAGACCGTCTGCTGGCCTCCCCGTCCCGAGACACAGGGTCAGTGTGTAACCCCAAATCCCCCCCCCCCCCCCCCCCCCCCCCCCCCCCCCCCTTTTTTTTTTTTTTTAACATGGGCTCTGCAGCTCCGGCAAACGGCCAGTCGCCTGCCGTGTTTTACGAGCTCCGAACGGGAACGCGCTCCGAACGGGAACGTGATCCCAACGGGAATGTGATCCGAACGGGAATGTGATCCGAGGGATGCGGGGCGTCGGCTCCTGTCTGGCACAGTGCGGAACGCGAGCGGGAAGAGTCCCGCGAGGATTCCCCCTGGGACCGGAGAGCCGGCGGGAACAGGCCGGTCAGCGCGGCCGGAGAGCGCCGGCGAGAAAATGTGGGCGTGCCTCTAACAGGCGCTGACCTTTGACCTGCAGGATCATCCAATCAGACTGAGGCACTGATTGTAGTAGCTGCTTTTCATTTTACCTTAAATCTATACTCCAAATATACAACTTTATATTCCTGATATATTATTCAATATCATAGCTTTATAGTACTCTATAAAAATCTGTAACTATCCTTGTACATCCCCACATTACTCTATGTTGTAAATGAATATTATTTTATATTACTACTCAGTATTATTCTATACAATATTGGCTGAAATGATTACCAATCATTATTAATCTTAATAAATACTTCAGTTAAATAAAATATGAATATATTACTGCGCAAAACAGCCCCCCTGCTGTTTCACAGACCTGCAAGCTCACTGCACACTGCGGCTACCCTTCCATCTGAGAGAACCGCAGGGCTATAACCCTCTGAGATTCACTTCCCTGTGGAATTCTTATTGCACTTGCCAAAGGCTCCTGGTCTTGACAACCCATTACACATTTCATACCTCCCCTCCCAGTGTTAAAGGTGGAATGCGCGAACACACACACATGCATGCATGCACTCACACACACACACACACACACACACAAGCGCACATGTACACACATGTCTAAAACATACAGACAGCCTGCAGTATTGTTCTGAAATCCTGTTTTGCTCATAACAAGTGCACTCTGTACATGTTTCATATGCTGTAAAATAAAACAATTGTTCACAAAAAAATTTAAATCCTGTTTTGAAAGGCTACAGTACAGAAATGTATCAGTAGCTGCATGTAGGCACGGGGAAAGAGGGAAGTTTTGGTCAGGAACATTTTAATTGTGTATTTTTAAAAAAAAAAAGCGAATACAAAGCTAATATTTATGGAGTAGTGTGAAATCCACTATTATGCAAGTCCACGTGTCCACTTGTCATGTTACAAGTTATCCAAGTTTAAGTTTAAGAAGCAATAATGTAAACACTTGAGCCAAGAAAAAAAGCTTAACACCATTCCCGTCTTTATCTCTATCTCTCTCTCTCTATCCTCCCTCTCTCTCTCCCCTCTCTCTCTTTCAGTGCAGAGGGCAGTAGGGCTCTGGTCCTGGGGGCTCGGGGTCGGGGGTCGGGGGTCGGGGGGTGCTGGAGGGTTGCCAGGTGTTCCGTCCCAGTCACGAGCAGTAAATCCCCCTCCAGCAGGGCATGGATTGGCATGTCTCACAGCCCACACCTCCAGCAGTCCGACACACCCACATTCCCACTGACTAACAATCTCACCCACTCACTGTGAGCATGCGTGTGTGTGTGTGTGTGTGTGTGTGTGTGTATGCATGTGTGCGTGTGTGTGTGTTTCTGTTTGAGAGTGTATGTGTCTGTGTGTCTCTGTGTGTGTCTGTCTGTGTGTGCATGTGTGTGTGTGTGTTTCTGTGTGAGAGTGTATGTGTCTTTGTGTCTCTGTGTGTGTGTGTCTGTGTGTGCATGTGTTTCTGTGTGAGAGTGCACACGTGTGCGTGTCTGTGTGTCTCTGTGTGTGTCCTTCTGTGTGTGTCCATGTGTGTGTGTGCGTGTCTGTGTGTGCTCTGTGTGCGTCTGTCTATGTTTGTGCGCATGTGTGTGGTGTGTGTGTGTGTGTTTGCATGTGTGTTTCTGTGTGCCTTTGTGTATACGTGTATGTGTGTGTGTATGCGTGTGTGTAAACCATTACGTGGAGATATCTTGTCATTTTAGATACCCTGGAAAGGCCCGGTTTGTGAGACGGTGACTTGTCTCAGCCTGATAAAGGGTGTTTTGCGAGATGGGATAACAGCCAAATCAGACACTGCGTCTCCCGAAGCAACATCATGACTGTCCCTAAACCTACGTTATACAACTCCTCACAAATATCTATCAGTTGTGCAACACGGAGGCGCCTCAACAGGAAGCTGAGTCCATTAGAACGTAAGCAAATATTCGGAAAATGGAACCATTTTGGCCAAGAACTCAGTTGGCTCCTAAAATGTTTAAAGAGCCCAAGAATATAAAAAAAAATAATGCAGATGTGTATCAGACATCACGTTCATCGTAAGATAACTTTTCTCTGTGGTACTAATCTGTGAAACTAATCTGGCAACCAACAGCATTGAATACAGTAAGTGTGCATTTATGATGCAGAGTAAATTAGTCACAAATTACTACCAACACACAGCTACAGTGTGGGGGGGGGGGGGTGCATATCAAGTTCCTTTTTTTTAAATCAATGGAAACTCAATTCCGGTTAATGTTCATGATAACGTGATGATAGCAAAAATATCTGAGCATTGGTTCACACCCTCTCGGTCGAGCGGTCCGGTCCTTATCTTCGAAGTAATAGTCAAACAAAAGAAGAAAAGCAGTAAAACCCAGGGTTCACCTGCCATGCTGTGGCTCAGCCATGGTCTAGGCCTCCACGAGCCGGGCCTTGCAGACGCACACACGCAGGACGTGTCACCCACGAGCCCCCGATGGTGATGTCATTTGAAGGCGCGGGTGCGGCCGTCTCGTTGGCTTACCAGCAGTGACCTTGAGCCACAGACCGAAAATAACCACGTTCTGTCTTTACGGGAAGTGGGGGTGTGGATAAATCTCTTTCATATTAAATGATGGTGAACTTGTTATGAGATGCTTCCCACTGGCGAGTGAGTACAGGTCAAAAAGCAAATACCCTGGGGAAGGGACAGCCTCGACTGGGGGTTCAAAGGGATGAGGGGGGGGGGGGTGTAATTTAGGCTGAAAGCCGAGAGCCTTTTCCAGATCTGGACTGTAAAGGTCTGGACTTTGACCTGCTCTGTAATCACACACACATCACGGGCCTAATAGCAGACTCTGGAAGTGACCCAGCAGTGGTTTGGCAGGTTCTGAAAAAAAGACACCATTAGCCAAACTGGGTTTTTTTTTTTTTGGAGTTCGTGATTATTAGGCGGTGCGCTGTTTTGACTGCAAAACATCTGGTTTGGCCTTTGGCAAGGATTCCGGTTTTTCTACCGGTCTTTTTTTTGTAGTTCTGTGAATGTTTCACCGTCTACTCCAGGGTCTCTAACGCACCTGTGTGCAGTGCATGCGCCTGTGTTTGCAGTCGGATTACGCGCTGTGCGCTGTGTTTGTCTACGCATCTATAGCGCATCTTTCCCCTTACTGTGACAGCGGACACCTTTCAGGGGGTAATAATAACGGAAACCATAAATAACGTCTCAAATGTAGGACCACCAATGATATGATGTATTTTATAAGAGCTTAATTCAATGGCGGAATTTACCTTTCATTCACAGCAGATACCATTCTTTGCATTTAGATATAGGTCTATGAGCTTCAGCACGCTCTATTATGGCACTCTGTTTCAGATATCAAGATTTTATGAATGCAGCAATAATTAATGTACTACAAATAGTGGCTGATGGGAATTGAAGTCCACAATGAAAAAAACTGGAATGTGTAAAGACAATGGGGCCCTTTCTTGGTTTTAATGGGTATAAAACTGCAATTCCCATGATAATAGCATTAAACAGTGTCTTCCAATGCACTAAGGGCTTCTGAGTTCTTGTTTTGTATCATAGGACAGGATCATCAGAAGGAAGTTCACCATTGTGAATTAACCACAAACGAAGCAAAAAAGCAAAACCACACCAAAAAAAAAAAAAAAAAAAAAAAAAAATGCAGGGAACTTCAAAAAGGAGAGCCATCTCTCTCTCTCTTAGCTTCTCCACTCCTTCTCTTCCTCCAGGTGAGATCACGCCTTCACCCCTTTGTGAATAGGTGCCTGTTGGGATGAGCAATCACGCTGGAACATGCACCCAACACAATAAAAATGTACTTGCGTGTGCGCACGTGAGAGACGTGTTAGCTCACATTATGCCAGGTGCCAGATGTTTGGACAGGCCGGGTGGTACACCTGAGTTACAGAGTGATGCCTTGCATCGCCAGCGTCTCCGTGACGCAGGACTGCTTGCGCCACAGGGGGAAAGACAGCCGTGTGACGCCATGAAGGCGGGCGCTCTCATTTTAAATGGGACATGAGGCGGGAGCGCCTCGGACTGATTTTGGACATGTACGGGTCCTCCGACGGCCCACGTCGCGCCTTTGACTCTTTTGGGAGTTACCACAGCGCTCACCGCTGGTGTCACATGCGCTGGTGGCGTGGGCTCTCTCACTCGCTTTGCCAGGACTTTTATTTTGAAAGGCGAGTCTCCCTCGGCTTCCTTTTTGAAAATGCAGGGTCCGCATAAGACTGTGAATCCCTTCCCTTCCTCCAGTCAGTTTCCTCCATGGAGCATGTCGCGTTCGGGGTTTTAGGGAGGGTAGGCCCTACGGTTGCTTTGCTGCTCAATAGTGCATTAAATCCTAAGGTACTGTCCTGGTGATGAAGAGCTCGGTTTGAGAACCTCTTTCCTTCTTAAATCACTGGGGGAGGTGTAGCCAAGTCTGAGCTCTGAGGAGCAGTATTTCCAACGCCTAGGGATGTTAGAATCTGAACGTCTCTTTGTTTGCTTTGCAGATAAGGCGAGGAGCTGTGTCTTGTCCGTGCGTGGGACAAGATTGCAGATGCAAGATCTATGGTTTAGAACAGGGTCCAGGCAGATCCCCGGCTGGCGTGGGGGCTCACTCTACTAGGGATGTTGCCACCCCTTGGGTTCACCAAATTTAGGGGCGCCTCTCAGCGAAACTTCCTCTTAACTGGCTGGACTTCTCTTCTGTGCCTCCTTATGTAATTGTTCCACTTTATACAAATAAAGGCAAATCAGAGAGAGTTACAGAGTTACCCTTAAATTTTTTTTTTTTTTTTGCTGTAATTGTGCAGGGACGGTGTGGTCTGGGATGCTGGGGCCCAATGTGAGATCGGTTTGTGGGGCCCAAAATCCCTGGTGGTGCCCCTGGATGGAGGATTCCTGTCAGCCAATGTTCCACTTCAGTTTATTTTGTGCAGGTAAGGGCATGGTGTTTCGTACTGCCACTTGTGTCCTGTGAGACTCCATTTTTGGGCTTGAGACCAGTGCACCCCGTTCCCCATCCGGCTGATTTGTGGTGCATTGTGGGTCCATATTTGGTGCGCTAAACCGAAATTAAATCAGATGAATGATTGTGAAGGTAACCTCAGTTTTAAGACTGATTCAGCGTTGGGATATATACTGAAACCCTCCTGTCCTGACTGCCACCATAGATAGTCACTTTGCCTGGGCAGTGGTGCATCGTGGGCTGCTTGGCATGACTCCCAGGTGCCCTGAGGTGCTTGAGCCACTTTAACGAACCAGGCAGCGGAGCAGAGAGAGCCTTGACACGTTTCATAATTCCTAATCCCAAACACCTCCAGAGAGGTGCACAGCACCTGGCCGAAAAGTGGCAAGCACATTTTGCAACGGTGCTCTTCAACTGCCTTTTCACTGTGCATGATTGCAGTTTGTAAATGTGCAACTGAGCTTGAGCATTCTTGCTAAAGATGATGTGTATAATCCTGCCGGAAATACTGCTGATCCTGAATATGTTTCTCAAATCCTACAGGAATGACAGAGCCCTGGTCTGACAGCTCAAGTAGGGCAGAGTACATATGAGTCTAATAGGGACCTCTATTAGAT
Organism: Anguilla japonica; assembly: GCA_025169545.1. NCBI lineage: Eukaryota > Metazoa > Chordata > Actinopteri > Anguilliformes > Anguillidae > Anguilla > Anguilla japonica. The sequence goes on along the minus strand of CM045887.1, from coordinate 4,332,620 downwards.
TGAATTTAACACTGGAAAATTGACTGTGTATGCAGTGACAGGATCAGGTGAGTAGATTCTACCTCTAATGAGCTGAAGGTGTGGCACAAGAACAACTGCACTGGCCAATCGGGACACTTTCTGCAAACACTTTAAGTGTGGTTGTGCCGTCCTTAGGAACAGTTTTAAAAAAATATATATATTTTTTAAAAGTGACAGAATTGCTCGGTGCCTCCAAAAATAGTTAAAAAAATGAACAAAAGCACAAGTCATTCTATATCGCCAATCTAGCATTAATGCTCATAAAAATGAACTCAGGATTCATTTTAAAAAGAGATATAAAAGTATAGTGAAACCTAACTATGTCTGATTTAGTCTAGCTAATCACCGTTAGATTAACCTATCTAAGGGTCATGGTATTTGATATTCTTTTTAACTCTTAATCAATCACCCAACTGGAGCATAACAAGTCCATTCTTTTGATGTCAACACTCAACACTCCCCAGTGGCAAAGTGAAGTTTGATAGCTTGTTTGTTCTTCATAGACTGGCCAATCAGACAAGGCATCATTGATGGACCTTGACACCTAGTACGCATTGTAAATCCTACTGCATTTCTCAAATGTGATTTCTCACTGTGATTCTTCCCTTCTTGTACAATATGCTGAAAATAAATATTCAAATAATAGGCTACTCAATAGTATTGTTTCATAATAACTAATCAGAGCTGAGTGTTCGACTCTTATGCGTGTTAAGCAATTTGAAAGTAATGAAAGCAACAAGCTGACCTAATACAGTTGCAAGAAAACAATAGGAGTGAATCACTGTACTGCCAAAAGTCGTGGTGTAAAAGTTCCTTATTGGCGCCACGGAGATTACGAGAACCCGATTTGTGTTAACAGCGTTTATGATCGCAGAACACTCACTGACCTCGGCGATGGTTTTACAATCACAAATCGCTGACAGTAGGGAGGGGTTCGGGGCTTTGCAAACAGAAGTACAGAGAGAGAGAAGCATGGATTACGTGGTGCAAAAGCTCGCAGTTATCTGCCCTGAGGCGATACTCGAACACACAAGGAATATGACACCGATGGTTCCACGCGCCCGACTTGCTCGCGCGCGTTCCCTCACCTGCGCAAGAGCCCCCACCAAACCGCTGGCGATGAATGTGGGGAATGAATCTATGCCATTCACACACTGGGTTTTCCTAATGCTGTATTTATGTTTGAGCCACAGGTTATATTTGCATCTAAACACCTTCGCCTGTTTGCCTGTTTGTTTCCCCTTCCAATCCACAATAAACCCTGGTTATCTCAAACGCTTCTGTGTTTCACTTAAAACAAGAGTAGCCCAGAAGATGTGCGGGTTTCTGGAATCCCAACTGAAAGGCTGTGGTCAAAAGCATTTCCCTAAAATGGTCAATTATATTAAATGTCCATCTTGAACACATACATGCGTTACTGTACTTTGTTGCCAAGTGACATTCGTATCTGATTTTCTTCAGTCCAGAGCTTTTAGCTTTCATTCGCCACTTTTTAAACTCAACTTTTCTTTTTTATTTAAAAAAAGAAAAAAAAAAAAGAAAAGAAAATGCTTCTGCTTTCAAAGACTAAAGGAGACGGTGGCTTACCTACCTGCTTTAGTGTGTGTGTTTAAGGAAAACCTTGGTATTTGTCTTGGCAATATGACGTTTCGGACGGATCTTTGAACCTTGCTCAGAGAAACGATTCCTGTGCATATGCACTTCAAATACACGTGCATGGCGTCGGATACCCATAAGGAGTTTTACTTGTATTAGGCTAACAGATTTGACAGGACAGCAAAATAACATTCAGCTGCTGCACAAAAAATAGAACGTAACAACGGACACAAAAATACGTATCGCCAATCGCGATTCAGATTTTTTGATAGCACGCGCCCAATAGCTTACCTGTCTCAGCCTTCAAGAGCAAACCATATCGAAATGACAAAGCGATAGCCAAGCCGTCCACGTAACAAACATCATCATACAATGAACCAATTCAGGCGGTGGACTTGCACGCGAAGCGAGCACCGTCCAATCTGATCCAAGTCCAAATCAATTTAACCACGGCTCGTGGCTTCTTACCTTCGTGATGGTCATGCAAGCCTTGTGCAGGTGGAAAGCTTTCTTGCGAGTCGCAAGCTGCAGTAGTCCAGTAGCGCCCACTCAGTCGCTCGGTGTTCAGGCAGGAGCACTGTCTGCGAGGCTCAGTATTTAGGATTGTCTGAATTTCCAGGGTTGAACAGATTCGTGCAGGCCGTCCCACATTTAGTTGTGTGATGTTCATGCAGAAGTCATGACGGTCGGGTTCTGGGAGACAGTTTCAACTGAGGGAGGAGGACGAAGCGGCTGAGTGTGCAGGCTAGTCTACGATAGAGCACAGACTGGACTCGTCGCAGTGACTTAGAGCCGAGCAGTGCACACCGCTCTGTGCCAATAAGAGGAGACGATATGAAACAGGGAGGCGGAGTCTTGGCTGCGAATCGTAGCCAAGGCTGCTCACGGTGTCTCCGGGCGTCTCCAGCCGCATAGGCTGCACGTATGGACGGGTCATTCTCGACTTTGAAATCTGAAAGGTGATCACATTGTTCACGGGCGGAGCAATCAAGTGATATGTGTATTATGGCATCCTACATATTATTTCACCATAATCGTGATTTAATGGGAAGTGACGTACAGGCTTAGATTAAATTCTTTTACACTGTTGATGACTAGCTGCAATAAAGAAACAAAATACACCACTATACAGACAGGTTCAATATAACGTCAAATTATAAGGAAATTATGTTGAACGTTTTCTCTCTTAAGGAAAGCTCAAGTGGGCAATATGACACGTGCAGATGTTTATGAACCCCGCCGTGTTTTTTTTAAAAGTCCCACGCCTATGTAGTCAGTGGCTACAGCACGTGACTACAGGTGAGGTGACAGGCAAGATGTACATGTTGCACCGTGGCTATATTAGCCTGAGACGTAGAGATAAACAAAGTATTACTGAAGGTAATTCCAGTAAATGGGTCAAACCCAGATGCCAGTCTTACAGGCTGCAGTGGTTGCTGAACGCGTAGGCTCCGCCGATCATTTCAACTATGACATGCCATATTGTACAGAACTGACATCACAAGAAACATATGGTAGAGACGGTATACAAACCCGTTATAATTTTTTGTTATAGTCTACGTCTTGGTAAACCTTAAGGTTATTTCAGACTTAACCTTTATTTATGGAATAGTCTTATATTGAACTTACACCAGCCCGATTAAAATATGACTGCATTCAATCAACACCTGTAGCCTACTTAAAATGTAAGTTTTTGCTGTTAATATTCATAATTGTGAAATGCTTGTTGATTGTCCTGTTCTATTGACAAGTTTCTGAATTAATCAAACAGTTGGATATCATTGCATTATTATTACTCCAATAATTTTTCAAGATCTCCTTTGGTGCTTACATTTTATTTTTTGTTGACAGTTCACTTTTTACAACTCATTTCACTACTGAGCATATTGACATTTGCTGACAAGCTGTTGTAATTAATCATTGAGGGTATAACTGGTGGCGCATGTGTGCTGTTTTATTGGGATGGCAGGTGTTCCATCCTGCCAAGTTATGTGTGGGGCAGTAGGCTATTCCCCATACCTATACAGCACCGAGAGTTTGGTATTTTTCTGGGTTTTCCTATAGAAACAACCACAATGACCACACACTCTACGTGAGGTCAGATGGTACAAAAGTTAATGTATTTAAGGAGTCGTAAAAACACATAATTCACAAACAACTTCACACTTCCACACAATGAAGCCCCGAAGTCCCAGTTTTTTCCTTCTAATTCTTGTATAGCTTGTTCTTATTTTCCTTGTCGATTACATCATCACAAATAATCCAGTTCCACAATCAATGATTCTCCCCATTGGACATTTAGTTACATCAGCCAATAACAACATCGGATAGGCCTATACACGCAAAATGGACATACTGTAGTGCACACGTTTTTAGAAACTTTGCGGCCGCCATCTTTGGTTTGTGTCGAAGCTAGCTAGCTTACTTGCGAATTAATAATTGCCAAAAAACCTTTGCTTTTACAGCTGCTTAATCTTTTTGAGAAGCTAATTTATATTTCTGAAGACCATTATCTGGGCTATCATTTCACATGCAAACCCCACGTCATATCGTTCGGGACTAGGGATGGATATCGTTCACATTTTGACGATACCATTCTGACACAACGCTTCAAAAATGAAACGGTAGGCTATTCTACCTTGTTTAAAACAACGAGCAAAGGAGGACATTAAATAACGTATTTTTATTTATTTTTTTATTGCAAAAGCACGTCCCATTGTTTGAATCATCATGGGTAAAATACAGCCACACACTAGACAATCCCGCTTTCGATATTTTGACCAAGTTTTGCGTTGGCAAGCTGGCTAACGAGTCAACATAGCGAGCGTATAACGTTAGTAGGCTATAAATGACACCGAAATTAACTATCGAAATCTACGTTACGATTTGGTCCATTAGATATCATTACCAGTCGTATGGGAACCTGCTACAAGGATTGGGTACCAAACCCTGTTCATGACTCCGACACCTACATGACTGCATGGAGGCCCTAAAACCTTGGACTACTATTACAGGCGTCGCCCAACCAGGGGCTTGTTCCGCATGGCTGCCGCAACAACTATATAGGCCTACAGACAGCGATCTAAATCATCAAAAGCGTACAGACAAGATAAATGAAGGTAGTCTCGTTAACTATGTTAACTATAACTCGTTAACCTCATGGTAAAATAAAAAAAGAAAACACAGGGCCAAGCTTCTTGAAATAATTTAGGAAACATTGGGTAGCACTGCTATGCAATACAGCTTGTTTAACTTTTGTGAACTAAGATGGCCAAGATTGTTTCTTGTAACTTAGCCAAATTTTGATGATCAATACTTTTAATGGCAGGCCTAGATTACGGAAGTTTGAATTAATGATTTATAGACAGTGCTTTGTACGGGTGAGTAGGCTATCCAGGCATTTTTGTACGTTGAAAACGTGTTTTTCTTCAGATATTATTATTTATGAGATTAGTGTGCCGACAGCGACACCTTCTGGTGTGTAATTTCTGCTGGACCTTTGTAGAGTAATATTACATTTTGCCAGAAGATGGCAGTGTATACAAAATAATGTTACACGATGTACTTGAAGTGGCACGTGCACCAGAACCCTTCAGAGCGTCGGTAAACTAAAACGCGAAATGGGGAACACATAAAATGACATTTTTAACAGTAGAGTGTAAGTATTTTGCTTTTAAATGCTCACTGTTATGGTCCAAGACAGAAAGAGTCATTAGTACAATGTGTTTAAATGAAGGAACATTTTTCTTTGCTTTATTTCTTAAGGATGTCAAGGTGCCCGGCTAGCTCAGTCGGTAGAGCATGAGACTCTTAATCTCAGGGTCGTGGGTTCGAGCCCCACGTTGGGCGATCACTTTTACATGTAGCCTAAAATAAAGTCTGCCAGCTTACTAAAACCTAAGATAATGATGCGAGCGTAATATAAGTGCTGGGTGGAGGTACATGTAATACGAGAGTAGTACAGGAGGTACATGTGTAACAAGAAAGTGCTACAGGAACTAAGTGGAAGAATATGTGATAAGTCTGATGTTAGATTGGGAGTGCCCTGCAGAGTGGTGATAGTTATTCCAAGTGAAGTCTGAAGAGATGCGTCTTCGGACCACGGCGGAAGATGGGCAATGACTGAGTGGTCCGTAGAGGAACAGGGAGTTTGTTCCACCACTGCGGAGCTCGGGTGGAGAAGCTCCGTGGTCGGGACAAGCAAGAATCGTTCACCCGGATGGCAGGGGGTGCGAGTTGCCCTGCTGCAGTGGAGTGGAGTGGTTGAGCTGGCGTGTAGGATTGAATCATGTCCTGCAAGTAGGCAGGGGATGTCCTGTTGGCTGCAGTGTAGGCGATGGTCAGGACTTTGAATCTGATCCTGGCAGCAAGCCGTAGTCAGTGGAGTGACCTTAGGAGAGTCGTGCATGAAAATCGGGGTAGAAATAGTGTTGTGTGAACTCGGCATTAGTGGAGAAAGGGGGAAAAAAAAGCATCCGCCCGAACAGGGACTTGAACCCTGGACCCTCAGATTAAAAGTCTGATGCTCTACCGACTGAGCTATCCGGGCTCTGCAAAGGTATGTTGTGAGGACGCACATAATCATTTGTACAGATCTGACCGCGAATACGCATATTAAAAGTAGCTGGTTCGCTAAAATAGACTTGATAGACATTATCTGCCTGACACAGCTTTCTGGTCCGTTTGGAATGTCATTTAACTTTCTATTTCCTGAGAGAGTAAGCTTCAGGTTCGTCATTTACGATTTCTTCACTAATGCTCACGAAGTTGCAACCCAACCAATCACACAATTCGAATTTCATTTTTACTTCCATTTCTTTCCAATCACGTGCTGTACCACGTCCATTTCTTACCAACCCAATCTTACCATCTCTGCGGTCCATTTATTACCAATCAGGACTCGTTCCGTCCGTCCATTTCTTACCAATCACATCTTTGCGTCTCTAAGGTCCATTTCTCAGTTTTAAACGCGTCGCGGCAGGTTCCACTGATAACGACGATAGTGAAGAACCTAGTTAAATATTATTTACCCCAATCTAGACTATGTGAGTATGTGTTCGAACCAAGTGAAATATTTTGTATTTACCTAGAATTGCTTGGTATGGCCAAATCAGAGCTCATATCTCTTCGAAAAATTGGAATGATTTGGCCTAGCAGCGGCCGTATCGCTACCAAATATTTAGTGACGAATCAGGGCAAGTATCGCTACCAAGATAAAGCCAAAAACCAATCGCTGCTCGAGTTCGCGGACCGACAGTTAAACGGATGAGTTCGCGCACTCCCTAACTTCTTCCCTTACATCGCACTATTGCCTTTATAATAAATTCTAAGGTCGGCTGGAAGCCAACTCACTGTATGATAAACAGTTATAACAACCCAACTGGAGAGCAAACGAATAATAATATCCTAATTTAGGCTATATAGCACATTTCATACATTAAAATGCAGCTAACAGTTTTTTCCAAACATAATGGAATAAATATATAACAACACAAAAGACATAGCACGATCAGTTCGTATTAAATTGCCCAAAATATTAATACAAAGTATTGTTTACAATCGAATCAAAAGATGAACTATTTAACCAAACGTTACATACAGTAATGCTTGTTACAAAAATGTGGATTTCATACAAAATAATATAAAAATCACTGTCTCTGCATTTGGACTGTATCTCGAGCCTTTGCACTTTCTATGCCCTGTTGCCTCAGCTCTGAATTGCCCTCATTTTCTGCATGGATTTGCAGTTATGATCGTGCTGGATAGCAGGTCGGTCACCCCCAGTGCACCTGAGGGGTAATCGTAAGGTAGTACCGGTCAATGGCCAGGACCTGGTGCGCTCTCTTGAATAAATACCACGCCCAATTTCCTAGCGGCCACATTCCGGGGAGAGTAACCTGACCTTCCAGTGGTTATAAGCGGACTGGTTATAACTGGTTATAGATCAAAGCTGAGGCAGGTGATTCGTACCACAGGCTCAGGTCACTCCACTGCCTCTGTGTGGAATGTGATCCATTCGTGTTCTTTTGGAGGGATGCCTTGCAACATTTCTACGTGCAACAAAAACGGATCGTTCCTGGAGCCAAGAGAGGGAACTGAGCTGAATGATCAGCTTGATCAGTGTAATATCCCTGTAATTAAGACAGGCAGGCGTTAACTCAGAACAGTTAGAATATGAAATGGCGCGAATCTGTTCGTGTAAAACAGGAGAGACTTGAACTTAAAAGAGTTCATTCTTACTCGTGTATATCTTGTATCAACGAGGTAGCATACTGTAGATTGTAACGACTCGTACTATTAACAACACTTCCAGATGCGCCTCATCTTTAATGTGGAGCTGGGCGGGGTCTTTGTGGAAGAGAGGGGCGTGTCTTATGCGTGATTGGTTAGCTGTATCCTAATTTGCCTGGTTTGGGCGTGACAGTGGGCCGAGCGAACGCAAAGGCACGGACCTACCATAACTCTCACTTTTAACAACAGACTGCTAGCTAGGAGAACTGAGAGAGCGGTGAAATGGATTCCGGTTTAGGAATACAGAATAATGAAATTGTGAAATAAGACACAGAAACGATACCAGACGAGCCCCGCACCGTAAAAATGGGCCGTTTTTATTGACTCTCGGTGCCATTTTAATGGAGGCATAGGGAAAAAGAGTCAGATTTTCGCAGGAATACACGACCCATAAATCCCGTTACGTTCAGCTGGGGCTTGGGAAAGAAATAATATCTGCGTTTTATTTCAGTTGTCCTCGTATTTGTTATTGTGAAAGTGTATTACAATCCTTCCGTATGGAGCGACTGGACGGACAAACTGAAAACCAGACAGACTGACAAGATTGGCTTCGTTTATTGACAGAAAACCCGCTTTGACAACAAGGACCAAAAGCAACTGGTGATTATGCTCAATTATGTAGGCTATTCAACCATCTGGCGAGTAGGCTACATGTGTATTCGATTATTTTTACAGATAGCGATGCGTGGTAGGCCTGGTCTATCTAACTGAAAACATAATTTGAGATCAAGCGTTGATAAATAAAAAAGACAAGAATACGGATTTTAATGCATAGCTACGTGAATACGTTCAGTCATAACGAATAGCACTAACGCACGTTCTTGTACAGAGGTTGGTCCGCGTCTGTCCTCCCGATATAAACGGGGTGTTATTAGTTCGTTTCATTTATGGTTTTGACATAATACCGACATCTACCTAGGACTTCAGAAAAGAGTTACTGACGTAGTTCGATTCTGGTTGCATATCTACCTTACTTGCTTCTTTTCTTTTGCATCATGCGTTAAGTGGAAGGCTATGCTTAGTCCTATTGTTTATGTAGTAGGCTAGGCTATGCATCACAAGTACTGCATATAGCCCATCTATGCAAAAATCATTGCTACATGTTATGATTGTGTCACCATTACAACAACTTAGTTGAAAGACACATTCGTACTCTGTAGAACCGAGCTAGGCCCAAGTTCATGTCATATACAGATACCGTCCAAGTGAGTGGTGGTCAAGACAGTGGGATAAGGTGCATGTCTCGTTTGCCTGCGAGAAATAACCGGTTAGATTCGCAAATATGAAATGCCACCCAACCACTGTGGTTCGCCAAATATTGAATATTTATTCGGATGAATATGTGTAGAGTATCGTTCGTCAGACCGGCTCAACCAGTTTTTCTTTTGTGGACGACTTGAATGAGTCACAGGTAGTCGCAGTACTTATCGTGGTGTTGAGTTACACTGTTATGTGTGGACTATACACCCCACAGATTGTCCTACACTACGAGGTTACGCGTTCTTAAATTTACATGCATCCGATTTGCAATAAATAAATAAAAACCGAATAGCCTAATGAAAAACAGTAAATAAGATAGCATTGTAAGTTTCACATAAGAATGACTTGGAACAGTTTCTGAGTATATTGCCAAATTATTTGTTAATTCTTAAGTTCTCCAACAAATTCATATATGATTGACGTTTTCATTAAAATCACGATGTCGTTGGCCTTTGTGTTGAATGCGTTGTGGTGAATCACAAACTTGTTTATGTTTACTGTGTAGTTTTGATTTAATGTAGCCTAACTTAATGAATATAACACATTACAGGCCTCTCCTTCCCGAAGTGGAAGAACTAGCTAAACTGGAGAGATTTATTCCCAAGAGCTATGTAAATATCAATTTTTAGGCTATACAGGGCCATGGAAAAAGGGTTTAAAAAAAAAAAAAAAAAACACCTGAACTGAAGAGCGACTGTACTTGAACGCTGACAGACTTGTGAATGACCAGCGCCGTCTTCTCCCCCCCCAGCGATACGATGTTGCTGGCGTCCGCCGTGGTCGTGTGGGAATGGCTGAACGAGCACGGGCGCTGGAGGCCCTACAGCTCGGTCGTGTCGCACCACATCGAGGTGGTGATTCGGAGCGACCCGCGCGGCGGCAGCGTCGTCTTGGGCCAGGTCGACAGCCGCCTCTCGCCGTACATCATCGACCTGCACTCCATGCATCAGTTCAGGCAGGACACCGGTAAGCTGGAAACAACGCATCGCCGTTTGCGTGTGATGACGAAGACGTGATGTTGCTGACAGCGTTATGATGGGTGTAGTGATCTCATGTAGCAATAATGGCGGGTGGAATCCATAGAGGTTGAATCTTGTGTGAAGGTAACGGTCTTCTGGTCAGACTGTCTGTGGCTGTCCAACTGTGCTGTCTTTTTATATTTTACATTTTTTTTGTTGTTGTTTTATTCATTGTTGTGATATGGTTCATTGTGATTTGGTGATATGGTTTTATTCTGATATTGTGGTGTGACTGTTGATCTATCAAAGCACTTTGAGCTAAATACTTTGTATGAAAGGTGCTATATAAATAAAGTTATTATTTATTATTATTACATTTAAACTTGCAGCTGCCACTTTTCTTGCTTGCCCCAAGTAGGCCTTCTCTTTTAGACCACACTACCTTGGTCTTTTGAGTGCTTATATGGACTCATAAGAGAACTTTAGAAAGTAGGCAATGACGTTAGCTGTAAGATTGGGGGAAACAGTGACTGTCGAAGTTTGGTTCTCGCTACGTGCGTTCGTCACTTTGTTCAAGCCGCAGGTCAGTGGTGATGTTATAGAACAGCTGCGTTTCAACAGAGGACCCTCTTTTCCCATTACTGGCAGAATTTTGTGCGCAGCTGTTGTTTTGGACATAATTCAGTTGCAATTAGAGACAGAGAGAGAGAGAGAGAGAGAGAGAGAGAGGGGTGCTAAATGGTGTAAGGGAGAAATAAGCTGATTCAGCAACAGAGTTAAGTTTTTGTAACGTCACACAACTGCAAGGGAAATCACTTTTGCATTATACACACAATTTCTCTCTCTCTCTTTTACACACACACACACACACACACACACACACAGGTAGTAGTGTGTCTGTGTTCAGTATGATGATGACAGGAGAGTTTAAGAGTTAAAGTGTGTAGTGCTTCAGCAGGAGCCAGAGAGAGAGCAGGGCCCATTATTTGTAATGTCTCCCTCTTGCTCTGGCTGCAAATAAGTTTAGCAAAAAAAAAGTCAATAGAGAATCATGAGTAAGAGTTGGGAAAGCTGAACAGTGAAGAACTGTAGAAGGAATGCCTAGGTATAGGTGAGTGCATTGCATAAACTTATTACCAACAGAGCTGAAGCTGACGCGTTATGATTAAACTCCTTCTCCAGCTAGCTGGAGCTGAAGTGCAGTGTTCCTTCACCCTGGCACTGGGGTGAGGTCATGTGACCATTCAATTTGATTCCGGAACACCTGTGGCGTATCTGGAAAAGGAAGAGAAAATTGATTCCGGAGCCCCATGGTGTATCTAGAAAAGGAAGAGAGCTGTGGAAACGCTGGACATCTGACTGTTGGCTGTGGCATTGCAACAAGACCTGTCTTCAGCCCTGCCAAGCATGCCGTTACTTCAGCCACTCCCCTGGCTGCCCACTGGTTAACTGTCAAAGCTCACGTCTAGTTTAAAAACTGGTTGCCAGCGTACCGGCCAATGAATGGATCGTGCCTCCAACCGTACCTCCGATCAGTTTTCAAACCTTAGACCCCCTAGATCTCTCGGTGAAGCAACCCTGAGGCGATTATCTCCACCCTCCCTGCGTGGTTGGTTTCTCCCAGTTACGGTGCCTGTCTGTACTGGCCTCACTTGTGGTGGAAAGAACTCGGTCAGGACAGCTGAGTCATCGGCCATCTTCCAACACAGACTGAAGACCCATCCCTTCAGGCTCCATCGTGATTGTATTAGCACACTCCCTTCCCCACGTCAGAGCACTCCCTTTATTTAGGTTATGATATTTTTTAATGTCTTATACTGGTCTGTTGTCATGGTGCTGGTCTGTAATCTTGGTGCTGGTCTGTTGTCGTGGTGCGAGTCTGTAATCTTGGCTGCAGTCTGTAATCTTGGTGCTGGTCTGTAATCTTGGTCTGTAATCTTGGTGTTGGTCTGTAATCTTGGCTGTAGTCTGTAATCTTGGTACTGGTCTGTAATCTTGGCTGCGGTCTGTAATCTTGGCTGCTGGTCTGTAATCTTGGCTGTGGTCAGTTGCCGTGGTGCTGGTTTGTAATCTTGGCTGCTGGTCTGTAATCTTGGCTGCAGTCTGTAATCTTGGTGCTGGTCTGTAATCTTGGCTACGGTCTGTAATCTTGGCTGCTGGTCTGTAGTCCTGGCAGCTGTCAGTGTTGGGGCAGGGGTTTGCGGTCTTGCAGGTGGTTCTGGACGCCCTGGCGGCCCACAGACTGCTGCCTGTCACCTGTGGCTGTGCAGCTGACGCGCCTCTCCTCTGACAGATTCCCAAACAGCCCGCAGCTGCACCCCGAGCCGGGGTCAGAGGGCAGAGGTCACTGCGTGGGAGCAGCGCACGCAGAGAGGCGTCTTTTGGTTGCCATGACAGCGTTGGAAAAGCCGGCCCAGGCCAGGCACAGAGGGACAGCTTTACCAAGTTTAATTTTATTGTGAGAAGTCCTGGACAGGGAGGGGCAAGTGGAGCCAGAACACATGAGGGAGGGAGTGGGGGAGGGAGTGGGGGTAGTGGAAGGATAGATTCAGGGAAGAAGGGAAAAGAAAAGGGTGAAAACTGATTAAAATTTTGTGTCATGTAGTAGCAAAGCAGATCGGGGTACGTGTGTCTGTCTCCTGGTCCTGTGCTGGTCCGTTTGGTCCCGTCTCGGTTCGGAGACTCGGTGCCCGAAAGCCGGCCCGCAGCAAAGACCCAAGACCCGCGACCACTTTAAACGGGTCCGAGTGCCACACTGCAGCCCCTGCAGCACAGCCTCACCTCTACAAACACAGCCAAGCACAGGCTCCATGGCACAGTCTCTACAAGCAGATTCTACAGCAGTCAGGCTTCCCCCGAAGAGGTGTTGTAATTTGTTGTAATAATCAGATGAGACCATGGCCCCCATTCTGCCCCCCCCCCCCCCCCACAATGTCTTATTCGAGAAGACATTGTGTGGGGCCCCCTCTGCTTGATTTGATGTAGAAAGGGAGGGGGTGCGAGAAGCAGAAGGAGAGAAAAGTCACGAGAGAGGAAAAGGGGGAGAGAGAGAGAGAGAAAACAAGCAAGTAGCGGGATGGTAGTGCTCACTTGCCTTCCATGCAGAGGGGCAGATTTTATAACCCCCCCACCCCAGCCTCTACGGTCGTGCTTCACTGCAATTTTAAAGTTTGCATATTGCCACTGCCCTCTCCACACCAATGTCCCGATGGCCCCCTGGCTGGGGGGTGGATTTTTTGGTCATCCGTCATCATTTAAATGGGCGGAAAGGACTGGGGAAGCAGAAGAGCCTGAGGAGAAGGAGAGATTTGGATGGTTAGATTTTTTTATTTGGGGAGGGGGGGGTTGGGTGTGGTACTAATGGTACACAGAGTCACTGGTCTTCATTGACTGCTGTCCAGACTGGGTTAAATAGCGCTGTTCTTGGGTTGGGCCTTCAGCAGGTCATTTGAAGACCAGTAAATCTGCACAGATTTGAGCCCATAAAACCGGTCTCCACGCTTGAGAGAACGTTGTCTTCAAATTTCTCCCGGCCCCTGCCCCCACACCCACCCCCCAGCATAAACCCCCCCCCCCCCCCCCCCCCCCAGCCACACACACACACACTCCGTTCCCATGCACTGGGGTAAATAAAGACATTCAGGCTGACAGTCATGGGGGCGGGGCAGGGGGTCAGTAGGCTATAGAGAGTGGAAACAAAAGGGAAAAGAAACAGATGGAGACACCTGCTACACCTGCCCAAAGAGTCTGCCTTCAGCTCACGCACACACTCACACACACACACACACATGCACGCTCACACACACACACACACACACACACAGGTACACACACACACACACACACACACGCACACACTCTCTTACACACACACACACACACACACACACAAACACTCTCACACACACACACACACACACAAAACTCTCTCACACATACACACACACACGCTCACACACAGTAGTATTAATCCTCAGGATTGTAATTCGATAAGCTGTGTTTTTTTCGGTTGGGGGGTGCGAACGCCCTCAGGCAGGGAGGTGTGAAAGCCCGCGTCTGCGTCTGTCCCTGTGAGGAACCCCCCCCCACGGTTTAGTCAGAAGACCGTGCACCTTCACAGACACCCGCTGTTTAACACCCTCCCTTGCTCAGGGGTAAAAAGGAAATGGCTCCCGTGGTGAGGAGCACTGCACAGCCCCCCCCCCCCCCCCCCGGGGATGATGATGATTAGAATGTTCAGTAATGGCAGCGATTGGCTGAACTGGGATGAATGCAAATGAAACCTCTTCCCTTCCCCAGCGGTACGGCCCGTCTGGGCGTCCTGGAAAGTAGAAGCCGGGACGTGCCTGTGGAAATTTCTAAAATTGCCAGCAAGGGTAGCACCCACGCCGACCTGTCCCGCATTTACAAATGGGCCATTTGATGAAGGGGGGGAGGGCCTGGTTTTTGGGTATTACTTCATTCTTTGTCTGCACTTTCTCTTGGTTCTGTGAGAGAACTTACTGCTTATAGAAAATGGCTGTTTCTGTGTTTTTTGTTTTTTTTTTTAATTTTTTTTTAATGCACAGTATATTACCAGAAGGATGTTTCTGATTGTATGCTGGCAGCCCCTGCCCCCCCCCCCCTGCAGGTGACACCCTGCATTTGAAAACAAACAGTGCACTTTTCCTGGCGTTGGTAGGCACAGCGGTTGCCCCTGGTTACAGCACAGCACAGCACGCCTTGGTCCTATTGGCTGGACTGTGACCCACCTCCGCCTGCCCCGGATTTTCACTTTCGCCTTTCGCCAAATGCTGTTTTGGTGAAAAGGAATTCATGTGAAATCATGACCCATAGACAGCGCAGTTACTGCCTGGAGAGAAAAAAAAAAGTTTGATTATTTTATTATGATTTCATTTTATTAGATTGCTCTACCACTCTTAAAATTCTGAATGTAGACATGTCCTTGTCACGGACAGGGTTTATTATTGTAGTAACACGAGAGCGAGTCAGCTGTTGTTACAAGGCAGGGGTGTCCAGTCTTATCCGAAAAGGGCCAGTGTGGGTGCAGGTTTTTTGTTTTTGGCCCAGCACTGTGAAACCCAGTCCTACTTATCAAGCCCTTGTCTGAAGGCTGCGCGATTAGCAAAGAATTAGCTGAATCAGGTGTCACAGTGCTGGGCCAAAACAGAAACCTACACCCACGTTGGCCCTTTTCGGATAAGCATTGGACAGCCCTGCCCCGGGCCGTTTGTTTTGGCAGGTGTTAGTGAAATTCAGCGTTGGGAAATCCGTGGGGGGGCTTAGCTCACTTTAAGGGGATTGAGCGCTCGCTGATCCCCTGCTGCTGTGTCCAAGGACCTGCGGAGTGCTGAAGCGTAACTCCTTAAAGCGCCTTGTTCCTTTCCGTTGCCCTCTGTGCCCGTACTAACCTAACCTAACCCTCTCTCACTGCGGTCTTAGGGCACTGTCGTATCCCGTTACCTTTAATCCTCTGTTTCTAACTGTCTGCGACTTACTGCAGTGTTACGGGTCTCTAGTATCCAGTTGCCTTTTATCTACTGTTCTGACCCTCCCTCACTTACTACAGTGTTATGGTACTGTAGTGTCCAGTTCCCTTTAATCCACTGTTCCAACTCTCTCTTACTTTCTGTAGTGTCATGGTGCTGTAGTACCCAGTTACCCTTAATCTACCGTTCGAACCCTCTCTCACTTCCTGTAGTGTCATGGTGCTGTAGTATCCAGTTGCCTTTAATCTACTGTTCGAACCCTGTCTCCCACTTACTGCGGTGTTATGGCTCTGTAGTTTCCAGTTGCCTGTAATCTATGGTTGTAGTCCTTGTTCGTGGTGTAACATGCTCGCTCTGCTGCCCCCTGCAGGGACCCTCCGGCCGGTGCGGCGGAGCTTCTACGACCCCACCTCGGCCCCGGGGCAGGGCTGGCTGTGGGAGTGGGAGAACGACGCGGGCTCCTGGACGGCCTACGACATGGAGGTGGGCGTGGCCATCCAGGCGGCGCGGGACCGGCAGCAGCCCTGGGTGGACCTGTCGCCGCTGGGCTTCCGCTACCTCATCGACTTCCAGAGCATGACGCAGGTCAACGGGCAGACGCAGCGGCGGCGGCGGGTGCAGCGCCGCTCGGACCTGGCCTACCCGCTGGTGTCCGGGGCCCTGCCCAGGTCCCACGCCTGGGGGGGGGGGCGGCGGCGGCGGCGGGGGGGGGCCCCACGGGCGGGCTGCTGGGGGTGGGCGTGTCCGGGATGAGCTCCGGCGGGATGGGCGGGGTGCTGTACCCCGGCGGCGCCCTCTCCGCGTCGTCCCTGACCCCGCCCGTGCAGGCCTGCGCCTGCCCGCAGTGCATGCTGGTCCTGAGCGTGAAGACCGGCGCCATGGCCCACACGCTGGGCCGCAGGCCCCCCCAGGCCAAACCGCCCAGCCCCAAGCCCGCCCGGGCGCCCCGCTCGGCCTCCAGCCCGCCGAACTCCTACTCCCACACCCTCCCCCACCCCCCCTCCCTCTCCAGGTCCCACTCGCTCCGCAAGAACCGGCCCAGTTTCACCCACTCGCTGTCCCTCCTGGGCCCGGCGGCCGCCGCCCTCTCCCTGTCCTCCACGCGGCCCCCCCTCCCCCGCCGCTGCCCTCCGTGCCGCCCCCCCCGCCGCCGCCGCCCGCCTCCTCCGCGCTCGGCTCCAGCTTCTCCTCCATCAGCACCACCACCAGCTCCGCCCCGCTGGTGCCCACCGCCACGCTCGTCACCATGGCGACCTCCTCGCCCGCCACCCCCACCGCCCCGGCGCCTCGCTCCGCCGCCTCCGGCTCGTCGGCCGGTTGCTCCGCCCCCATCCCGCCGCGCGCCAGCCTGGCGGGTCTCAGCCGGCCCGCCCTCCACCGCATCGCCATGGCGCAGTCGCGGGCGCTCATCGCCTCCGGGTGAGCTCGCCTGTCCGCGCCGACACACCTGTTCCCACCTGAGAGAGCATGTGACCAAAGGCTGACCAATCAGACGCAGCCATTCTCCTGGAGCATTAGTGCAAAGCTAGGGGCAGTACACGGTCCTAGGTGCGAAGTAGTAGTGCAGGTAGGGGCTGATCAGTGCATTCTCATCTGAGTGTAGCGCATACTTAACTCAGTGTAGTGCATGCTTATGTCAGTGTGGTGCTAAACTGCAATTTCACTGTTGTGTTTTCGTGGATTTTGTTTGAAAGGTACAACTGTCAAACTTCTGGAGGTAAAAACATAAAGTACGTGTCGAAAATACTAGTAGATGTATGCGAGCATGCAAATGCACACGCGCGCGCGCACGCACGCACACACAAAAGATTGCGCGGTGAATAACAGAAAGTCTTACGCAATTTACCGTTGGTTCTTTGCTCAAACTGGATAGACTGGAGCGATGAGTCTTTGCCGTCACTCCAGACAGAGGACAGGGCACGACAGGCCGCGTGATGTCATTTGAGCTTAAGGCTTTAAGGACTGCTCAGATTTTTGACTACTTTGCCTGAATGAGCTCAGACAAAAACCCCAGGTACCCTGAGCCCAGGGTCAGGTTCTGTCTAAATACGACAGTGGGACGTCCCCCTTTACACTCAGATGAACTCTACACTCTGCGTCGCTCGTTATACCTGGGAAACTGCGGTGTTAAATCGATAGGGTAGAGTTCAGTGAGTCTCCTGATCTGCTGGATGCATTTTCAGGTGAATTAAGTGAAGAGTGCTTTCTCTGGTTTAGTTTAGTGGAGAGCCCTTTCTCTGGTTTAGTAGAGTGCTTTCTCTGGTTTAGTTTAGTGGAGAGCCCTTTCTCTGGTTTAGTTTAGTGCTTTCTCTGGTTTAGTTTAGTGGAGAGCCCTTTCTCTGGTTTAGTTTAGTGCTTTCTCTGGTTTAGTTTAGTGGAGAGCCCTTTCTCTGGTTTAGTTTATTGGAGAGCCCTTTCTCTGGTTTAGTAGAGTGCTTTCTCTGGTTTAGATCAGCGAGTAGTGCTTTGTCTGATGTGGCTGTTGAGAGGGGTGTTGGGGGTGCGGGTGGTGGTGTTGTAGGGGGTAGACGGATAGCGTGTTGGGCGGAGCGTGGGGGGTTTAAAGTCTGCGGTAAATCAGCTGCGGGGGGGGGGGGGGGGGTAGGACTCTGACTGATGACCATCTGTGTACGGAACAGAGGGATTGTGGAGTGGAGGAACGTAGCCTGGGCGGAGGGTGGGAGGGAGAGATGGAGCGAGAGATGGAATGGGAGGAGAAAGAGCCTGATATGTCTGATGGGGATGGGGGCGGGGGGGGGGGGGGGGGGGGGGGGGGGGGGGTCACCAGGGGTCAGCAGATCCCCCCCTTCCGCCAAACCTCTGCCCTGTTCCCAGGCTCAGCAGTCCTGGGGACCCTCTGCTCACATTGTGTGTGCTGGCCGCGTCTCCATGGCAACCTTTGTTGCGGCACAATGTGGCCCCCCCTCCCCCCCCAGGGGAAGGGGGGGGGGGGGGGGGGGGGGGAGTGCTGTTACAATTGTAAGAATCTGTCCGTCTGTCCTGAGGTGTTTGTTCAGGGGTTGGGTGAGCGTGTTGAGTGGGGACATGGGCCCGGGGGCTCCAGGTTTGGAGATTTTGGGGTGAAGGCACTGAAAAAAGGGGGGGGGGGGCGGGGTGTGTGTGTCAGAGCAGGCTCTGGCTTGGAGAAAGGGAGGGAGAGGGAGAGGTAGAGGGGAAGAGTGAGGGAAGGAGGGAGAGAGGGGAAAGTTTTGTTTTCATGTGGTTACTGTTCAATTGTTTCTAGTCTTTGATGTATATGTATTGTTCGGTGGTAGGTGCATGCTTTGTTCAGGACTGTATGTTTTGGCAATACAAAATGTAGTGTTTTGTCTTACGAATAAAGCACATTGAGAGAAAGAGAGAGAGAGAGAGAGAGAGAGATCATATCAGTATATCAGTATTCTGAATGTGCTGTCCATCTCAAACGATCAGACTGAGACAGACTTGTGAAAGCCTTTAAAAGCTGTTCTGGTGGTTTTCAGAAAAAATGATGAAGTACAGAAAGAGGAATCATTGTGAAACTCAAGATGGGTTGAAGGAATGTTTTTCTTGTGAAGAGAAAGAATGAAAGGAGAACAGAAAGATGGAGGGGAGCTCCCACGGACGAGAGAGAGGTATGCTAGGACATGCGAAGGAAATGAAACTGTGTAGCTCGAGTCCAAGTTCAGGAAACCACACTTAAAAACACTTAACCTGAAGGTGCCTGAACAGGTGTGACTGCCATACCTTTTTCTTGCCACCAGAGGGTGCTCTGATCTCATAACTAGATTCAGCGATTCATAGAAAGCCAAAGGCATTCCAGTCTTTGTTCCTTAGATCAAATGAACTGTATGCTTAGACCCCACAGTTCAGGTCCCAGGGACACCTTATTCACTTCTAACTATGGTGTTTTCCAACGCTGATTGATGTCAGCGGTCACTGGTTAATAAGTTTTGAATGAAAGTTTAAATTTAAATAAATACGTATATATTTTTTTGTCTTATGTGCTTCAACTTGCCGTTGAAAGCCCAGGAGAAGAGCTCTAGTTGTACTATTAAGAGGGAAAACCCGGGGAGGTTAATTAGGAAAGACTGGGATGAACTGAAGGACAAAGCGCGTTGCGTAGCCTCACAGCGTTGGCGTACCACCGATGAGGAATAACTGTGCTGAATATTGCAGTCGTTTAATGGAGCAGACGGACACGGCGCGAATTGTGTACAGATGAATTTCAGCGGCCGGCAGCTGGCAGGTCTGTAACTGATGACCATCTGGTAGAACAGAGGGATTAGGGAGCGGAGGAACGAGACCTGGACGGAGGAATGGAGGGAGCGACGGAGTGGGAGTGGAGGAGGGGTGGCGGGGTCACTGGGTCAAGGCTCCACCCCTCTCTGTGGCGCCGCAGTAATATTCCCCAGAATGCATTGCGCAGGTGGGAGTGAATCCCCTGTTGTTTGCGCCTCGGGTTTGTCACCGTAAAGACGAGAGTCATAGAGTCACAGCGAGTCACAGAGTCACAGTGAGTCACAGAGTCACAGTGAGTCACAAGTCACAGCGAGTCACAGAGTCACAGTGAGTCACAAGTCACAGTGAGTCACAGAGTCACAGTGAGTCACAAGTCACAGCGAGTCACAGAGTCACAGTGAGTCACAAGTCACAGTGAGTCACAGAGTCACAGTGAGTCACAAGTCACAGCGAGTCACAGTCACAGCGAGTCACAGACAGTCACAGAGTCACAGTCACAGTCACAGCAAGTCACAGAGGGTCACAGAGTCACAGCGAGTCACAGACAGTCACAGACAGTCACAGTCACAGCGAGTCACAGAGAGTCACAGAGTCACAGCGAGTCACAGACAGTCACAGAGTCACAGTCACAGTCACAGCGAGTCACAGAGGGTCACAGAGTCACAGCGAGTCACGGCAGCTGAGCTTTTGCGCACTTTCTTACTCGTTCCCTGTCGCTGTGAAGCACTCAGCGGAACCAGGGGACCCGCCATTTTCTTTTTCGGTTTTTGTGACGTACATTCTGTACCGTGATGCTGAATTCCAGGCTCTGCTCTGTGTCTGCATGCGTGTGTGTTTGAGTTCATGTGTGTTTGAGTGTTTGCATGCGTGTGTGCGTGCTTGCGTGTGTGTGTTTGCGTGTATGTGTGAGTGTTTGCATGCATGTGTGTGTTTCCATACATGTGCGTGTGACTGTTTGCGTGCTCGTGTGTGTGTGTGTGTTTGCGTGCGTATGTGTGTGTTTGTGTGTGTGAGTGTTTCTGTGTGTGTGTGTGTGTGTGTGTGTGTGAATGTTTGCGTGTGTGTGTGTGTGTGCGTGAGAGTGTTTGAGTGCGTGTGTGTGTGTTTGTGTGTGTGTGTGAGTGTTTGCGTGTGTGGAGTGTTTGTGTGTGTGTGTGAGTGTGTTGAGTGCGTGTGTGTGTGTGTTTGTGTGTGTGAGTGTTTCTGTGTGTGTGTGTGTGTGTGTGTGTGTGTGTGTGAATGTTTTTGCGTGTGTGTGTGTGTTTGTGTGCGTGAGAGTTTCCGTGTTTGTGTGTGCGTGTGTGTGTGTGTTTGTGTGTGCGTGTGAGTGTTTGCCGTGTGTGTGTGTGCGTGTGAGAGTGTTTCCATGTGTGCGCGTTGAGTGCGTTTGTGCGTGTGCGCGTGTTTGTGTGTGCGTGTGAGTGTTTCCGTGTGCGTGTGCGCGTGAGAGTGCTTGAGTGCGTATGTGAGTGTTTGCGTGCGTGTGTGTGTGAGTGTTTCCGTGTGTGTGTGCGCGTGAGAGTGCTTGAGTGCGTATGTGAGTGTTTGCGTGCGTGTGTATGTGCGTGTGAGACCCACCCTGTCTTCTCCTCTGTCCTCAGACCTGAGGAGCCGTTTTTTATGTAGTGAGTCATGAACTGACATTCACTCGAGTGCATGCCATCAACAACCCAAAAAGACCCGTTGGATCAGTTATGAATTTGGTTTTTGATTTGTTAAACGAGAGTTCATTCAGAAAGTTCACACGGATAATAGCTTCAGCAGAGGGTTTGGTTTTGACTGTTTTGACAGTTCTTGGTTTTGTTCTCGGTTCCCTTTATTTCACCCTTCCTCCCTTTGATCCCTCTGTGTGTGTGTCTGTGTGTGTGTGTGTATGCATGTGTGCATGTGTGCCTGTGTATAGGTGCATGTGTGTGTATGTGTGTGTGTGCGTGTGTGTGCCTGTGTACGTGTGTGTGTCTGAGTGCATGTGTGTGTGTCTGTGTGTGTGCATGCTTGCATGTGTGTGTACATGTGTGTACGTGTGTTTGTGTGTGTATGCATGTGTGTGCCTTTGTACGTGTGTGTGTGTATATGTATGCATGTGTGCCTGTGTATAGGTGCATGTGTATGTGTGTGTGTGCATGTGTGTGCCTGTGTATGTATGTGTGTCCGTGTCCGTGTCCGTGTCCGTGTCCGTGTCCGTGTGCGTGTGCGTGTGTGTGTGTGTATGTGTGTGTGTACGTGTGTGTGTGTGTGGGCGTGTGTGTGCCTGTGTACGTGTGTGTGTCTGAGTGCATGTGTGTGTGTCCGTGTGTGTGCATGCTTGCATGTGTGTGTACATGTGTGTACGTGTGTTTGTGTGTGTATGCATGTGTGTGCCTTTGTACATGTGTGTGTGTGTATGTGTATGCATGTGTGCCTGTGTATAGGTGCATGTGTATGTGTGCGTGTGCATGTGTGTGCCTGTGTATGTATGTGTGTCCGTGTCTGTGTCCGTGTGCGTGTGTGTGTGTGTGTGTGTGTGTGTGTGTGTGTGTGTACGTGTGTGTGTACGTGTGTGTGTGTGTGTCAGTGGGACAGATGGGCTGGGTGTGAATGCTAATGGACTAGCGGGGATCAGACTAAACTTTCCCACAGTTGACATTCAGCTGGTGCTCATGCAGCTGGTTCGCTCACCTCCTCAATTAACATATGTTCGCTGCAGTCAGAAAGTCTAGTTTTATTTCCATGACTATGCAGTCTTACCCAAAGGAATATCACACGTTTTTCCAAAAACATTATTATTAAAGAAATAAATAATT
>CM045887.1:4020000-4305000 GCA_025169545.1 Anguilla japonica | reverse complement strand
CCAGCATGTGGAATCAGAAATCCTTTTTTTATTTTTATTTTTTTATTTTTTTTTTTTTTTAAATAAAGTGACTCAGCAGAAAAGGCCTGGTGAGAGAACGTATGTATGGGTGTCTCAGTGTTTTGTGTTTTGTCTGTGTGCTGCTGACGTTTACCTGTACTGTATATAGGTCACTGCAGTTCATTTCTGGGCAGTTGTTTGAGCGATCCACCCTGATCTCAGGGTGTTTATTGCGGATTGAAACAGAGCTCAAAAGAATAGAGGTGTGTACGGCAGACTTAGATTGGACAGGTTGTCAGAGATGTGAGCTGACAGTTTTGGCATAATAATAATAGTAATTATAATAATAGTGGCTTTCTAAGGTTTCTAGATTTAAATCATGTGCCCTAACCTGGTTCTCTGTTTCATTTCTGCACATCTGTCCAGTCTGCATGTTAGGTCGATGAATGACCTGTTTAAGAAGATTTACTGTTAACAATGTATCTCTTGTGTGTATGTGTGTGTGTGTGTGTGTGTGTGTGTGTGTGTGTGTGTGTGTGTGTGTGTGTGCGAACACATGTACATGTATACGTTTGTGGTTGCTAAGTGTGTGTATATGTGTTACATGAAAACTGTTTCAGAGGTATGCAAGTAAGCCAAGCTGTAATCTCTGCATCTTCCCCCTTTGAAAAAAACAAACCTACATTTCTTTAGAAAAAAAAGCATTTATTTTGCTGTCCTAACTAGTATTGTTTTTGTTCTTTTTTTAAATAATTGTTTTAATCGCACAGTACAAGTAGCCCTAGCTCTGTATAATTTTGTACATAGTAATTTTGTCTTAATTTCATCTCAGGTGAAGACCTGAGATGATGGGGACTGTTTGATTTTTGTAATGTGTACAGCACTTGTGTGTGTGTGAGAGTGTGTGAGGGAGAGAGAGAGAGAGAGAGAGGAGTTACAGGTAGACTTGTAATGGAGTGTAAGGTCTACACGTCGATCTGTAAGTCCTCTTCCATCAAGAAAAATAATCTTTCCTACATCTTTAGGTAATGGTTAACAAAAACAGTGGCCAAACGTTTTTTCATGTCTGTTGAAGTAATGTTTGTAAGACAGTAGACAAACAAATGTACAAAATTTGTTTCAAATCTTTTAAAAATTTTTATTATTTTTTTATTTTTTGCTGGTGTGAGGGCTGAAAGGGAAGCTTTGGGGAAAATGTACATTTACAAAAAATAATAATAATAAAAAAAGACAAAAATGAATTGTACATGAAGCATTTCTGAAATAATGAATGATAATAAATTGATTAATTATGATCAAGCTTTGGGTATGTTTGCTTTCAGTTGTGTTAACCTTTTTATTGGCTATCAACAACTGTCAGCAGCAACTGTGTCTCAATTAATATTCCACAGCTTTCCACATACACACGACTGTGTCAGGTACCTGTGTTACATTAAATACCCCCTATATATACTAACTATCTAACTACATGTGTATATATATATATATATATATATATATATATATATATATAATTTCGTGTTGTTGCACGACAGCCATTTAGCACACACACACACACACATCTTAAGACTTGTACAACTTTTGCACTGTTTTACAGAATCCATTTTATACAGCTGGGTTTATGCAAAAGCAAATTCAGCTTATGAATCTTGTTTGAGGGTACAACGACAATGACCTGTCTGGACATTGAAAGGACTACCTGTACGTCACAAGTCCAGTTCCCAAGCCGTTATCCTAAAAAAAATTCACCTGAATGATCTAAATAAAATAATTTTGGCCATCAACCGGTGGGATGTAAACGACAGTCTATGATTACAGAGATGGGTAGCTCAACACAGTTTGTTCGCGAAAAGGTTTCTTTGTGACTTTAAATGTAAGAGGAACGCTACAATACGTTTACAAATAAATGTTTAAAACGTTATCGGCTTCAAAAGGTAGCCTAAGCCTTTTAATGCCGGCGTGCGATTATAGGCTTAAGTATGATGCGTTTTGTTTAAAGTCAAAACTTTTTGGCTTCTGCGGTGAGATCTTATCTGCCAGTGATGAGTTTTTTCGGTGAGATCTTATCTGCCAATGACGAGATCGCTGCAGCTGGAACAAGCGCTTGCCAGGAAAGTTCATTTCCTTGTCTGCTTGGTTACATTGTAATGTAGCCTAAAATAAGTAGGCGGACTGAGACACAATAGACCGTTTTTCATCGTACGTCACGTTTGTGTCACGACGGTTGCGCTCGCATTGCGATGGCATAAAACAAGCAAACCTATAAGGGGTGTTGGTTAAGTTTCTGAAACGCGGACAATTTTTTGTGCTGTTGCCTGTCAAAGGAGAAACAACAAATAATAGGGCCTTCGTTTTTATTGAATACCATCATCGTGTACCCCCATTCAAAGCTAAGTGCGGACGTGTGGGTGAAAACCACTGATGGTATCATTTCATAGTTTTCGTGTCTGCATTGCCACTTTAATATCAGGCGACGTTGTGGTGTAACGTCTTCTTACCGCGAAGAATGTCTGACTTTTTACATTTGACATTTACATTCTGGGCAGTTGTGACTGCAAGCAAATCTATCGCTGCTTTCGACCCAAACAATATTGGAAGCGCTGTCCTAAAATTTCTCATTACCGCGATTAGTGGCTGACGCACAAGCGTCGAAATCTGATACCTCGGCCACACAATGAAATTGAAGAATACCACCTTCCGGGGGAAAAAAACTTCACCGCATTTAGAGCAAACGTATTATGCATAAAAAAAAACACTTATACATTTTTTTATTTTTCAAAGTTCCCTTCAGCCTAAAACTATTTATTCAACTAGTAGGCCTATCATATGACATCACGAAAGACATCCCAGTCCCACTCCATCATAGAATTCAGGGGAGAATCCGTTACGTAGTACGTAAGAACACTTAAGTGAGCCTCAGCCATGTGTTTTGGGTTTATGAACCTGGCTGCTCAGGCAAAGATGTTACTACTGACAAAGCGTTGAAAAAGCACGATAATTCAGTAGAATTAGTAATCCGTCTCCACGAGTAATTGTTACCACGAGTTAATAATATATCCCTCGAATAAATGGCGGTCTCTCATTAGCCCACCAATCCTTGAATTAATAATTGGTTCCCCCGTTTATACGTTCTCGTGCAGAATGCCTTCCTTTTCCGTCAGTCAGGTGACGGTGGCAACTGATGTTCAATATCGTTCATGGCTCTGTGCATGCATACAGCTTGTCAATAGGACGAATAGGGAATGAATAATAAGTGAAAATAAGTACATTAATTGAAGGTCTTATCCCAGAAAATCTAACGTATTGATTACTAATTTGAGGGTACGAAGTAGGTAGTCTAATTTGAAGGGATTAATTACTAATTAAAGTGGAAAAATGAGTAATTCGAAGAGAATTATTTAGAATGTTGAGGAAACAAAATAAGTAATTAGAGGTCATGAATAACTAATTCCAGGGAACGAATTCAGCAGCCCGATTTGAGGGTATTAATGACTAGGCCTATTTCAAGTGAATTTGGTAATTTGTGGGTACCAATTAGTAATTCAAAGGAAGGGTCATATTTTTCTCACATTGGGACTCCGTACGTTACCCACCAAAAGGCATTTTTAAAGGATATTTTTTGCATTTCTTTTTGACACTGTATTGTTGTATACGGATTACAATAAAGCAGGCATGTGACGTGTATATATTATTATTATTATTATTATTATTATTATTATTATTTTACTAATTTCATTTTAGTCACGTCATCTGTACTGGATTTCATTTCCAATTAACCTGCCAAACAGATTCTGATGAAGGCTAATGTGGCCGAAACGCGTTGGCGTTAGGCTGGTTTTTTAAAATTCATCATGCCAATTTAATAAAGGCTTTTTAAAAACTCATTCCTTCCTCCAACGACAGTGCCTTGAACTGCATTGAGGTAAGCCCAGTTTTATACTTTTTGCACTGAGGCACGCTTCTTTGCTCCCTTCGAGATTCTGTTTTCTGTTTGATTTCTGTTTTGGTCTTTTTAAAATTTCCCAGATTATTAAATAAAAATAGCCTAAACTGATTAATTATTTGTTTTTATGTTTTTATAGTCTGCATTGTTTATATTATAATCATTTACTGGTTTATTTGTATAGCCTATCTATTTATTTTGAATGATACTGCTTCCTTTATTAACCTTTTCCTATTATCATATAGCCTATTTTAATTTATTTAATTTTTTTTCAGCAAAAAAAAGTGGCTTGATTTTGTGGTTGTTGTTGTTAATAACATACAATAATTTGATTGCGCAATCGACATGGGTGTGTGAAAACATTACTCCGTTGATGATCGCAGATGTCCTTTTATTCCTCAAGCAAAACTGGATTTTCGAGACAAACGGGAGGGTCATGCAATCGTAAATAGCAACATAGAACATTGTGAATCATTATCGTACATTTCTTTTTTTCCACTGATTCTGGAATTTGCGATCGCTATTTGATAAAGACGATAAACATAACGTGATCAGACGAACGTAATTTGCCTGTCAACATATACCGAAACACATACATATACTGTAGGACAAGATGTATCGTAGGCTACATTTGAAGGGTTTCTGAGTCAACTGGAATCCTAATAACGTTGGCGTAGGCAATGTCCAAGTCTACGCAATAAAATGCCAAATACGAAATAGCCTACATACAATGTTAGGCTTGAGCACACCAGATAACATTTTCCAGTTGTTACATTTTGTATACGTTATGATAGGACAATTCGTAGCCTAACTGGACAATTTGGTTGTGTTGATAATTGACAGAATTTAAATTCAGTTAAAAAATTCTACATTTTAGTTTCGATTTTACATTCCTGTGGGCTATAAAGATGATAAACTCAAGGTATTCCGTTCTGTACAGTCTTGGCGATTGGCTATAAGACATAAAAAAGACACTGAACGAATGGAAGGTTAATGGGCTGATGAATCTCAATTAGTGAAATCCAGGGGCACTAAATAGTAGCTAATATTTATTTTAAAAACGTAAAAAGCATCCCTTCAAAAATGCGAAAAACATTAACCTCCTTTAGACTGGTGGCGACCCTGCGTTGCTTAGATACAACAAATTCGGGCTCTACTCTGACGTAGTTGTTTCGCTGACGGCTGACGACGGAATATTACGTGACCTGTATTTATCTTCCTTGCTCCTTACGCATTGGAAGGAGTGACACACAGACGCACCCATAAGAATGCAGCAAGTGCAACATGATTTATTGGACATGCTTTTTTTAGGAAAACGGGCGTTTGTCTTGGTCGGCTGACTTTATAAATATATAGGCCTATTAGCCGAAATAAAAAGTTCACACCTGTCATCGTATTAGCCTACTACACACGGGCGCGACAGCAAGCGAGGGCGTGTCGCCGACAGAGACGTTCTGTCTCCTTTTGTCTCGTCACGCAGTCATGAATTTAACCCCTAAGAAACTCACATTTTCTTCAACTGTTTGTTTTACGGTCTTTGAGATAATAACGTTCCAGATATGCCTATGCTACAGCAAGCAGATAGCCTAATTAATGGCTATTGTTCCTGTCGATTTCCCCCGCTGTCGCCTAAGTGTCTAAAGTGATTTTGCTGTGATAAATTCGCTTAATAAAAACGTTATTGGGCTAATTTAATTACTTTTTCCATCCATCATTAATTTTTATTTTATTTTTGTATCGATATTGATCCTGTAACTTATATTGCAACGTATTGCATGAGTGCGAGCGATAGGTTTTCGTTTATGATAGATAACAGGCGAACCGGTTCAACGTTTTTTGGCGCTGGTTTGTAAGGGTGTAGCTAGTTACCCTTGCTGGCATGCTGGCAGGCTCTATAATTATGCCTATGTTTTCTGTTTTTTTTTTTTGTTTGTTTTTTTTTTTTTGTTTCCGAAATTTATTTCCGTGATTGTATTAGCCTACAAATTTAGGCTACTTATAATGTAATTCTTTCATGTTGTTTCGGATTTATTCATCTTAGTTTTGTATTGTATTGCAGTGATCTTGTCCTCTCCCACTGAATCTGGACAGTTCTTTAGAGCGTTTTAACCGTGTGTTTGGCGATAAAATTTTCTTCCAGTTATAAAGATGGCCAAATGATTTTGCACATTTACTGTGTTTAAGATGAATGTCATTGTGGATATTCACAGCCACAACCGACTCTAATATATAACATTTTGTCATAAAAAGATGATGATGATAACAACAACAACAACAACAATAATAATAATAATAATAATAATAATAATAATAATAATAATAATAATAATAATAATAATAATAATTCCAAGCTTCTGTGGGGGTTTTTCAGTTAATGGAATGGGATTGATTCCAACCTTGATTACCACTTTTACAACCTCTCAGCTAAAATGGTAGATCACAAAGGAACGTATGGGAGAGGCTGTTGCGATCGTATATGCTATAGCTTGCCGGCTAGCTATGGTTTATGATCAAGCTGTCATTATCAGGTAGCCCACAGATGAAGGCACAATCTTGTTGTTTCTCCCAGCTAATAAAAAAAATCAAATAACATAAACAAACAAATATATTTTTTTAATAAACTAGCACGATAGAAGACCAGAGGTTTGTGAGAATCTATACAGTTATGTCACAGATATACCCTTAAAATATAAGGGTATGTCCGTACTGTGTATTGGAAACGCTATGAAATATTTCACTTCATAACAATGTTTGCATGTCCTTTCACTGCAAACAAACAGATAATAAGGATGTTGTTTTAAAGGAAATCTGCTATGGAAAAAAAAAAAAAAAAAAAAAAAAAACATGAACAAGAAAGCGGAGAATTTTCTATTCTTTGCACATGGAGTTCTTTTTTTGAGTTTATGTTTTAAAAAAACGCAAACAAGTGATGCTAAATAAACAAACAAATGAACACAATGACGACTACGCCCACATGTGCCAGTACATTCCTGGTATCAATGCGATTTTTGCAAAGAAAATACACCCATAAGAGAGATACAAAAGATCTGTTGTGCAATGCATTCCGTTAGGGACAATAAAGAAGACCACACCTACATTCATTAGCTATTAGATTCGTTTATGGCTTTGATGCCCTTCGAGAGTCGTTTCGCTGCATTTCTATCTATTATTTTCATACCATAGGTCTTACTGGTAGGAAACGTGTCAGATGTCCGTAAATCAGTCCCCTCCATAAAAAATAGGTCTCATCACATCCGGATCCAGTATAGCGTTCACAACCTAGGAAGAAGATGGAAAAGACCCGTATACAACATTGTTTGTGACTGTGTAAATTGAGTGGGGGAAAACCATTATTATTTTCATCCGCAGAAATTATGTATGAGCATTCCTACTTCTGTTTTTCATCATTTTTTTCTGCCTGAGCTGTCTATCGGAATCTCCCTTCCTTGATTTCCTTGATTATCCATACAACGAATGATTCACAACATATTTAAAACCATCAGATATAGCCAGCTCTCCTCCGCTTGGCCACTTAGCGACAATTTGCGCACATTTTATCCACATTATTCGTGGATACGTGTTACATTAAAATGGATTTTAAAAAAATGGAATGTCATTTAATCCACCCAACACGACGTAAAGAATGTGATTAGTCATTGTCGTTGGCACGTGGGTTAATCAAGGAAAACGAAAAAAAAAAGAAAAAAAAAAAAAAAAAAAAAAAACAAACAAAAACAAAACAAAAAAAAAAACAAAAAAAAAAAAACAAGGTGGAACCAATGATCAGTTTACAGGAAAGTTTTCGGCCTTCCGCCTCAGCGGCCACCGCTGCTTAGACTTTAGGGGCCCCAAGGCCACGTAAAATACACACCCAAAATGGGTGTTAATCCCACTCTAACAGAGTTTATTTGAGTCTAGTAGGGAGCACATATACACTGTAGGAGTTAATTTAACACAGAACATTTTATTGTGTAGTCTCTTAGATTTTTGCCATTGTGAATGAGTAGAGAATCCCTCAATACTCTTTTGAGTCCTTCCACACCTGTGAAGAAAAAATATATCTACAGCATAGTATCTAATAAAGGCAATTTATTTTCCTTTAGGGATATATTTTAGCGAGGATCTTTGAACTTGACATTTTTAAAGAAAATATATCACTGTGTTTGTCAAAGAAAATATTGGCTAGAAGTCTCACAGCAGTCACTGCGAAGTTGCTGGAAATCATGACACTGAAAAAAGTGGCAGAAATCACAGTGTTTAAAAAACATTAATTTATTAATAAATAAATTAATTTAATGCGCAGCAGAGGGAAATGATTGAAATAACATGGGCAACTGTAACAACAGTGACAGTCTTTGAAGTTTCAAAAAGATTAGCAGGCAGTTTCTGCTAGTAATAAATACAAATAAAATGCATTGATATCCTGGTGTATTTAATTGCCTTGATCCATCGTTGGAAAAAAGAACATACGTTTTGCCTTTAATTTAACAAAACATTGTTAAAAACAGAGCATGCTCAAATTACACACGCTTAGGCCTAAACAAATAACACTGCGTCTTGACAGTTACCATTTGAAACTGACAAAAAAATCACAAAAAGCACTTAAAACAGGGAAATTGTGGAAATGGCAAAAAAAACGGGGAAAGTCACAGAACTGCTAAATAATAGTTTAAAAAAATCACGGAATCCGTGACACGTGTGACTTCCGTGACCAACAACCAGCCATAATTATGGAACCCTAAGTTAGATAAAGAAAAACAGTGTAGTCCTTGAAATATGCAAATTGGAGAAGTTAAGGCATAAGGCTCACTGATAAGTCCCTGATGCAATGATCAACCGGCCTTGACCCTGAACTTTTGTTTTGGCTGATGGAACGTGTACATGTATGTAATGGAATCAAGTTATATACCACATATAGGACCCCTATGTAGTCTCGGAGGGGAAACCTACACACATCAACGAACACCAGTACTCTGATCAGTAAAGCATGTCCTTACCCAGGCGACTTCTCCAAAGCGTAAGACTAGCTGAGGAAAAAAAAAAACAACAACAACAAAAAAACGGGAGCCCTAAAAATGTATTTGGCACGAATCGATCTTAATTTAGCAGAACGGGGACAGATACCAATGCCAGATTGATGTCCTGACACAGTATAAGACTAGCTGTGGGAAAAAAAAAAAAAAAAAAAAAAAAAAAAAAAAAAAAAAGGGAGTCCTAAAAATGTATTGGCACGAATCAGTCTTAATTTAGCAGAACGGGGACAAATACCAATGCCAGACTGACGCCCTGACACAGTAAGCGTCTTCGTCACAACCCACACTCTCAGGGCTTGTCTCGCCCTTCAGAGAAGCTGCCAGTAAAAGGATATTTGTAATATAACTGGTATGTACTTTGGAGAGACAGTAGTTGTGCAGGTTTCAGGTTTTTGTCATTACTCAGCAACAAAGCTTATAATTGAAAACCAGCATGTGACATAACTATTTCCTTTGGTGTGCTGGGTCTTGGCTCCCAGTTCACCAAGGGAAACAGCGAATAACATTGGGCCATGAGAACATTATTATTTTTGGGGGGAATCCCTACCCATTGTCTCCCATTTGTCAATGCATCATTCACCTGCTTTCTAGACCCCGTATCTACAAAACTACTGAAGTTTACTGAGTTACTGAGTTATTGCCAGTCCTTGACAAATTCTGGACAAAATAAATGATTCATTGTTATCAGGATATGTCCCTGCCTCCTTTCACATGGCAGAAATCAAGCCACTATTCAAGAAATCAAATCATGGATCCTAATGACCTGTCTAATTGTAGCCCTATTTCACACTTCGCATTTTTAAATAAAGGTCCTTGAGAAATGTCTACTGTATTCTCCTCCAAGATGGCTTTGCTCACAAAGTGCTGGCTTTTTATTTGAAAATTCCAAGCACTTCTAAAAATACAATGGGAGGCTGAGCCCTCTCTTTCAGAGCTCCTGTCTTATGGAATAAGCTCCCTTTGCATGTTCTGGCTTCAGACCAACTATCTGTCTTTAAGGCTCATAGGCTAAAAAACATATCTCTTTTGTCAGCCCTTTTGTTAGACATCCAGGAGGGTAAATCAGGACCACAGAGCTGTTCTGTGAGCTGAGCCGAGCCGATTGTCCCGCATGTGAACGCTCAGGTTTGCTGTTCCGCACCTTGTGGGGGGTTACTGTCTGTTCAGGACCATGCTTCTGGTTTTTCACATCTTTTTGGACGTGCTGGCCACAGCATAGCACAGCACATTGGGGGCCTTTCTACACTACACTCAGGCCTCTACACATACACACGCAGCAGTTCTGTACCCGCCTAATCCCTCTTCTCTTTTCGATTTTATTCCCAGAGGCTGGTTCCTCTTTCCCTGCCCCGAGTGTGCAGCCTGCTCCTCCTCAACCTGGAGGCCCGGATGCATCCTCCCACCCGCCTCTGGAACTCCACCAGTTCAGTATTTTTCTTCTCCTCCAATGGGGAGTTTAAAAAAAAAAAAAAAATAAAAAAAAAAAAAAAAAATATATATATATATATATATATATATATATATATATATATATATATATATATATATATATATATATATATAATTTGTTAACCTCAATTGTTTACTTTTTGGGGGTTGGCCAAAATTGTCCACTGTAAAACATCTTTGTGACATTGTCTCTGTAAAAAGTGCTATACAAATACAAGGGTATATAATGTATGACAATGGGCAAGGAACTGGGCTTGTACCCTGAACTTTGCAGGTTTGATTCCCAGGCTTTCAATGGGGTTAAGGTCTGGGGACTGGGATGGCCATTCCGGTTCTCCCCGTGTCTGCGTGGGTTTCCTCCGGGTACTCCGGTTTCCTCCCACTATCCAAAGACATGCAGGTAGGCTAATTGGAAACTCTAAATAGCCCACAGGTGTGAGTGAAGGATGAGTGAATGGTGTGTGTGCCCTGCGACAGATTTGCAGCCTGTCCAGGGTGTATTACTGCCTCTTGCCCAATGCATGCTGGGATAGGCTCCTGCACCCCCCGTGACCCTGCTCAGGATAAGTGGGTATAGATAATGGATGGATGGACTATCAAAAGGGTATGTATGACATAGAATTTTTTCCCCCCAGATTTATCAGAGGACCTGCCTCAATCCCCTCCCATGACCCACCAGTAGGGTAGCTTTTTACATTTGAAAAATTTGTGACTGTGGAATATTAAGTCAGATTCGGGTGAGGCTCCGCCACTGTACTCTTGCGCAAGGTACGTAACCTCTGTTGCTTCAGAAAATATCCAGCCATACAAATGGTATGCATGCAAAATATTATAATCAGTGTAAGTCACTCTGGGTAAGAGTGCCTGCTAAAGGTCTAAAATGCAAAAATGTAAGCTGAAGACTTAGGTGTCACCATACAACCTTGGCAGCAAGATGGTGCAAGATTGTACACCTTTACCTGCAACAATAGGTCTACCTGTAATGGCCCATCCTCTTCAAACTGGTTTTTACAGTGTGCAGAGAAGCTTAGACTGCAATTAATGTGAGAAAAATCAGCTCCCTTGCTTGCACCAGCCATGCCAGGGTCCTCGTCACCCTAGTGAACTGTTTTTGGACCTCTAACGGTGGAAACACAACAAACACCCATGATAGCGACCTATCATGGACGTCTGCTTTGCTATACAGACACATATCATAAAACAATCTAACAAATATTAAAAATACATAACAAATTATATATATATGTATATATATATATATATATATATATATATATATATATATATATATACTTTTGACCTATAGGTCCGATAGGTGTAAAGTGTGATTAAAACGCATTTTGATGATGTTTTGAAAACTGCTTTGGAGAGACCGCCTGTCAAACTAAATTGTGTTCAAGTCCACACGCCTTCATAGAAATAACAATCTCTTTGTTCTCATTGGAATGCATATGTCGATTCTTGGTTTATTTTTGGCATGGTTTTTGCTTAATCTTCGGTCTGTGTGCCGTTTATACACCCTGTCATATGAGTCAGACGTAGGAGCTACAGTCACATCACTTAGAAATGTACACCTCTTATACCCACCCCAAAATGTCAGCGCAGCTTAAAAGCACCTCCCTTCAGCTACCAAACTCCAGAACGCAAATTCATCACACTGAAGTTCAGTTGCGCATTGTATTTTGAAGAAGTAATTGAACGCAAAAAAGATTTTCAAATCGAAGCAAACTAGCGGATTCTACTTTCCAGACCAGAGAGATATGTACTTTGAAAGGAAGAGGGGGTGAGTTTGACTATATGAACTGAATGGAGGAGACAGATTATATTATCAATGAATGTTTATATTTGGTTGACTATGATATCACTTAGACTACAGAATTTATGGAGCTGATTTTAGCGAGAGCATAAAATATGAGCAACGACATTTGCAGAAAAGTCATGAAATTATGGGGACGTGTTATTGAACGATACGGGGATGTTTTGCAGGTAGAATGTATCCACGTTGGTCTTGACTTGGGGGTATAATGAATGGCTGATAATTGGAAACTATTATCAATTTACAATATTTCAGAAACGCTGAAAGGTACATAAATAACGACTTTTGTTTGATCCGTTTCATAAACAGTCAAATCACATCAGTCATAATATATCCGCCTTCGTGATAAAAAGGCTCTACCCATCTGCGTTGATTTGGGGGAAGATGGGGAGATATGTCACTCACCCTCAATATTTTTATATGAACTGATCGCTGGACTAACTATCTTGTGAGACGAGACGTTTGACTACACCAGACTAGGTGGTACAGTCTTCGCCAAAGTTTACATGAAACAGACCTATGGCTCTACCATACGATTATGCTAGGTTTTCACAGTTAAAACTAATTATTTTAGAATAAAAATAAAACATCTAAGCTTCACATATTTTGGTCAAAAAAATTAATTGAAGGTCCAATGCTTGAAGCATTGTGTCATGGAAATGAACTCATCAAAACGAAAGATCTGCAGTGGATACTAATTACACGGATTTTATTTGTAATCGGTTATCCAAGTTGAAACATCACGTTTCAGGGCCAGCGCAAATGATAACTTCTGAGCTAACTGAGCAAAATTTAAAAAAAGTAAATATACTTATACTAGCCGATAAAGACACAAAAGATTGGAAAACAGACTATAGCCTATAGTATGAGTTTAATGTCGGCACTGCTTTAAGCACGGACTTCATATTATTTTAACGTCATAGGAACCAGTGGATTCCCTTAAAGTAGTGAAATTAGCCTTTACCTAGGTCAAAATCATAATTTCACACGTGAATCTAATATTTTTACATGTGAATCAACATATTCACAGAAAGAAAATGTCCTATGTAAACTGGACATTTGTGTGCGTGTCTGGCGTTTTTTCACATTGTGAAAGAAAGTTTCAATAGAAACCATGTGACATGAAATCACTTCTACAAATTTGCATCTTCACATGGGAATTCCACATATTCAGGTGAATAACTTTTACAAACGTGAACAATACAATCTTGAATGCACAATCATTGGACACCCATTACTGTCAGATTGTACACTTTTGTTAGATTATTTATTTATGTATTTATTATTAGTTTTTAGGTTTTTGAAGGGAGAATTAATGGATTTCATTTTGAAGCACAACCCCAGTTCTTAACTGATGGCTGTATTTCTGTAACTTAATAATGCATAAAAGACATCAGAGGAGGACAACCCTTTTATGTAGGAGCTCAATCAACTGCAAATGTACAACCACACAAACTTATTATTTATTGCTTGACCCACATCGCTTTTACATTTTTTTTTACTGCCACTCAAATTTTATATGAAAAAGCCAGAAATGCTTGGTTTCATTTATGAAATCAAGTGGTAAGGGCAGAGTGAAATATGGTTTGAAGATATCTGAAACATTTTGTATCACCGTATGGCACAATCTATGGAATTATCTTGAACAGTATCTGAAATCATAAAAAAAGTAATTGAAGCAGACACAAATTAAGCATGTGCTGTCATGAATAGGCTATATATGTATTAAGGTTTCTACAACTCACTTAAAGCAAAGAAAAAGTGAATATATCTGCCTACGGAAGAAAGGAAAGCTATTTGCATCATCAGTGACATCTCTGTTTGTATGGCCATTGATTTATTGCCTCTGTTAGGTTTCCCTCTAGATACCATGGAAGTAAAACGAAGAAAGCAATAAGCATCTTAATAACAGTGGGTAAGTCTGATACCAAACTTTCTGTTTTATTCAGAAGATTCATGTTTTTTGTAATTCCAGTGTGTTATGTGCAAAAAGAAAATTTTAAGCTAAACACAAAGATGTCAACAAAAAGATGTAGTTCCTTTAAAAAAAATCAATACACATTTATTGCTAAAAAAGCTTGAAATGTTTAGATTGAAGAAGCAAATCTCTTTAAAAGCCTGATATTGGCTGAAATACATGAATAATATTTCTCAGAATACTGTACTTACACATTCAAAGAAGGAAGATGGTCCAAAGTATCTTGAGTAAAAACTTTATATTTCAACATGTTAAAACGTAAACAGTCCAAAAAGATTTCTTAAAACAATGGGCACCCGCTCAGAAAAGCACACTAGTGAAGGTAAGAAGATTAAAAGAACCTAAATGGGAGATTTTATATCTCTCCTGGTAAAATATATGGAAACAGTGGACTGCAGGTGCTGTCATTTTGATATATGTGTGTGAATATGAACAAAATGTAAAATGTGACAAAGGAAATAATTGTTTCATTGTCCTTTGGTGACCAAAGTCTGTGTCTGCTGGCAAATAAATGGAGCGACCGGAACAACAACTGCAGCCCCTACCACAACAAGCCCACCAACAACAACTATGGCCCCAACTACAACAAATGCTCCAACAACAACTGCAGCCCCTACCACAACAAGCCCACCAACAACAACTATGGCCCCAACTACAACAAGTGCTCCAACAACAACTGCAGCCCCTACCACAACAAGCCCACCAACAACAACTATTGCCCCAACTACAACAAGTGCTCCAACAACAACTGCAGCCCCTACCACAACAAGCCCACCAACAACAAACTATGGCCCCAACTACAACAAGTGCTCCAACAACAACTGCAGCCCCTACCACAACAAGCCCACCAACAACAACTATGGCCCCAACTACAACAAGTGCTCCAACAACAACTGCAGCCCCTACCACAACAAGCCCACCACAACAACTATTGCCCCAACTACAACAAGTGCTCCAACAACAACTGCAGCCCCTACCACAACAAGCCCACCAACAACAACTATGGCCCCAACTACAACAAGTGCTCCAACAAACAACTGCAGCCCCTACCACAACAAGCCCACCAACAACAACTATGGCCCCAACTACAACAAGTGCTCCAACAACAACTGCAGCCCCTACCACAACAAGCCCACCAACAACAACTATGGCCCCAACTACAACAAGTGCTCCAACAACAACTGCAGCCCCTACCACAACAAGCCCACCAACAACAACTATGGCCCCAACTACAACAAGTGCTCCAACAACAACTGCAGCCCCTACCACAACAAGCCCACCAACAACAACTATGGCCCCAACTACAAGTGCTCCAACAACAACTGCAGCCCCTACCACAACAAGCCCACCAACAACAACTATTGCCCCAACTACAACAAGTGCTCCAACAACAACTGAAGCCCCTACCACAACAAGCCCACCAACAACAACTATTGCCCCAACTACAACAAGTGCTCCAACAACAACTGCAGCCCCTACCACAACAAGCCCACCAACAACAACTATGGCTCCAACTACAACAAGTGCTCCAACAACAACTGCAGCAGCACCTACCACAACAAGCCCCCACCAACAACAACTATGGCCCCAACTACAACAAGTGCTACAAACAACAACTGCAGCCCCTACCACAACAAGCCCACCAACAACAACTATTGCCCCAACTACAACAAGTGCTCCAACAACAACTGCAGCCCCTACCACAACAAGCCCACCAACAACAACTATGGCCCCAACTACAACAAGTGCTCCAACAACAACTGCAGCCCCTACCACAACAAGCCCACCAACAACAACTATTGCCCCAACTACAACAAGTGCTCCAACAACAACTGCAGCCCCTACCACAACAAGCCCACCAACAACAACTATGGCCCCAACTACAACAAGTGCTCCAACAACAACTGCAGCCCCTACTACAACAAGCCCCCACCAACAACAACTATGGCCCCAACTACAACAAGTGCTCCAACAACAACTGCAGCCCCTACCACAACAAGCCCACTAACAACAACTATTGCCCCAACTACAACAAGTGCTCCAACAACAACTGAAGCCCCTACCACACACAAGCCCACTAACAACAAGTATGGCCCTAACTACAACAAGTGCTCCAACAACAACTGCAGCCCCTACCACAACAAGCCCACCAACAACAACTATGGCCCCAACTACAACAAGTGCTCCAACAACAACTGCAGCCCCTACCACAACAAGCCCACCAACAACAACTATGCCCCAACTACAACAAGTGCTCCAACAACAACTGCAGCCCCTACCACAACAAGCCCACCAACAACAACTATGGCCCCAACTACAACAAGTGCTCCAACAACAACTGCAGCCCCTACCACAACAAGCCCACCAACAACAACTATGGCCCCAACTACAACAA
This sequence comes from Anguilla japonica, assembly GCA_025169545.1. Classification (NCBI taxonomy): domain Eukaryota; kingdom Metazoa; phylum Chordata; class Actinopteri; order Anguilliformes; family Anguillidae; genus Anguilla; species Anguilla japonica. Next base: position 4,288,386 of record CM045887.1, on the reverse strand, counting down.
GTGCTCCAACAACAACTGAAGCCCCAACCACAAGGCCACTAACAACAAGTATGGCCCTAACTACAACAAGTGCTCCAACAACAACTGCAGCCCCAACCACAACAAGCCCACCAACAACAACTATGGCCCCAACTACAACAAGTGCTCCAACAACAACTGCAGCCCCTACCACAACAAGCCCCACCAACAACAACTATGGCCCCAACTACAACAAGTGCTCCAACAACAACTGCAGCCCCTACCACAACAAGCCCACCAACAACAACTGTGGCCCCAACTACAACAAGTGCTCCAACAACAACTGCAGCCCCTACCACAACAAGCCCACCAACAACAACTATGGCCCCAACTACAACAAGTGCTCCAACAACAACTGCAGCCCCTACCACAACAAGCCAACCAACAACAACTGTGGCCCCAACTACAACAAGTGCTCCAACAACAACTGCAGCCCCTACAACAACAAGCCCACCAACAACAACTATGGCCCCAACTACAACAAGTGCTCCAAAAACAACTGCAGCCCCTACCACAACAAGCCCACCAACAACAACTATGGCCCCAACTACAACAAGTGTTCCAACAACAACTGCAGCCCCTACCACAACAAGCACACCAACAACGACTATTGCCCCAACTACAACAAGTGCTCCAACAACAACTGAAGCCCCTACCACAACAAGCCCACCAACCAACAACAACTATTGCCCCAACTACAACAAGTGCTCCAACAACAACTGCAGCCCCTACCACAACAAGCCCACCAACAACAACTATGGCCCCAACTACAACAAGTGCTCCAACAACAACTGAAGCCCCTACCACAACAAGCCCACCAACAACAACTATGGCCTCAACTACAATAAGTGCTCCAACAACAACTGCAGCCCCTACCACAACAAGCCCACCAACAACAACTATGGCCCCAACTACAACAAGTGCTCCAACAACAACTGCAGCCCCTACTACAACAAGCCCACCAACAACAACTATGGCCCCAACTACAACAAGTGCTCCAACAACAACTGCAGCCCCTACCACAACAAGCCCACCAACAACAACTATGGCCCCAACTACAACAAGTGCTCCAACAACAACTGAAGCCCCAACCACAAGCCCACTAACAACAAGTATGGCCCTAACTACAACAAGTGCTCCAACAACAACTGCAGCCCCTACCACAACAAGCCCACCAACAACAACTATGGCCCCAACTACAACAAGTGCTCCAACAACAACTGCAGCCCCTACCACAACAAGCCCACCAACAACAACTATGGCCCCAACTACAACAAGTGCTCCAACAACAACTGCAGCCTCTACCACAACAAGCCCACCAACAACAACTATGGCCCCAACTATAACAAGTGCTCCAACAACAACTGAAGCCCCTACCACAACAAGCCCACCAACAACAACTATGCCCCAACTACAACAAGTGCTCCAACAACAACTGAAGCCCCTACCACAACAAGCCCACCAACAACAACTATTGCCCCAACTACAACAAGTGCTCCAACAACAACTGAAGCCCCTACCACAACAAGCCCACCAACAACAACTATGGCCCGAACTACAACAAGTGCTCCAACAACAACTGCAGCCCTTACCACAACAAGCCCACCAACAACAACTATGGCCCCAACTACAACAAGTGCTCCAACAACAACTGCAGCCCCCTACACAACAAGCCCACCAACAACAACGATGGCCCCAACTACAACAAGTGCTCCAACAACAACTGCAGCCCCTACCACAACAAGCCCATCAACAACAACTATGGCCCCAACTACAACAAGTGCTCCAACAACAACTGAAGCCCCACCACACAAGCCCACTAACAACAAGTATGGCCCCTAACTACAACAAGTGCTCCAACAACAACTGCAGCCCCTACCACAACAAGCCCACCAACAACAACTATGGCCCCAACTACAACAAGTGCTCCAACAACAACTGCAGCCCCTACCACAACAAGCCCACCAACAACAACTATGGCCCCAACTGCAACAAGTGCTAAAACAACAACTGCAGCCTCTACCACAACAAGCCCACCAACAACAACTATGGCCCCAACTACAACAAATGCTCCAACAACAACTGCAGCCCCTACCACAACAAGCCCACCAACAACAACTATGGCCCCAACTACAACAAGTGCTCCAACAGCAACTGAAGCCCCAACCACAAGCCCACTAACAACAAGTATGGCCCTAACTACAACAAGTGCTCCAACAACAACTGCAGCCCCTACCACAACAAGCCCACCAACAACAACTATGGCCCCAACTACAACAAGTGCTCCAACAACAACTGCAGCCCCTACCACAACAAGCCCACCAACAACAACTATGGCCCCAACTACAACAAGTGCTCCAACAACAACTGCAGCCCCTACCACAACAAGCCCACCAACAACAACTATTGCCCCAACTACAACAAGTGCTCCAACAACAACTGCAGCCCCTACCACAACAAGCCCACCAACAACAACTATGGCCCCAACTACAAGTGCTCCAACAACAACTGCTGCCCCTACTACAACAAGCCCACCAACAACAACTATGGCCCCAACTACAACAAGTGCTCCAACAACAACTGCAGCCCCTACCACAACAAGCCCACTAACAACAACTATGGCCCCAACTACAACAAGTGCTCCAACAACAACTGAAGCCCCAACCACAAGCCCACTAACAACAAGTATGGCCCTAACTACAACAAGTGCTCCAACAACAACTGCAGCCCCTACCACAACAAGCCCACCAACAACAACTATGGCCCCAACTACAACAAGTGCTCCAACAACAACTGCAGCCCCTACCACAACAAGCCCACCAACAACAACTATGGCCCCAACTACAACAAGTGCTCCAACAACAACTGCAGCCCCTACCACAACAAGCCCACCAACAACAACTATGGCCCCAACTACAACAAGCGCTCCAACAACAACTGACTTCCAAACTGCTACAAGTGTTCCAACAACTACTAATGCCCAGACCGCAGTTGCTCCAACCTCACCCAAAACTACTCCTGCAAGCGCTTCATCAACAACTGAAGGTCCAAGTACTACAAGTAATCGTACAATAATTGTGGCCCCGATTGGTACAAGTGCTACAACAACTACAAATGTGCCTGCCACCACAACAAGCAATCCATCAGCTACAACTGTGTCTGCTTCAACAAGCACTCTCAAAACAACTGAAGCTCGAAGTACGACAAGTGCTTCCACAATTACTGACACCCCTACAACAAACGCTGCAACAGCTACAAACACACCTCCCAGCACAGAAGGAAAGCCAACAAGTACAACAGAAGCTCCTATAATAAGTGCTCCAGCAACAAGTGTAGCTCCTACAACAAGCACTCAGGCATCTACAATAAATTCTCCTGCATCTTCAACAAAAGCAGCTACTGACATTCCAGTTGTAACAAATTCAACAACAGCTGCTGCCTCTGTCACTGCTGGAACAATTTTTCCAGCATCCTCAACAACTTCAGCTGTTCTTACAACAATTTCTCAACCAGCAACTGATATTGTTCTACCCCCAATCTTTCCAACAATTGCTGGAACAGTGACCACGACAACAGCCACCTCTGTCACCGTTGGAACAAATACTTCAGTATCTTCAACAACACATGCTCTAACAACAAGTATAGCCCTCGCTACAACAAATGCTCCAACAACACCTGCAGCCTCCATTACAAGTGTTTCAACAACATCTGAAGCCCTGTCTATAACAATAGGTCCAACATCAATCAATGCCCTGAGTACAAGCGCTCCAACAACAACTGACTTCCAAACTGCTACAAGTGTTCCAACAACTACTAATGCCCAGACCGCAGTCGCTCCAACCTCACCCAAAGCTACTCCTGCAAGCGCTTCATCAACAACTGAAGGTCCAAGTACTACAAGTAATCGTACAATAATTGTGGCCCCAATTGGTACAAGTGCTACAACAACTACAAATGTGCCTGCCACCACAACAGCTGCTGCCTCTGTCACTGCTGGAACAATTTTGCCAGCATCCTCAACAACTTCAGCTGTTCTTACAACAATTTCTCAACCAGCAACTAATATTGTTCTACCCCCAATCTTTCCAACAATTGCTGGAACAGTGACCACGACAACAGCTACCTCTGTCACCGTTAAAACAAATACTTCAGTATCTTCAACAACTTCAGCTGTTGCTACAGTGACATCTCAACCAGCCACAGGAAGTGCTGCTCCAATGTCAGAAGCAGCAACATTCACTGGAACAGTGAACACCACAGCAGCTCCTAGTACAGTGTATGTTTCCATTATTATTTTTGATTTTAGAGTTGGGGTCCTCCCAGTGAAATAATTTCTCTGTCCAACCTGTAGTTTGAACGAATTCTAATCCTAATGTGATCTCCATGTGTTTCTGCAGTGTGGGTCCAGTGTTTATCTTTGTCCGACTTGTGTTCCACACCAACAACACCGTCCCCAGTGAGAGCGATGTTCTCGCAAAGGGCAGTCCTTTCTTGAATGGTGATGAAATCCGGCTGAACGATACGTGAGGGTGCAGAATCTCACATATGAGCGTACGTCACACATCCACACACCTCGTCTTTGCAAGTGTTCCTCGGCATCTTTCAGCCATCTTTAATCTAATGCTTTCATAGGACCTTTTTTAAAAAGTGGAGCAAGAATATTATTCAATGTCATGTTATCTTTTTATAATTTTATATAATATGACTCAGTGAAAAACATATTTAATGATGTTGAGAATTCTCCATAAAGAGACAGCGTTACAGATGATGGTCCTTGCACGTAAAATTTGAACCTCAGTGACAAAAACTCAAATGCTTTGAAGAGTTTCAATGAATCTCCTTCCAATCATTTCTTTTTCAGGACTAACAGATAATTCCTTCGCTTTGAGACTGGCCTACAAGATCAATGACGTGAGCTTTCCAGAGAATGTCGAACTCAGGACGGAGACGCAAGCGCGCATTCAGGACTCGGTCAACAAGCTGGTAAGCCTAGCCTGTCCGCACGCAACACAGTAAAGTAGCAACAAACAGACTTTAACTGTAGACCAGAACATTCTCTACAGAGACCCTGACAGTACTAAATTAGTGTCCAGCTGTAACATTTTCATTCACCTCTTTATTTCTGATTCAACCTCCAGATGAACGGATTGCTGATCCAACCTAATGCAAGTCCTTTCATCTTCCCACAAGCAAATTTCATGTAAGTTTCAAACCTGGGACTTCTGGCATGATTTTGTAGATCACAATATGAATTTAACATGTCTTATTGGAGAAAAGTTGCATGTTACTACTTGAGGTAAAATCTACAAAAGTTGCATTTGATTAGCACGGGGAAACCTCCTAATTTTGTCTTTTCACATCTTCCTGCAGCAACGGGCCCAATGTGATTAATGCCAGTGTGGAGTATGTCTATCATGAAGGTGACATCAACCAACCAAGCAACTTCCTGGCTGCGATACTGGAAGTTAGTGGTAAGTTTCTCCTGGCACTCATCAACTCATGCTGAAAATCATGCTGTTCTTGCATCATAAAACATGACTTTCTGTAGTTCAACTCATGATATTGTATTTGATAGAGTGACCTTCTCATTTTGTCAGAACTGACCACTCTTGCTTGGTTCATTTCAGTGTCTCATTGTTTCTGTACTTTAAGGTCCTACAACCACTACAGCTTCCCCTGTGATTGCCACAACAAATTCTCCAGCAGTGACCACCACAGCAGCTCCACTTACAGTGTATGTTTCCATCTTTATGTTTCCATTTAGTGTTGGGGTCTTCCTTGTGAAATCATTTTTCTGTCAAATCTGTGGTTTGCTGGACTTCTAATCCTAATGTCATCTCCATGTGATTCTGCAGTGTGGGTCCAGTGTTTATCTTTGTCCGACTTGTGTTCCACACCAACAACACCGTCCCCAGTGAGAGTGATGTTCTCGCAAAGGGCAGTCCTTTCTTGAATGGCGATGAAATTCGGTTGAACAATACCGTGAGGACACAGAGTCTCACATATGAGCGTACGTCACACATCCACACACCCCGTCTTTGCAAGTGTTCCTTGGCATTCTTCAGCCATTTTTAATTCACTTCTTTCATAAGATGTTTTTAATAAGTGGAGCAAGAATATTATTCAATGTCATATCATCTTTTTATAATTTAAAATAATATGACTCAGTGAAAAACATATTTAATGATGTTGAGAATTCTCCATACAGAGACAGCGTTACAGATGATGGTCCTTGCACGTAAAATTTGAACCTCAGTGACAAAAACTCAAATGCTTTGAAGAGTTTCAATGAATCTCCTTCCAATCATTTCTTTTTCAGGACTAACAGATAATTCCTTCGCTTTGAGACTGGCCTACAAGATCAATGACGTGACCTTTCCAGAGAATGTTACACTCAGGACGGAGACGCAAGCGCGCATTCAGGACTCGGTCAACAAGCTGGTAAGCCTAGCCTGTCAGCGTGCAGCACAGTAAAGTAGCAACAAACAGACTTTAACTGTAGACCAGAACATTCTCTACAGAGACCCTGACAGTACTAAATTAGTGTCCAGCTGTAACATTTTCATTCACCTCTTTATTTCTGATTCAACCTCCAGATGAACGGATTGCTGATCCAACCTAATGCAAGTCCTTTCATCTTCCCACAAGCAAATTTCATGTAAGTTTCAAACCTGGGACTTCTGGCATGATTTTGTAGATCACAATATGAATTTAACATGTCTTATTGGAGAAAAGTTGCATGTTACTACTTGAGGTAAAATCTACAAAAGTTGCATTTGATTAGCACGGGGCAAACCTCCTAATTTTGTCTTTTCACATCTTCCTGCAGCCACGGGCCCAATGTGATTCATGCCAGTGTGGAGTATGTCTATCATGAAGGTGACATCAACCAACCAAGCAACTTCCTGGCTGCGATACTGGAAGTTAGTGGTAAGTTTCTCCTGGCACTCATCAACTCATGCTGAAAATCATGCTGTTCTTGCATCATAAAACATGACTTTCTGTAGTTCAACTCATGATATTGTATTTGATAGAGTGACCTTCTCATTTTGTCAGAACTGACCACTCTTGCTTGGTTCATTTCAGTGTCTCATTGTTTCTGTACTTTAAGGTCCTACAACCACTACAGCTTCCCCTGTGATTGCCACAACAAATTCTCCAGCAGTGACCACCACAGCAGCTCCACTTACAGTGTATGTTTCCATCTTTATGTTTCCATTTAGTGTTGGGGTCTTCCTTGTGAAATCATTTTTCTGTCAAATCTGTGGTTTGCTGGACTTCTAATCCTAATGTCATCTCCATGTGATTCTGCAGTGTGGGTCCAGTGTTTATCTTTGTCCGACTTGTGTTCCACACCAACAACACCGTCCCCAGTGAGAGTGATGTTCTCGCAAAGGGCAGTCCTTTCTTGAATGGCGATGAAATTCGGTTGAACAATACCGTGAGGACACAGAGTCTCACATATGAGCGTACGTCACACATCCACACACCCCGTCTTTGCAAGTGTTCCTTGGCATTCTTCAGCCATTTTTAATTCACTTCTTTCATAAGATGTTTTTAATAAGTGGAGCAAGAATATTATTCAATGTCATATCATCTTTTTATAATTTAAAATAATATGACTCAGTGAAAAAACATATTTAATGATGTTGAGAATTCTCCATACAGAGACAGCGTTACAGATGATGGTCCTTGCACGTAAAATTTGAACCTCAGTGACAAAAACTCAAATGCTTTGAAGAGTTTCAATGAATCTCCTTCCAATCATTTCTTTTTCAGGACTAACAGATAATTCCTTCGCTTTGAGACTGGCCTACAAGATCAATGACGTGACCTTTCCAGAGAATGTTACACTCAGGACGGAGACGCAAGCGCGCATTCAGGACTCGGTCAACAAGCTGGTAAGCCTAGCCTGTCCGCACGCAACACAGTAAAGTAGCAACAAACAGACTTTAACTGTAGACCAGAACATTCTCTACAGAGACCCTGACAGTACTAAATTAGTGTCCAGCTGTAACATTTTCATTCACCTCTTTATTTCTGATTCAACCTCCAGATGAACGGATTGCTGATCCAACCTAATGCAAGTCCTTTCATCTTCCCACAAGCAAATTTCATGTAAGTTTCAAACCTGGGACTTCTGGCATGATTTTGTAGATCACAATATGAATTTAACATGTCTTATTGGAGAAAAGTTGCATGTTACTACTTGAGGTAAAATCTACAAAAGTTGCATTTGATTAGCACGGGGCAAACCTCCTAATTTTGTCTTTTCACATCTTCCTGCAGCAACGGGCCCAATGTGATTAATGCCAGTGTGGAGTATGTCTATCATGAAGGTGACATCAACCAACCAAGCAACTTCCTGGCTGCGATACTGGAAGTTAGTGGTAAGTTTCTCCTGGCACTCATCAACTCATGCTGAAAATCATGCTGTTCTTGCATCATAAAACATGACTTTCTGTAGTTCAACTCATGATATTGTATTTGATAGAGTGACCTTCTCATTTTGTCAGAACTGACCACTCTTGCTTGGTTCATTTCAGTGTCTCATTGTTTCTGTACTTTAAGGTCCTACAACCACTACAGCTTCCCCTGTGATTGCCACAACAAATTCTCCAGCAGTGACCACCACAGCAGCTCCACTTACAGTGTATGTTTCCATCTTTATGTTTCCATTTAGTGTTGGGGTCTTCCTTGTGAAATCATTTTTCTGTCAAATCTGTGGTTTGCTGGACTTCTAATCCTAATGTCATCTCCATGTGATTCTGCAGTGTGGGTCCAGTGTTTATCTTTGTCCGACTTGTGTTCCACACCAACAACACCGTCCCCAGTGAGAGTGATGTTCTCGCAAAGGGCAGTCCTTTCTTGAATGGCGATGAAATTCTGTTGAACAATACCGTGAGGACACAGAATCTCACATATGAGCGTACGTCACACATCCACACACCCCGTCTTTGCAAGTGTTCCTTGGCATTCTTCAGCCATTTTTAATTCACTTCTTTCATAAGATGTTTTTAATAAGTGGAGCAAGAATATTATTCAATGTCATATCATCTTTTTATAATTTAAAATAATATTAGTCAGTGAAAAACATATTTAATGATGTTGAGAATTCTCCATACAGAGACAGCGTTACAGATGATGGTCCTTGCACGTAAAATTTGAACCTCAGTGACAAAAACTCAAATGCTTTGAAGAGTTTCAATGAATCTCCTTCCAATCATTTCTTTTTCAGGACTAACAGATAATTCCTTCGCTTTGAGACTGGCCTACAAGATCAATGACGTGACCTTTCCAAAGAATGTCGAACTCAGGACGGAGACGCAAGCGCGCATTCAGGACTCGGTCAACAAGCTGGTAAGCCTAGCCTGTCCGCACGCAACACAGTAAAGTAGCAACAAACAGACTTTAATTGTAGACCAGAACATTCTCTACAGAGACCCTGACAGTACTAAATTAGTGTCCAGCTGTAACATTTTCATTCACCTCTTTATTTCTGATTCAACCTCCAGATGAACGGATTGCTGATCCAACCTAATGCAAGTCCTTTCATCTTCCCACAAGCAAATTTCATGTAAGTTTCAAACCTGGGACTTCTGGCATGATTTTGTAGATCACAATATGAATTTAACATGTCTTATTGGAGAAAAGTTGCATGTTACTACTTGAGGTAAAATCTACAAAAGTTGCATTTGATTAGCACTGGGCAAACCTCCTAATTTTGTCTTTTCACATCTTCCTGCAGCAACGGGCCCAATGTGATTAATGCCAGTGTGGAGTATGTCTATCATGAAGGTGACATCAACCAACCAAGCAACTTCCTGGCTGCGATACTGGAAGTTAGTGGTAAGTTTCTCCTGGCACTCATCAACTCATGCTGAAAATCATGCTGTTCTTGCATCATAAAACATGACTTTCTGTAGTTCAACTCATGATATTGTATTTGATAGAGTGACCTTCTCATTTTGTCAGAACTGACCACTCTTGCTTGGTTCATTTCAGTGTCTCATTGTTTCTGTACTTTAAGGTCCTACAACCACTACAGCTTCCCCTGTGATTGCCACAACAAATTCTCCAGCAGTGACCACCACAGCAGCTCCACTTACAGTGTATGTTTCCATCTTTATGTTTCCATTTAGTGTTGGGGTCTTCCTTGTGAAATCATTTTTCTGTCAAATCTGTGGTTTGCTGGACTTCTAATCCTAATGTCATCTCCATGTGATTCTGCAGTGTGGGTCCAGTGTTTATCTTTGTCCGACTTGTGTTCCACACCAACAACACCGTCCCCAGTGAGAGTGATGTTCTCGCAAAGGGCAGTCCTTTCTTGAATGGCGATGAAATTCGGTTGAACAATACCGTGAGGACACAGAGTCTCACATATGAGCGTACGTCACACATCCACACACCCCGTCTTTGCAAGTGTTCCTTGGCATTCTTCAGCCATTTTTAATTCACTTCTTTCATAAGATGTTTTTAATAAGTGGAGCAAGAATATTATTCAATGTCATATCATCTTTTTATAATTTAAAATAATATGACTCAGTGAAAAACATATTTAATGATGTTGAGAATTCTCCATACAGAGACAGCGTTACAGATGATGGTCCTTGCACGTAAAATTTGAACCTCAGTGACAAAAACTCAAATGCTTTGAAGAGTTTCAATGAATCTCCTTCCAATCATTTCTTTTTCAGGACTAACAGATAATTCCTTCGCTTTGAGACTGGCCTACAAGATCAATGACGTGACCTTTCCAGAGAATGTTACACTCAGGACGGAGACGCAAGCGCGCATTCAGGACTCGGTCAACAAGCTGGTAAGCCTAGCCTGTCCGCACGCAACACAGTAAAGTAGCAACAAACAGACTTTAACTGTAGACCAGAACATTCTCTACAGAGACCCTGACAGTACTAAATTAGTGTCCAGCTGTAACATTTTCATTCACCTCTTTATTTCTGATTCAACCTCCAGATGAACGGATTGCTGATCCAACCTAATGCAAGTCCTTTCATCTTCCCACAAGCAAATTTCATGTAAGTTTCAAACCTGGGACTTCTGGCATGATTTTGTAGATCACAATATGAATTTAACATGTCTTATTGGAGAAAAGTTGCATGTTACTACTTGAGGTAAAATCTACAAAAGTTGCATTTGATTAGCACGGGGCAAACCTCCTAATTTTGTCTTTTCACATCTTCCTGCAGCAACGGGCCCAATGTGATTAATGCCAGTGTGGAGTATGTCTATCATGAAGGAGACATCAACCAACCAAGCAACTTCCTGGCTGCGATACTGGCAGTTAGTGGTAAGTTTCCCCTGGCACTCATCAACTCATGCTGAAAATCAGGCTGTTCTTGGTACATAAAACATGATTTGATTTACTTCCACTCATGAAATTGTATTTCATATAGTGACCTTTTCGTTTTGTAGGCACTGACCACTCAGTGATTTACAGCTGCCAAGATTACTGTTTACTTTCTGTTCCGATTACATGCGTTGTTAGGAAGATTATGAATTCCCTGAAGTGTGTGTTACATTGGAAAGAACAGCTGTGTGTTTTTTTTTAATTTTTATAAATTCACCTGTTAGTGCTTGAACATCCCTGAAAATCAACCTTTTTGCTGGATAAATTTCTTGTGTGAGTCATTTCAGCATCACAATGTTTCTGCACTTTCAGGTCCTGCCCCCACTACAGCTTCCCCTGTCATTCCTACGACACCTTCAGCTGTTGCTCCGACGACTTCTCGCCCAGCCACTCATATTGTTCCACCCATTCCAGTAGCACCAACGTCCAACACAGCAGCACCTACAGTGTATGCTTCCACTTTAATCTTTGGTTTCAGAGTTGGGGTAACACAAATCTCATAAGCTATCTGTTCAATTTATCCTCTCACGGAGCACTAATCCAAATTTTACTTCCCTCTGTTTCTGCAGTCGTGGCACGGTTTTCATCTTTCTCCGATTTGTGTTCCACACCCTCAACCCCGTCCCCACTGAGAGTCAGGTTCTCTCCCAGGTCAGCGCTTTCCTGAAAAGTCGTCAAACAAGGGCACTGGATAATCCAGTGAGGATTAGGGATCTCACGTATGAAAGTAAGTCTCACTTCCACACATTTCTGCTACTGTCCATTGTCACCTTTACAAAATTTTTATTTATCAACTTTTCTAGGACTCTTTTTCATGTTATACAAAAATATTATTCATTAACACATTATCCTTTTATAAAATGTCACTCAGTCCATAACATCTTCAAAAATATTTAGAATTTTGCATGGAAATACTGAAATGACACAATTTCAAATCTATTGGTATGTGACAATGCATAACCAAAAAGAAATTTATTTTTAAAAAATCTCCCTCCTGTCCTTTTCCCTCAGAAATATCAGATCATACCTTCGCTTTGAAACTGAACTATCAGATAATCAACGTGACCTTTCCAGAGAAATATGATCTCAGGGAAGAAACGCAAAAACTCATTCAGGACTCCGCAAACGAGTTGGTAAGCCTAGCCTGTCAGCATGCAGCACAGTAATGTGGGAACAAACAACTTTAATTGTAGATCAGAATATTCTTTATAGAGCCCAACATAACTGAAACTACTGTCCTACTGTAACTTGCGGTCTTCTGCCTTCCTACTCCTACTTGCACTATATCAGTTGCCATCCTCCTGTAGATGGATGGGTAACTGCCATCATGAACCTACAGGTTGTAGGTTCTGCTATTCTTTGTTTAAACTTCATTCGTTCATGGTTTATCTGAGGCAATCAGGCTTGGATGACTCCTCATTGGATATATTATGTGTCTATAAACTTCTGTAAAAAATATGCTTATTTCTATGGCTGAAGGATGAAGCTGCACATAGCAGTGAGGATGATCATTTAATTCATTGATTTTTGTTCACTCTCCAGCTGAACACATTGCTGAACCAACCTGGTGCAAATCCTTTCACCTTCCCAGTTGGAAATTATACGTAAGTCACAAACCTGGGGTTTCTGGTATGACTTTGTTCATTGCAATATTGACATATCTTCATTGAGAAAAGTTGCGAACTCACCCTTGTGGTAAATCTAAAAATCTAAAAGTGCATTTGATAAGCACGGGGCAAACTTCTTAAATTCTGCCTTTTCACGTCTTCCTGCAGCAACGGGCCCAATGTGATTAATGCCAGTGTGGAGTATGTCTATCATGAAGGAGACATCAACCAACCAAGCAACTTCCTGGCTGCGATACTGGCAGTTAGTGGTAAGTTTCCCCTGGCACTCATCAACTCATGCTGAAAATCAGGCTGTTCTTGGTACAATAAAACATGATTTGATTTACTTCCACTCATGAAATTGTAATTCATATAGTGACCTTTTCGTTTTGTAGGCACTGACCACTCAGTGATTTACAGCTGCCAAGATTACTGTTTACTTTCTGTTCCGATTACATGCGTTGTTAGGAAGATTATGAATTCCCTGAAGTGTGTGTTACATTGGAAAGAACAGCTGTGTGTTTTTTTTTTATTTTTATAAATTCACCTGTTAGTGCTTGAACATCCCTGAAAATCAACCTTTTTGCTGGATAAATTTCTTGTGTGAGTCATTTCAGCATCACAATGTTTCTGCACTTTCAGGTCCTGCCCCCACTACAGCTTCCCCTGTCATTCCTACGACACCTTCAGCTGTTGCTCCGACGACTTCTCGCCCAGCCACTCATATTGTTCCACCCATTCCAGTAGCACCAACGTCCAACACAGCAGCACCTACAGTGTATGCTTCCACTTTAATCTTTGGTTTCAGAGTTGGGGTAACACAAATCTCATAAGCTATCTGTTCAATTTATCCTCTCACGGAGCACTAATCCAAATTTTACTTCCCTCTGTTTCTGCAGTCGTGGCACGGTTTTCATCTTTCTCCGATTTGTGTTCCACACCCTCAAACCCGTCCCCACTGAGAGTCAGGTTCTCTCCCAGGTCAGCGCTTTCCTGAAAAGTCGTCAAACAAGGGCACTGGATAATCCAGTGAGGATTAGGGATCTCACGTATGAAAGTAAGTCTCACTTCCACACATTTCTGCTACTGTCCATTGTCACCTTTACAAAATTTTTATTTATCAACTTTTCTAGGACTCTTTTTCATGTTATACAAAAATATTATTCATTAACACATTATCCTTTTATAAAATGTCACTCAGTCCATAACATCTTCAAAAATATTTAGAATTTTGCATGGAAATACTGAAATGACACAATTTCAAATCTATTGGTATGTGACAATGCATAACCAAAAAGAAATTTATTTTTAAAAAATCTCCCTCCTGTCCTTTTCCCTCAGAAATATCAGATCATACCTTCGCTTTGAAACTGAACTATCAGATAATCAACGTGACCTTTCCAGAGAAATATGATCTCAGGGAAGAAACGCAAAAACTCATTCAGGACTCCGCAAACGAGTTGGTAAGCCTAGCCTGTCAGCATGCAGCACAGTAATGTGGGAACAAACAACTTTAATTGTAGATCAGAACATTCTTTATAGAGCCCAACATAACTGAAACTACTGTCCTACTGTAACTTGCGGTCTTCTGCCTTCCTACTCCTACTTGCACTATATCAGTTGCCATCCTCCTGTAGATGGATGGGTAACTGCCATCATGAACCTACAGGTTGTAGGTTCTGCTATTCTTTGTTTAAACTTCATTCGTTCATGGTTTATCTGAGGCAATCAGGCTTGGATGACTCCTCATTGGATATATTATGTGTCTATAAACTTCTGTAAAAAATATGCTTATTTCTATGGCTGAAGGATGAAGCTGCACATAGCAGTGAGGATGATCGTTTAATTCATTGATTTTTGTTCACTCTCCAGCTGAACACATTGCTGAACCAACCTGGTGCAAATCCTTTCACCTTCCCAGTTGGAAATTATACGTAAGTCACAAACCTGGGGTTTCTGGTATGACTTTGTTCATTGCAATATTGACATATCTTCATTGAGAAAAGTTGCGAACTCACCCTTGTGGTAAATCTAAAAATCTAAAAGTGCATTTGATAAGCACGGGGCAAACTTCTTAAATTCTGCCTTTTCACGTCTTCCTGCAGCAACGGGCCCAATGTGATTAATGCCAGTGTGGAGTATATCTTTCGGGAAGGTGACATCAGCCTACCAAGCAACTTCCTGGCTGCGATACTGGCAGTTAGTGGTAAGTTTGCCCTGGCACCCATCAACTCATACTGAAAATCATGCTGTCCTTGCATCATGAAACATGACTTTCTGGAGTTCAACTCATGATATTGTATTTGATAGAGTGACCTTCTCATTGTGTCATCTCTGACCACTCAAAGATGTACAGCTGCGCACATTATACTTTTTACTCCCTGTTCAGATTATACGTGTTGTAAGCAAGATTTTGAATTCCACGAAGGGCGTGTTAGAGTGGAAAAGACAGCTGTGGTGTTTTCCTAGAAATTCACCTGTTACAGTTCCAACATCACTGAAAACCGTTCTGTCCAGACTACATATGTTGTTTGCAGGTTTGTGATTTCACTGAGGTGCATGTCACGGTAAAAATTACTTGTGCGTTTCCTGGAAATCCACCTTCTGGAGCTGAAAAGCAGGCTTTTAGCTGGGTGCAATTCCTGCCTGCTAGTTTTAATCACTCATTGCGCCTGCACTTTCAGGTCTGGCCACCACAAGCAGCCCTGCCCTCCTGCTGATCACAAGTACTGCAGGCAGGTTCCCTGGATGGGCCCTGGCCATCATTATCCCCTGCGGTATCGCCATCATCCTCCTCCCCTTCTGGATCCTCCTTTGTGTAAGTACTGCGGTGTGTGTGTGTGTGTGTGTGTGTGTGTGTCGGAACTGTTAGCATTGTCTATGACTTTCTTCTTCTGTCTCAGTGAGCCACTTCCCTGTATTTGAGGTAGTGCTCCCTCTCTTGCTCTGACTTTCACTTTGTGTTGCGGTGTGTGCTCTCTCTCTCTCTCTCTCTTTCTCACTCCCTGTCTCTCTCTCTCTCTGATGTTCTCTGCCTCTGTGTTGCAGTGCCTGCTGTGTGGTTGCTGTGCGGCCATTAAGAGACGTTGGCGCAGGAGGGAGGCCTATCACATACAGCAGTATGTGGTGCATCCGAATATGATGCACCCCAATATGACACATCCCATCTGAGAATCTTACCTGCCACGTCCCCTGTGAGAGGGTGGAGCTTGGACGTTCAGCTGGAATCTGAAAACCAAGTTTTATTATGATTGATGTTTTATTATAATGTTCTTACACATATGATACATAGCAACTGCATGGCTGGATGGTGTAAGATATTTATCTTTATTTATTAATATGGGTTAAATATGAGAAATATCCTAAATTCTCAGCTACGTTATACCCAGGTATTCAAATGTAAATCTGCATGTATTTATCTTTCTATGAAGCATTATTTTTATTTAATTAAAGGTTAACTATGTATTGCATATTGCAAGTCAATGCAATATTGATGCAATTTGTTAGGTTTAATCAATTATCATTTGACATGCAATTTAAAGTTTACAAATGAAAATGATTTAAATCCTTATGTTTATTTTACTATATACATCTCTCCAACTGTATTTAAAATGAAGATGTACTGAATATGTGCAGGAGTTACAAAACTATTCCAGGCTGTAATTGTACAACTGGAATAAATAATATTGTTTATTATTACAAGTATTTTAAAACAAAATGTTGATATTAGATCAATTTTTAACTTATTGTATGTTTATTTGAAGAAATAATTCACAGTCAGTAAGCTGCACACATTTTTCAAAATAATAAAAAGTTTATATTTTGTTATTCTGTTTATAATGGTATGTAGTAATCATCTGTATTGTGGGTTCTAAATAAAGATTAGTTTATTTTTTTACAACCTTGTTTACATGGTTTTTTATTTGACATTAGCATGGGAACATTCAACAGAACATCAGAATTTACATGCCAGGTCCAGGATGAGGGGAATCTCACAAGAAGACTTTTTCCACTATCACTAAGAAAAGGAATACAAACTAACATCTGTACTTTTCATCCATCCATCCATTATCCATACCCGCTTATCCTGGTCAGGGTCGCGGGAGGTGCTGGAGCCTATCCCAGCATGCATTGGGTGAGAGGCAGGAATACACAGGGCTCAATAAGTCACACACACACACACACACACACACACACACACACACACACAACCAGGGCAATTTTGACTTTCCAATTAACCAATTATGTCTCTGGGAGGAAACCAGACTACAGGGAGGAAACCCACACATACATGGGGGAGAACATGCAAACTCTACTCAGAAAGGTTCTGGCTTAGATTCGAATCAAGGACCTTCTTGCTGTGAGGCAACAGTGCTACCCACTGCACCACCGCACTCCGTACCTTTCCGAACACATTCTGACACCAAAGTATGAGACAAATAAGTTTAGCAGTGTTAATTGCTTAACAATTGTACCATCATCCTCTCCTGGTGTGAGCTTGGAATACTTTTATAAATATAAGACTAAGGGAGTTGTGTCAATCATACAAATCCATATCTATCTTCAAAATGTGGAAAGCTGATTACGGTTCCATTCTGGTTCAAGAAAAAATCTGGGACACTTGAGGTCTAATCCTCATACAGCCAGACACACAGAACTTTTAATCAAATGCCTATAATCAGACATTTCATTTAAACACTTTCTCAGCGTGTTACTTTGCTTCATAAATCTCTAAAAGGACTTTTTTTTAACAAACATATAATTAATTAATAAATTTATAATAATAATAATAATAATAATAATAATAATAATAATAATAATAATAATAATAATAATGACAATAATAATAATATGTTTGTAAAAATCCTTTTTGAGTTTTATGAAGCAAAGCGACCCATTTACCTGTTAGAGAGTGTGTAATTCTAAGGGAAGACACAGAGTCATAGACAGTACCCAAAACCATGACTATAAAAACTTATGCGTGAGCAAGGGACCGAGCACTGTTGTCAGACTTTGCGAAAGTAACGATACACAGCGAGAACATTCTTGCTCTTCAGGATGAGTCAATACCTTTTACCCAGAGCTCTGTCACAGCTTGCCAATAATGATATTTAGTTTTTCAGGACACAGTACTGCCGATGGAACCAAACAATAGTGTGTGCTTGCCTGCACCTTCGTCACCAGCCTTTTAATTCAGATAATTCTTTTTACTCTCTGCCATTTTTTTTTACTTCTGCCATCATGTTTCTTTGTTATTTACTACAATAATAATTACATAACTTAGCAGCATTTTACTGCCATTTCCAAGTGATTTAAATAGCAAAATGAGATTAGTGACCGTATAAGCAGAATTGATGGGACTTCCCTGGGTGGGGTCCTAAAGCGCATTCATGTACGCGTGCTTTTAGGGATATTTGTGACCTAAAAATGCAACATGCATATGTGGGATTTACGAAACTTTTTCATTCGTATGCATATTTTATGAACCGTGCTTATGCACAGATGAGTAACTGGTCCTACGATGAAATTTAGGACGAAATTCATGTAAATTCTATGCATGATGCCCCTTAATTGGAGCTATGTGATTTTTTCTAAACGACACTGATATGTCTCGTTTATCACAACAGGTTCTACCATAGGATCCCCTTCATCGGTTTTTTAATGTTATAACAGATCTTTCTGCTTGTAGTTTCTTTATACACTGTGCTAAAGTCTTTGAATGTTTTTCTCCCTGATCAAAGAATGACTGCTGTAGTCTTTCTGCAGTTGCCTCAGAGACTGATAATTCTTCAGATTATGCTTTTAGAAGCAGTAGTTCTTGATAAACTTCAGAATAAGGTTTCTGAAAATGAAATTGAATAAATTTTTGACTTCAACATTGTGAACTTTTATCAAGATTTTTTGCATTTGGAGCTTGTGAAGTTAATAGTGTGACCCTTAATAAAGGATTTAAATGCCTCCCTTTTGGTACAGGAAGATCTTTTGTGAAGTTTTAAAAAATCACTCACCATTCACATTATTAGGTAAACCAGTCTAGTTTCAAGTAGGACCTTGTTTTGCCTCCAGGTCAACATGAATTCTTCATGGCATGGATTCAACAAGGTGCATCTTTGCCTGCAGCAATACGTCTAACTGTAGTGACCCAGCCTGTTCAAACTGGTTTTACCATGTGCATAAAAGCACAGATTCCATTCATGTGAGAATAATCAGCTCCCTTGCTCGCACCAGCCATGTCAGGGTGTTCATCACCCTTATGAACTGTTTTTGGACCTCTAATGGTGAAACACAACAAACACCCATGATAGCAAGCTATCATGGATGCCTGCTTTGCTATGCAGGGACAAATCATAAAACAGTCTAACAAAAGAACACTTTTATCACAGAGAAATGTTAAAAATACATGCACACACACACACATGTAATTATATATATATATATATATATATATATATATATATATATATATATATATATATTCAAATCAGTGGGAATCACAGGTCAAAAGTGATAGGCTCTGATATCCCAGATGAGGTGTAAAGTATGATTAAGTTGCATTTTGATGATATCTTGATTACTGATCACAGGCATTCTTATCCAGGGCAACTTACACAACCTTTTTTATTATTATTTTTTTTCCCCACCTTTTACATTTCCATTTGCATCCATCTATACAGCTGGGCAATGCAGGTTCAGTACCTTGCTCAGGGGTGTAAAATGGCAGTGTCCTACCTGGTAATAGAACCAGTGACCTTTAGGCAACAAGACCAGCTCCTTACCCATTATACTACATTATACCATTATGCTACTACATTATACCATTATGCTACACTGCCGCTCGGTTTGAAGGGACCTCCTTTCAAGCGGAATTGTGTTCAAGTCCACACGGCTTCATAGCAAATAACAACCTCTTTGATCCCATTGGCATGCACATGCCTATTCTTGGTTTATTTTTGGCAAGGTTCTTGCTCATTCTACACATACGCAATTAATACACCCTGTCCTATGAGTCAGCTGTAGTCACATCACTTAGAAATGTACACCCCTTGAACCCACCCTAATATGTTGAGCGCACCTTTAAAACACCTCCCGTCAGATACCAACCGCCAGAACGCTAATTCATCGCACTTAAGTTCAGCTGCGCTTTCTACTTTGACGGAGTGACTGTACACTAGAAAGATTTTCAAATCGAAGAAAACTAGTGGATTCTACTTTCCAGACCAGAGAGATATGTACTTTGGAAAGAAGAGGGGGTGAGTTTGACTATATGAACTGAAGAGAGGAGACATATTATATTACCAATAAATGTTTATAATTGGTTGACTATGATATCACTTAGACTACATAATCTATGGAGCTGATTTTAGCGAGAGCATAAAATATAAGCAACGGCATTTACAGAAAAGGCATGAGCTTATGGGGACGTCATTTTATCAGACCATACGGTGAAGTTTTGCAGATAGATTCTATGCTTGTTGGTCTTGTGGATATAATTACTGGATGGTAATAGGAAACAATTATCAATCTACAATTTTAAAACAATGAAAGGTACAGAAATAACATTTAATTTGATCCGTTTCTCACACAGTCAAAACAGATCAGTCATAATATCTCCACCATTGTGATAAAAAGCCTCTACCCATCCGTGATGGTTTGGGGAAGATTGGGAGACATGTCACCCTCAATATTTTCATATGAATTTATTGCTGGACTTGCTGGCTTGTGAGACGTGACCTTTGACTACACCAGACTAGTTCCACAAAAGCTGAAATGGATGATGTTTTGATTTATTTGGAAAATGTATTAATTATTGCTTTGGAGAGATCTCCTGCCCAACCTAATAGTGTTCATGTCCACAAGCCTTCATTAGCAAATAACAATTTCTTTGTTCTCATTGGAATGTATATGCCTATTCTTGGTTTATTTTTGGAAAAGTTCTTGCTTAATCTATGGTATGTACGCAATTAATACGCCCTGTCCCATGAGTCAGACGTAGCAGCTGTAGTCCCATCACTTAGAAATGTACACCCCTTGAACCCACCCTAATATGTTGAGCGCACCTTTAAAACACCTCCCTTCAGCTACCCAACAGCAGAACGCTAATTCATCGCACTGAAGTTCAGTTGCGCTTTCTACTTTGACGGAGTGACTGTACACTAGAAAGATTTTCAAATCGAAGAAAACTAGTGGATTCTACTTTCCAGACCAGAGAGATATGTACTTTGAAAAGAAGAGGGGGTGAGTTTGACTATATGAACTGAAGAGGGTAGACAGATTATATTATCAATGAATGTTTATATTATTTTGAATATGATATCACTTAGACTACAGAATCTATGGAGCTGATTTTAGAGAGTGCATAAAATATGAGCAACAACTTTTACAGAAAAGGGATGAGATTATGGGGACGTTACTTTATCAGACCATACGGTGGAGTTTTGCAGGTAGAATCTACCCACATTGGTCTTGGAGGTATAATTACTGGCTGGTAATAGGAAACTATTATGAATTATTATCAGATTATCTATTATCACAAACATTGAAAGATACATAAATAATGTTTGATCTGTTTATTACACAGTCAAAACAGATCAGTCATAATATCTCCTCCTTCATAATAAAAAGGCTCTACCCATCCGTGATGGTTTGGGGAAGATTGGGAGACATGTCACCCTCAATATTTTCATATGAATTAATAATTGGACGCACTAGCTTGTGAGACCTGAAATTTCACAACACTAGACTAGACGGTACAGTCTTCCCCAAAGTTTACATGAAACAGAGACCTATAGCTCTACCATTTGATTAGCCTATAGGGTTTCACAATTTAAAAAAAGAAAAAAGAAATCTATAAAATTGAGATTTTGTTGACACCAAATGACTTATAGGGTGCATTTGGTTACTGAAAATGTGAGGTACTCTTTCAAAATAAATTATTTTAGAATTAAAATAAAGTATTTCAGCTTCAGACATTTTGCACTTCAAATTGAAAGCTTTAAGCATTGTGTCATGAGAAATAAACTCATTAAAATGAAAGATCTGCACTGGATACTAATTACAACTATTTTATTTGCAATTGGTTATCCAAGGTGAAACATTCACGTTTCAGATCCAGAAAAAATGATAACTTCTGAGCTAACTGAGCTTATTTCACAAAAAAAAAAAAAAAATGAAATAAGCAAATATACTTATACTAGCTCATATAGTCATAACAGTTTGGTATAAGAAAAAGACTATAGCCTATAATATAAGCATTCCTTTAAGCACCAACTTCCTATCATTTTAATGTTATAGTTCTTATTTTAAAAAGTATAGAATTCCCTTACAAAACAATTAACTTGTGAAATTTGCCATTTCACGTGAATCAAACATTTTCACATGTGAATCAAAATATTCACATGAAGAAAGAAAATGTCATGTAAACTAGACATATTCATGTGTGACTGGCTTTTTTAAAATGTGAATGAAAATTTCCATGTGTGAAAAGAAAATATGTGACATGAAATCATGTAAAATTTGAATCTTCACATGAGAATTCCACATTTTCACGTGAATAACTTTTGCAAATGTCAATAATAAAATCCTGAATACACAATAATTGGACACCCATTACTGTCAGATTGTGCACTTTTCTTTTTCTTTTTTAGTTTTTAGATTTTTTAAGTGGCAGTCCTTAACTGATGGCTGTATTTCTGTAACTTAATAATGCATTATAGACATCAGAGGAGGACAACCCTGTTATGTAGGCGACTAATCAACTGTAAATGAAAACCCACATAAACTTTATACCTTTATTGCTTGACCAATATCACCATATACTTTTCACTGTAAATCAAATTTTGTATAAATAAGTCATTCATGACATTAATTGGTAAGGACAGGGTGAATAGTGGTTTGAAGAAATCGGGAACATCTTGCATCACAGTATGGCACAATCTATGGGATTATCTTGAACAGTATCTGAAATCATAAAAAAGTCATTGTAGCAGGCACAAATTAAGCATGTGCTGTCATGAATAGGCTATATATGTATTAAGGTTTCAACAACTCACTTAAAGCAAACAAAAAGTGAATATATCTGCCTACAGAAGAAAGGAAAGCTATTTGCATAATCAGTGACATCTCTGTTTGCATGACCATTGATTTATATCCTCTGTTAGGTTTCCCTCTAGATACCATGGAAGTAAAATGAAGAAAGCAATAAGCATCTTATTAACAGTGGGTAAGTCTGTTACCAAACTTGGTGTTCATGATTCATGTTTTATTTTTGTTATTTGCCAAAAAATTTGAAGCTAAACACAAAGAAGTCAAAAAAGACGTAGTTTCCATGGAAAAAAAAACATTTATAATAATTTCTAGGAAAGCTAGAATTGTTTAGTTCGTACGAGCAAATATCGTTAAAAGTCTGATATCGGTTGTCACTTGAATAATATTTGGCAGAATACTGTAATTACACATTCAAAAAAGGAAGATAGTTCAAAGCATCTTGAATAACAGCATAATTTTTTCAAAATGTTAACACTTAAAAAGTCAAAAAGATTTCTTAAAAATAATGGGATTCTTCTCAGAAAAGTACACCAGTAACGAGTGAGAAAATTTAAAGATCCTAAATGTGAGACTTAAAATCCCTGCCGGAAAAAAATATTAATAAAATAGACCACAAGTGTTGTAATTGTAATATGTGTGTGTGTATATATACCCAATGTAAAATGCACGCAAATAAAAATTTTTTTCTCCTATTCCTTTGGTGACCAAAGTCTGTATTTGCTGGCAAATCAATGGAGCGACAGGAGCAAACACTACAGCCGCTACAACCACAACTACAACCTCAACTACAACAAATGCTCAAACGACAACGGAAGCACTTACCACCACAAAGCCACCAACAACCACTATAGTCCCGAGTACAACAACTGGTGCAACAACAACAGAAGCCCCTACCACAACAAGCCCTCCAACAAGCACTATGACTCCAACTACAACTAATGCTCCAACAACAACTGAAGCCCCTACAACCACAAGCCATCCAACAACAACAATTGCCCCGACTACAACAAGTGCTCCAACAACAACTGAAGCCCCTACCACAACAAGCCCACCAACAACAACTATTGCCCCAACTACAACAAGTGCTCCAACAACAACTGCAGCCCCTACCACAACAAGCCCAATAACAACAACTATTGCCCCAACTACAACAAGTGCTCCAACAACAACTGCAGCCCCTACCACAACAAGCCCACCAACAACAACTATTGCCCCAACTACAACAAGTGCTCCAACAACAACTGAAGCCCCTACCACAACAAGCCCACCAACAACAACTATTGCCCCAACTACAACAAGAGCTCCAACAACAACTGCAGCCCCTACCACAACAAGCCCACCAACAACAACGATGGCCCCAACTACAACAAGTGCTCCAACAACAACTGAAGCCCCAACCACAAGCCCACTAACAACAAGTATGGCCCTAACTACAACAAGTGCTCCAACAACAACTGCAGCGCCTACCACAACAAGCCCACCAACAACAACTATGGCCCCAACTACAACAAGTGCTCCAACAACAACTGCAGCCCCAACCACAACAAGCCCACCAACAACAACTATGGCCCCAACTACAACAAGTGCTCCAACAACAACTGCAGCCCCTACCACAACAAGCCCACCAACAACAACTATGGCCCCAACTACAACAAGTGCTTCAACAACAACTGCAGCCACAACCACAACAAGCCCACCAACAACAACTATTGCCCCAACTACAACAAGTGTTCCAACAACAACTGAAGCCCCTACCACAACAAGCCCACCAACAACAACTATTGCCCCAACTACAACAAGTGCTCCAACAACAACTGCAGCCCCTACCACAACAAGCCCACCACCAACAACTATGGTCCCAACTACAACAAGTGCTCCAACAACAACTGCAGCCCCTACCACAACAAGCCCATCAACAACAACTATGGCCCCTACTACAACAAGTGCTCCAACAACAACTGCAGCCCCTACCACAACAAGCCCACCAACAACAACTATGGCCCCAACTACAACAAGTGCTCCAACAACAACTGCAGCCCCTACCACAACAAGCCCACCAACAACAACTATGGCCCCAACTACAACAAGTGCTCCAACAACAACTGCAGCCCCTACCACAACAAGCCCACCAACAAACAACTATGGCCCCAACTACAACAAGTGCTCCAACAACAACTGCAGCCCCTACCACAACAAGCCCCCCACAACAACTATGGCCCCAACTACAACAAGTGCTCCAACAACAACTGCAGCCCCTACCACAACAAGCCCACCAACAACAACTATGGCCCCAACTACAACAAGTGCTCCAACAACAACTGAAGCCCCTACCACAACAAGCCCACCAACAACAACTATGGCCCCAACTACAACAAGTGCTCCAACAACAACTACAGCCCCTACCACAACAAGCCCACCAACAACAACTATGCCCCAACTACAACAAGTGCTCCAACAACAACTACAGCCCCTACCACAACAAGCCCACCAACAACAACTATTGCCCCAACTACAACAAGTGCTCCAACAACAACTGCAGCCCCTACCACAACAAGCCCACCAACAACAACTATGGCCCCAACTACAACAAGTGCTCCAACAACAACTGCAGCCCCTACCACAACAAGCCCACCAACAACAACTATGGCCCCAACTACAACAAGTGCTCCAACAACAACTGCAGCCCCTACCACAACAAGCCCACCAACAACAACTATGGCCCCAACTACAACAAGTGCTCCAACAACAACTGCAGCCCCTACCACAACAAGCCCACCAACAACAACTATTGTCCCAACTACAACAAGTGCTCCAACAACAACTGAAGCCCCTACCACAACAAGCCCACCAACAACAACTATGGCCCCAACTACAACAAGTGCTCCAACAACAACTGCAGCCCCTACCACAACAAGCCCACCAACAACAACTATGGCCCCAACTACAACAAGTGCTCCAACAACAAATGCAGCCCCTACCACAACAAGCCCACCAACAACAACTATGGCCCCAACTACAACAAGTGCTCCAACAACAACTGCAGCCCCTACCACAACAAGCCCACCAACAACAACTATGGCCCCAACTACAACAAGTGCTCCAACAACAACTGCAGCCCCTACCACAACAAGCCCACCAACAACAACTATGGCCCCAACTACAACAAGTGCTCCAACAACAACTGCAGCCCCTACCACAACAAGCCCACCAACAACAACTATGGCCCCAACTACAACAAGTGCTCCAACAACAACTGCAGCCCCTACCACAACAAGCCCACCAACAACAACTATTGCCCCAACTACAACAAGTGCTCCAACAACAACTGCAAGCCCCTACCACAACAAGCCCACCAACAACAACTATGGCCCCAACTACAACAAGTGCTCCAACAACAACTGCAGCCCCTACCACAACAAGCCCACCAACAACAACTATTGCCCCAACTACAACAAGTGCTCCAACAACAACTGCAGCCCCTACCACAACAAGCCCACCAACAACAACTATGGCCCCAACTACAACAAGTGCTCCAACAACAACTGCAGCCCCTACCACAACAAGCCCACCAACAACAACTATGGCCCCAACTACAACAAGTGCTCCAACAACAACTGCAGCCCCTACCACAACAAGCCCACCAACAACAACTATGGCCCCAACTACAACAAGTGCTCCAACAACAACTGCAGCCCCTACCACAACAAGCCCACCAACAACAACTATTGGCCCCAACTACAACAAGTGCTCCAACAACAACTGCAGCCCCTACCACAACAAGCCACCAACAACAACTATGGCCCCAACTACAACAAGTGCTCCAACAACAACTGCAGCCCCTACCACAACAAGCCCACCAACAACAACTATGGCCCCAACTACAACAAGTGCTCCAACAACAACTGCAGCCCCTACCACAACAAGCCCACCAACAACAACTATGGCCCCAACTACAACAAGTGCTCCAACAACAACTGCAGCCCCTACCACAACAAGCCCACCAACAACAACTATGGCCCCAACTACAACAAGTGCTCCAACAACAACTGCAGCCCCTACCACAACAAGCCCACCAACAACAACTATGGCCCCAACTACAACAAGTGCTCCAACAACAACTGCAGCCCCTACCACAACAAGCCCACCAACAACAACTATGGCCCCAACTACAACAAGTGCTCCAACAACAACTGCAGCCCCTACCACAACAAGCCCACCAACAACAACTATGCCCCCAACTACAACAAGTGCTCCAACAACAACTGCAGCCCCTACCACAACAAGCCCACCAACAACAACTATGGCCCCAACTACAACAAGTGCTCCAACAACAACTGCAGCCCCTACCACAACAAGCCCACCAACAACAACTATGGCCCCAACTACAACAAGTGCTCCAACAACAACTGCAGCCCCTACCACAACAAGCCCACCAACAACAACTATGGCCCCAACTACAACAAGTGCTCCAACAACAACTGCAGCCCCTACCACAACAAGCCCACCAACAACAACTATGGCCCCAACTACAACAAGTGCTCCAACAACAAACTGCAGCCCCTACCACAACAAGCCCCACCAACAACAAACTATGGCCCCAACTACAACAAGTGCTCCAACAACAACTGCAGCCCCTACCACAACAAGCCCACCAACAACAACTATGGCCCCAACTACAACAAGTGCTCCAACAACAACTGAAGCCCCTACCACCACAAGCCCACTAACAACAAGTACGGCCCCAACTACAACAAGTGCTCCAACAACAACTGCAGCCCCTACTACAACAAGCCCACCAACAACAACTATGGCCCCAACTACAACAAGTGCTCCAACAACAACTGCAGCCCCTACCACAACAAGCCCACAACAACAACAACTATGGCCCCAACTACAACAAGTGCTCCAACAACAACTGAAGCCCCTACCACAACAAGCCCACCAACAACAACTATGGCCCCAACTACAACAAGTGCTCCAACAACAACTGCAGCCCCTACCACAACAAGCCCACCAACAACAACTATGGCCCCAACTACAACAAGTGCTCCAACAACAACTGCAGCCCCAACCACAACAAGCCCACCAACAACAACTATGGCCCCAACTACAACAAGTGCTCCAACAACAACTGCAGCCCCTACCACAACAAGCCCACCAACAACAACTATGGCCCCAACTACAACAAGTGCTCCAACAACAACTGAAGCCCCTACCACAACAAGCCCACCAACAACAACTATGGCCCCAACTACAACAAGTGCTCCAACAACAACTGAAGCCCCCACACACAAGCCCCCCACCAACAACAAGTATGGCCCCCAACTACAACAAGTGCTCCAACAACAACTGCAGCCCCTACCACAACAAGCCCACCAACAACAACTATGGCCCCAACTACAACAAGTGCTCCAACAACAACTGCAGCCCCTACCACAACAAGCCCACCAACAACAACTATGGCCCCAACTACAACAAGTGCTCCAACAACAACTGCAGCCCCTACCACAACAAGCCCCCCAACAACAACTATGGCCCCAACTACAACAAGTGCTCCAACAACAACTGCAGCCCCTACCACAACAAGCCCACCAACAACAACTATGGCCCCAACTACAACAAGTGCTCCAACAACAACTGAAGCCCCTACCACAACAAGCCCACCAACAACAACTATGGCCCCAACTACAACAAGTGCTCCAACAACAACTGATAGCCCCTACCACAACAAGCCCACCAACAACAACAACTATGGCCCCAACTACAACAAGTGCTCCAACAACAACTGCAGCCCCTACCACAACAAGCCCACCAACAACAACTATGCCCCAACTACAACAAGTGCTCCAACAACAACTGAAGCCCCTACCACAACAAGCCCACACAACAACAACTATGGCCCAACTACAACAAGTGCTCCAACAACAACTGCAGCCCCTACCACAACAAGCCCACCAACAACAACTATGGCCCCAACTACAACAAGTGCTCCAACAACAACTGCAGCCCCTACCACAACAAGCCCACCAACAACAACTATGGCCCCAACTACAACAAGTGCTCAACAACAACAACTGAAGCCCCTACCACAACAAGCCCACCAACAACAACTATGGCCCCTGGCCCCAACTACAACAAGTGCTCCAACAACAACTGCAGCCCCTACCACAACAAGCCCACCAACAACAACTATGGCCCCAACTACAACAAGTGCTCCAACAACAACTGCAGCCCCTACCACAACAAGCCCACCAACAACAACTATGGCCCCAACTACAACAAGTGCTCCAACAACAACTGAAGCCCCTACCACACCACAAGCCCACCAACAACAACAACTATGGCCCCCCAACTACAACAAGTGCTCCAACAACAACTGCAGCCCCTACCACAACAAGCCCACCAACAACAACTATGGCCCCAACTACAACAAGTGCTCCAACAACAACTGCAGCCCCTACCACAACAAGCCCACCAACAACAACTATGGCCCCAACTACAACAAGTGCTCCAACAACAACTGCAGCCCCTACCACAACAAGCCCACCAACAACAACTATGGCCCCAACTACAACAAGTGCTCCAACAACAACTGCAGCCCCTACCACAACAAGCCCACCAACAACAACTATGGCCCCAACTACAACAAGTGCTCCAACAACAACTGCAGCCCCTACCACAACAAGCCCACAACAACAACTATGGCCCCAACTACAACAAGTGCTCCAACAACAACTGCAGCCCCTACCACAACAAGCCCACCAACAACAACTATGGCCCCAACTACAACAAGTGCTCCAACAACAACTGCAGCCCCTACCACAACAAGCCCACCAACAACAACTATGGCCCCAACTACAACAAGTGCTCCAACAACAACTGCAGCCCCTACCACAACAAGCCCACCAACAACAACTATGGCCCCAACTACAACAAGTGCTCCAACAACAACTGCAGCCCCTACCACAACAAGCCCACCAACAACAACTATGCCCCAACTACAACAAGTGCTCCAACAACAACTGCAGCCCCTACCACAACAAGCCCACCAACAACAACTATGGCCCCCAACTACAACAAGTGCTCCAACAACAACTGAAGCCCCTACCACAACAAGCCCACCAACAACAACTATGGCCCCAACTACAACAAGTGCTCCAACAACAACTGCAGCCCCTACCACAACAAGCCCAGCCCCAACAACAACAACTATGGCCCCAACTACAACAAGTGCTCCAACAACAACTGCAGCCCCTACCACAACAAGCCCACCAACAACAACTATGGCCCCAACTACAACAAGTGCTCCAACAACAACTGCAGCCCCCTACCACAACAAGCCCACCAACAACAACTATGGCCCCAACTACAACAAGTGCTCCAACAACAACTGCAGCCCCTACCACAACAAGCCCACCAACAACAACTATGGCCCCAACTACAACAAGTGCTCCAACAACAACTGCAGCCCCTACCACAACAAGCCCACCAACAACAACTATGGCCCCAACTACAACAAGTGCTCCAACAACAACTGCAGCCCCTACCACAACAAGCCCACCAACAACAACTATGGCCCCAACTACAACAACTCCAACAACAACTGCAGCCCCTGCAAGCCCACCAACAACAACTGCCCCAACTACAACAAGTGCTCCAACACCAACTGCAGCCCCTACCACAACAAGCCCACCAACAACAACTATGGCCCCAACTACAACAAGTGCTCCAACAACAACTGCAGCCCCTACCACAACAAGCCCACCAACAACAACTATGCCCCAACTACAACAAGTGCTCCAACAACAAACTGCAGCCCCTACCACAACAAGCCCACCAACAACAACTATGGCCCCAACTACAACAAGTGCTCCAACAACACACTGCAGCCCCTACTACACAACAAGCCCACCAACAACAACTATGGCCCCAACTACAACAAGTGCTCCAACAACAACTGCAGCCCCTACCACAACAAGCCCACCAACAACAACTATGGCCCCAACTACAACAAGTGCTCCAACAACAACTGAAGCCCCAACCACAAGTCTACCAACAACAAGTATGGCCCTAACTACAACAAGTGCTCCAACAACAACTGCAGCCCCTACCACAACAAGCCCACCAACAACAACTATGGCCCCAACTACAACAAGTGCTCCAACAACAACTGCAGCCCCTACCACAACAAGCCCACCAACAACAACTATGACCCCAACTACAACAAGTGCTCCAACAACAACTGCAGCCCCTACCACAGCAAGCCCACCAACAACAACTATTGCCCCAACTACAACAAGTGCTCCAACAACAACTGAAGCCCCTACCACAACAAGCCCACCAACAACAACTATGGCCCCAACTACAACAAGTGCTCCAACAACAACTGCAGCCCCTACTACAACAAGCCCACCAACAACAACTATGGCCCCAACTACAACAAGTGCTCCAACAACAACTGCAGCCCCTACCACAACAAGCCCACCAACAACAACTATGGCCCCAACTACAACAAGTGCTCCAACAACAACTGAAGCCCCAACCACAAGCCCACTAACAACAAGTATGGCCCTAACTACAACAAGTGCTCCAACAACAACTGCAGCCCCTACCACAACAAGCCCACCAACAACAACTATGGCCCCAACTACAACAAGTGCTCCAACAACAACTGCAGCCCCTACCACAACAAGCCCACCAACAACAACCATGGCCCCAACTACAACAAGCGCTCCAACAACAACTGACTTCCAAACTGCTACAAGTGTTCCAACAACTACTAATGCCCAGACCGCAGTTGCTCCAACCTCACCCAGAACTACTCCTGCAAGCGCTTCATCAACAACTGAAAGTCCAAGTACTACAAGTAATCCTACAATAATTGTGGCCCCGATTGGTACAAGTGCTACAACAACTACAAATGTGCCTGCCACCACAACAAGCAATCCATCAGCTACAACTGTGTCTGCTTCAACAAGCACTCTCAAAACAACTGAAGCTCGAAGTACGACAAGTGCTTCCACAATTACTGACACCCCTACAACAAACGCTGCAACAGCTACAAACACACCTCCCAGCACAGAAGGAAAGCCAACAAGTACAACAGAAGCTCCTATAATAAGTGCTCCAGCAACAAGTGTAGCTCCTACAACAAGCACTCAGGCATCTACAATAAATTCTCCTGCATCTTCAACAAAAGCAGCTACTGACATTCCAGTTGTAACAAATTCAACAACAGCTGCTGCCTCTGTCACTGCTGGAACAATTTTGCCAGCATTCTCAACAACTTCAGCTGTTCTTACAACAATTTCTCAACCAGCAACTGAGATTGTTCTACCCCCAATCTTTCCAACAATTGCTGGAACAGTGACCACGACAACAGCCACCTCTGTCACCGTTGGAACAAATACTTCAGTATCTTCAACAACACATGCTCTAACAACAAG
This sequence comes from Anguilla japonica, assembly GCA_025169545.1. NCBI lineage: Eukaryota > Metazoa > Chordata > Actinopteri > Anguilliformes > Anguillidae > Anguilla > Anguilla japonica. The sequence goes on along the minus strand of CM045887.1, from coordinate 4,255,903 downwards.
TATAGCCCTCGCTACAACAAATGCTCCAACAAAACCTGCAGCCTCCATTACAAGTGTTTCGACAACATCTGAAGCCCTGTCTATAACAATAGGTCCAACATCAATCAATGCCCTGAGTACAAGCGCTCCAACAACAACTGACTTCCAAACTGCTACAAGTGTTCCAACAACTACTAATGCCCAGACCGCAGTCGCTCCAACCTCACCCAAAGCTACTCCTGCAAGCGCTTCATCAACAACTGAAGGTCCAAGTACTACAAGTAATCGTACAATAATTGTGGCCCCGATTGGTACAAGTGCTACAACAACTACAAATGTGCCTGCCACCACAACAGCTGCTGCCTCTGTCACTGCTGGAACAATTTTGCCAGCATCCTCAACAACTTCAGCTGTTCTTACAACAATTTCTCAACCAGCAACTAATATTGTTCTACCCCCAATCTTTCCAACAATTGCTGGAACAGTGACCACGACAACAGCTACCTCTGTCACCGTTAAAACAAATACTTCAGTATCTTCAACAACTTCAGCTGTTGCTACAGCGACATCTCAACCAGCCACAGGAAGTGCTGCTCCAATGTCAGAAGCAGCAACATTCACTGGAACAGTGAACACCACAGCAGCTCCTAGTACAGTGTATGTTTCCATTATTATTTTTGATTTTAGAGTTGGGGTCCTCCCAGTGAAATAATTTTCTGTCCAACCTGTAGTTTGAACGAATTCTAATCCTAATGTGATCTCCATGTGTTTCTGCAGTGTGGGTCCAGTGTTTATCTTTGTCCGACTTGTGTTCCACACCAACAACACCGTCCCCAGTGAGAGCGATGTTCTCGCAAAGGGCAGTCCTTTCTTGAATGGTGATGAAATCCAGCTGAATGATACCGTGAGGGTGCAGAATCTCACATATGAGCGTACGTCACACATCCACACACCCCGTCTTTGCAAGTGTTCCTTGGCATTCTTCAGCCATTTTTAATTCACTACATTCATAGGACGTTTTTAAAAATGTGGAGCAAGAATATTATTCAATGTCATATCATCTTTTTATAATTTAAAATAATATGACTCAGTGAAAAACATATTTAATGATGTTGAGAATTCTCCATACAGAGACAGCGTTACAGATGATGGTACTTGCACGTAAAATGTGAACCTCAGTGACAATAACTCAAATGCTTTGAAGAGTTTCAATGAATCTCCTTCCAATCATTTCTTTTTCAGGACTAACAGATAATTCCTTCGCTTTGAGACTGGCCTACAAGATCAATGACGTGAGCTTTCCAGAGAATGTCGAACTCAGGACGGAGACGCAAGCGCGCATTCAGGACTCGGTCAACAAGCTGGTAAGCCTAGCCTGTCAGCATGCAGCACAGTAAAGTAGCAACAAACAGACTTTAATCGCAGACCAGAACATTCTCTACAGAGACCCTGACCGTACCAAACTAGTGTCCAGCTGTAACATTTTCACTCACCTCTTTATTTCTGCTTCAACCTCCAGATGAACGGATTGCTGATCCAACCTAATGCAAGTCCTTTCACCTTCCCACAAGCAAATTTCACGTAAGTTTCAAACCTGGGACTTCTGGCATGATTTTGTAGATCACAATATGAATTTAACATGTCTTATTTGAGAAAAGTTGCATGTTAATACTTGAGGTAAAATCTACAAAAGTTGCATTTGATTAGCACGGGGCAAACCTTCGAATTTTGTCTTTTCACGTCTTCCTGCAGCCACCTGCCCAATGAGATTCATGCGAATGTGGAGTATGTCTATCATGAAGGAGACATCAACCAACCAAGCAACTTCCTGGCTGCGATACTGGCAGTTAGTGGTAAGTTTCTCCTGCCACTCATCAACTCATACTGAAAATAATGCTGTTCTTGCATCATAAAACATGATTTGCTTGTTACAGTGGAAAGGACAGCTGTGTGTTTCCATAGAAAATCACCTGTTGCAGCTCCAACATCACTGAAAATCTTTTTTTTTTTGCTGGAAAAAGTTCCTGCTTGATTAATTTCAGAGACTTATGGTTTCCGTACTTTTAGGTCTTGCCACCACTACAGCTTCCCCTGTCATTTCTACAAGTTCTCCAGCATTGCCCACCACAGCAGCTCCACGTACAGTGTATGTTTTCATTTTCATATTTGGTTTTAGAGTTGGGGTCGTCCTTGTGACATCATTTCTCTGTCAAATCTGTGGTTTGCGGGATTTCTAATGTCATCTCCATGTGTTTCTGCAGTGTGGGTCCAGTGTTTATCTTTGTCCGACTTGTGTTCCACACCAACAACACCGTCCCCAGTGAGAGCGATGTTCTCGCAAAGGGCAGTCCTTTCTTGAATGGTGATGAAATCCAGCTGAATGATACCGTGAGGGTGCAGAATCTCACATATGAGCGTACGTCACACATCCACACACCCCGTCTTTGCAAGTGTTCCTTGGCATTCTTCAGCCATTTTTTAATTCACTACATTCATAGGACGTTTTTAAAAATGTGGAGCAAGAATATTATTCAATGTCATATCATCTTTTTATAATTTAAAATAATATGACTCAGTGAAAAACATATTTAATGATGTTGAGAATTCTCCATACAGAGACAGCGTTACAGATGATGGTCCTTGCACGTAAAATTTGAACCTGAGTGACAATAACTCAAATGCTTTGAAGAGTTTCAATGAATCTCCTTCCAATCATTTCTTTTTCAGGACTAACAGATAATTCCTTCGCTTTGAGACTGGCCTACAAGATCAATGACGTGAGCTTTCCAGAGAATGTCGAACTCAGGACGGAGACGCAAGCGCGCATTCAGGACTCGGTCAACAAGCTGGTAAGCCTAGCCTGTCAGCATGCAGCACAGTAAAGTAGCAACAAACAGACTTTAATCGCAGACCAGAACATTCTCTACAGAGACCCTGACCGTACCAAACTAGTGTCCAGCTGTAACATTTTCACTCACCTCTTTATTTCTGCTTCAACCTCCAGATGAACGGATTGCTGATCCAACCTAATGCAAGTCCTTTCACCTTCCCACAAGCAAATTTCACGTAAGTTTCAAACCTGGGACTTCTGGCATGATTTTGTAGATCACAATATGAATTTAACATGTCTTATTTGAGAAAAGTTGCATGTTAATACTTGAGGTAAAATCTACAAAAGTTGCATTTGATTAGCACGGGGCAAACCTTCGAATTTTGTCTTTTCACGTCTTCCTGCAGCCACCTGCCCAATGAGATTCATGCGAATGTGGAGTATGTCTATCATGAAGGAGACATCAACCAACCAAGCAACTTCCTGGCTGCGATACTGGCAGTTAGTGGTAAGTTTCTCCTGCCACTCATCAACTCATACTGAAAATAATGCTGTTCTTGCATCATAAAACATGATTTGCGTGTTACAGTGGAAAAGACAGCTGTGTGTTTCCATAGAAAATCACCTGTTGCAGCTCCAACATCACTGAAAATCTTTTTTTTTTTTTGCTGGAAAAAGTTCCTGCTTGATTAATTTCAGAGACTTATGGTTTCCGTACTTTTAGGTCTTGCCACCACTACAGCTTCCCCTGTCATTTCTACAAGTTCTCCAGCATTGCCCACCACAGCAGCTCCACGTACAGTGTATGTTTTCATTTTCATATTTGGTTTTAGAGTTGGGGTCGTCCTTGTGACATCATTTCTCTGTCAAATCTGTGGTTTGCGGGATTTCTAATGTCATCTCCATGTGTTTCTGCAGTGTGGGTCCAGTGTTTATCTTTGTCCGACTTGTGTTCCACACCAACAACACCGTCCCCAGTGAGAGCGATGTTCTCGCAAAGGGCAGTCCTTTCTTGAATGGTGATGAAATCCAGCTGAATGATACCGTGAGGGTGCAGAATCTCACATATGAGCGTACGTCACACATCCACACACCCCGTCTTTGCAAGTGTTCCTTGGCATTCTTCAGCCATTTTTAATTCACTACATTCATAGGACGTTTTTAAAAATGTGGAGCAAGAATATTATTCAATGTCATATCATCTTTTTATAATTTAAAATAATATGACTCAGTGAAAAACATATTTAATGATGTTGAGAATTCTCCATACAGAGACAGCGTTACAGATGATGGTCCTTGCACGTAAAATTTGAACCTGAGTGACAATAACTCAAATGCTTTGAAGAGTTTCAATGAATCTCCTTCCAATCATTTCTTTTTCAGGACTAACAGATAATTCCTTCGCTTTGAGACTGGCCTACAAGATCAATGACGTGAGCTTTCCAGAGAATGTCGAACTCAGGACGGAGACGCAAGCGCGCATTCAGGACTCGGTCAACAAGCTGGTAAGCCTAGCCTGTCAGCATGCAGCACAGTAAAGTAGCAACAAACAGACTTTAATCGCAGACCAGAACATTCTCTACAGAGACCCTGACCGTACCAAACTAGTGTCCAGCTGTAACATTTTCACTCACCTCTTTATTTCTGCTTCAACCTCCAGATGAACGGATTGCTGATCCAACCTAATGCAAGTCCTTTCACCTTCCCACAAGCAAATTTCACGTAAGTTTCAAACCTGGGACTTCTGGCATGATTTTGTAGATCACAATATGAATTTAACATGTCTTATTTGAGAAAAGTTGCATGTTAATACTTGAGGTAAAATCTACAAAAGTTGCATTTGATTAGCACGGGGCAAACCTTCGAATTTTGTCTTTTCACGTCTTCCTGCAGCCACCTGCCCAATGAGATTCATGCGAATGTGGAGTATGTCTATCATGAAGGAGACATCAACCAACCAAGCAACTTCCTGGCTGCGATACTGGCAGTTAGTGGTAAGTTTCTCCTGCCACTCATCAACTCATACTGAAAATAATGCTGTTCTTGCATCATAAAACATGATTTGCGTGTTACAGTGGAAAAGACAGCTGTGTGTTTCCATAGAAAATCACCTGTTGCAGCTCCAACATCACTGAAAATCTTTTTTTTTTTGCTGGAAAAAGTTCCTGCTTGATTAATTTCAGAGACTTATGGTTTCCGTACTTTTAGGTCTTGCCACCACTACAGCTTCCCCTGTCATTTCTACAAGTTCTCCAGCATTGCCCACCACAGCAGCTCCACGTACAGTGTATGTTTTCATTTTCATATTTGGTTTTAGAGTTGGGGTCGTCCTTGTGACATCATTTCTCTGTCAAATCTGTGGTTTGCGGGATTTCTAATGTCATCTCCATGTGTTTCTGCAGTGTGGGTCCAGTGTTTATCTTTGTCCGACTTGTGTTCCACACCAACAACACCGTCCCCAGTGAGAGCGATGTTCTCGCAAAGGGCAGTCCTTTCTTGAATGGTGATGAAATCCAGCTGAATGATACCGTGAGGGTGCAGAATCTCACATATGAGCGTACGTCACACATCCCCACACACCCCGTCTTTGCAAGTGTTCCTTGGCATTCTTCAGCCATTTTTAATTCACTACATTCATAGGACGTTTTTTAAAAATGTGGAGCAAGAATATTATTCAATGTCATATCATCTTTTTATAATTTAAAATAATATGACTCAGTGAAAAAACATATTTAATGATGTTGAGAATTCTCCATACAGAGACAGCGTTACAGATGATGGTACTTGCACGTAAAATTTGAACCTGAGTGACAATAACTCAAATGCTTTGAAGAGTTTCAATGAATCTCCTTCCAATCATTTCTTTTTCAGGACTAACAGATAATTCCTTCGCTTTGAGACTGGCCTACAAGATCAATGACGTGAGCTTTCCAGAGAATGTCGAACTCAGGACGGAGACGCAAGCGCGCATTCAGGACTCGGTCAACAAGCTGGTAAGCCTAGCCTGTCAGCATGCAGCACAGTAAAGTAGCAACAAACAGACTTTAATCGCAGACCAGAACATTCTCTACAGAGACCCTGACCGTACCAAACTAGTGTCCAGCTGTAACATTTTCACTCACCTCTTTATTTCTGCTTCAACCTCCAGATGAACGGATTGCTGATCCAACCTAATGCAAGTCCTTTCACCTTCCCACAAGCAAATTTCACGTAAGTTTCAAACCTGGGACTTCTGGCATGATTTTGTAGATCACAATATGAATTTAACATGTCTTATTTGAGAAAAGTTGCATGTTAATACTTGAGGTAAAATCTACAAAAGTTGCATTTGATTAGCACGGGGCAAACCTTCGATTTTGTCTTTTCACGTCTTCCTGCAGCCACCTGCCCAATGAGATTCATGCGAATGTGGAGTATGTCTATCATGAAGGAGACATCAACCAACCAAGCAACTTCCTGGCTGCGATACTGGCAGTTAGTGGTAAGTTTCTCCTGCCACTCATCAACTCATACTGAAAATAATGCTGTTCTTGCATCATAAAACATGATTTGCGTGTTACAGTGGAAAAGACAGCTGTGTGTTTCCATAGAAAATCACCTGTTGCAGCTCCAACATCACTGAAAATCTTTTTTTTTTGCTGGAAAAAGTTCCTGCTTGATTAATTTCAGAGACTTATGGTTTCCGTACTTTTAGGTCTTGCCACCACTACAGCTTCCCCTGTCATTTCTACAAGTTCTCCAGCATTGCCCACCACAGCAGCTCCACGTACAGTGTATGTTTTCATTTTCATATTTGGTTTTAGAGTTGGGGTCGTCCTTGTGACATCATTTCTCTGTCAAATCTGTGGTTTGCGGGATTTCTAATGTCATCTCCATGTGTTTCTGCAGTGTGGGTCCAGTGTTTATCTTTGTCCGACTTGTGTTCCACACCAACAACACCGTCCCCAGTGAGAGCGATGTTCTCGCAAAGGGCAGTCCTTTCTTGAATGGTGATGAAATCCAGCTGAATGATACCGTGAGGGTGCAGAATCTCACATATGAGCGTACGTCACACATCCACACACCCCGTCTTTGCAAGTGTTCCTTGGCATTCTTCAGCCATTTTTAATTCACTACATTCATAGGACGTTTTTAAAAATGTGGAGCAAGAATATTATTCAATGTCATATCATCTTTTTATAATTTAAAATAATATGACTCAGTGAAAAACATATTTAATGATGTTGAGAATTCTCCATACAGAGACAGCGTTACAGATGATGGTACTTGCACGTAAAATGTGAACCTCAGTGACAATAACTCAAATGCTTTGAAGAGTTTCAATGAATCTCCTTCCAATCATTTCTTTTTCAGGACTAACAGATAATTCCTTCGCTTTGAGACTGGCCTACAAGATCAATGACGTGAGCTTTCCAGAGAATGTCGAACTCAGGACGGAGACGCAAGCGCGCATTCAGGACTCGGTCAACAAGCTGGTAAGCCTAGCCTGTCAGCATGCAGCACAGTAAAGTAGCAACAAACAGACTTTAATCGCAGACCAGAACATTCTCTACAGAGACCCTGACCGTACCAAACTAGTGTCCAGCTGTAACATTTTCACTCACCTCTTTATTTCTGCTTCAACCTCCAGATGAACGGATTGCTGATCCAACCTAATGCAAGTCCTTTCACCTTCCCACAAGCAAATTTCACGTAAGTTTCAAACCTGGGACTTCTGGCATGATTTTGTAGATCACAATATGAATTTAACATGTCTTATTTGAGAAAAGTTGCATGTTAATACTTGAGGTAAAATCTACAAAAGTTGCATTTGATTAGCACGGGGCAAACCTTCGAATTTTGTCTTTTCACGTCTTCCTGCAGCCACCTGCCCAATGAGATTCATGCGAATGTGGAGTATGTCTATCATGAAGGAGACATCAACCAACCAAGCAACTTCCTGGCTGCGATACTGGCAGTTAGTGGTAAGTTTCTCCTGCCACTCATCAACTCATACTGAAAATAATGCTGTTCTTGCATCATAAAACATGATTTGCGTGTTACAGTGGAAAAGACAGCTGTGTGTTTCCATAGAAAATCACCTGTTGCAGCTCCAACATCACTGAAAATCTTTTTTTTTTTTTTTTTTTTGCTGGAAAAAGTTCCTGCTTGATTAATTTCAGAGACTTATGGTTTCCGTACTTTTAGGTCTTGCCACCACTACAGCTTCCCCTGTCATTTCTACAAGTTCTCCAGCATTGCCCACCACAGCAGCTCCACGTACAGTGTATGTTTTCATTTTCATATTTGGTTTTAGAGTTGGGGTCGTCCTTGTGACATCATTTCTCTGTCAAATCTGTGGTTTGCGGGATTTCTAATGTCATCTCCATGTGTTTCTGCAGTGTGGGTCCAGTGTTTATCTTTGTCCGACTTGTGTTCCACACCAACAACACCGTCCCCAGTGAGAGCGATGTTCTCGCAAAGGGCAGTCCTTTCTTGAATGGTGATGAAATCCAGCTGAATGATACCGTGAGGGTGCAGAATCTCACATATGAGCGTACGTCACACATCCACACACCCCGTCTTTGCAAGTGTTCCTTGGCATTCTTCAGCCATTTTTAATTCACTACATTCATAGGACGTTTTTTAAAAATGTGGAGCAAGAATATTATTCAATGTCATATCATCTTTTTATAATTTAAAATAATATGACTCAGTGAAAAACATATTTAATGATGTTGAGAATTCTCCATACAGAGACAGCGTTACAGATGATGGTACTTGCACGTAAAATTTGAACCTCAGTGACAATAACTCAAATGCTTTGAAGAGTTTCAATGAATCTCCTTCCAATCATTTCTTTTTCAGGACTAACAGATAATTCCTTCGCTTTGAGACTGGCCTACAAGATCAATGACGTGAGCTTTCCAGAGAATGTCGAACTCAGGACGGAGACGCAAGCGCGCATTCAGGACTCGGTCAACAAGCTGGTAAGCCTAGCCTGTCAGCATGCAGCACAGTAAAGTAGCAACAAACAGACTTTAATCGCAGACCAGAACATTCTCTACAGAGACCCTGACCGTACCAAACTAGTGTCCAGCTGTAACATTTTCACTCACCTCTTTATTTCTGCTTCAACCTCCAGATGAACGGATTGCTGATCCAACCTAATGCAAGTCCTTTCACCTTCCCACAAGCAAATTTCACGTAAGTTTCAAACCTGGGACTTCTGGCATGATTTTGTAGATCACAATATGAATTTAACATGTCTTATTTGAGAAAAGTTGCATGTTAATACTTGAGGTAAAATCTACAAAAGTTGCATTTGATTAGCACGGGGCAAACCTTCGAATTTTGTCTTTTCACGTCTTCCTGCAGCCACCTGCCCAATGAGATTCATGCGAATGTGGAGTATGTCTATCATGAAGGAGACATCAACCAACCAAGCAACTTCCTGGCTGCGATACTGGCAGTTAGTGGTAAGTTTCTCCTGCCACTCATCAACTCATACTGAAAATAATGCTGTTCTTGCATCATAAAACATGATTTGCGTGTTACAGTGGAAAAGACAGCTGTGTGTTTCCATAGAAAATCACCTGTTGCAGCTCCAACATCACTGAAAATCTTTTTTTTTTTTTGCTGGAAAAAGTTCCTGCTTGATTAATTTCAGAGACTTATGGTTTCCGTACTTTAGGTCTTGCCACCACTACAGCTTCCCCTGTCATTTCTACAAGTTCTCCAGCATTGCCCACCACAGCAGCTCCACGTACAGTGTATGTTTTCATTTTCATATTTGGTTTTAGAGTTGGGGTCGTCCTTGTGACATCATTTCTCTGTCAAATCTGTGGTTTGCGGGATTTCTAATGTCATCTCCATGTGTTTCTGCAGTGTGGGTCCAGTGTTTATCTTTGTCCGACTTGTGTTCCACACCAACAACACCGTCCCCAGTGAGAGCGATGTTCTCGCAAAGGGCAGTCCTTTCTTGAATGGTGATGAAATCCAGCTGAATGATACCGTGAGGGTGCAGAATCTCACATATGAGCGTACGTCACACATCCACACACCCCGTCTTTGCAAGTGTTCCTTGGCATTCTTCAGCCATTTTTAATTCACTACATTCATAGGACGTTTTTAAAAATGTGGAGCAAGAATATTATTCAATGTCATATCATCTTTTTATAATTTAAAATAATATGACTCAGTGAAAAACATATTTAATGATGTTGAGAATTCTCCATACAGAGACAGCGTTACAGATGATGGTACTTGCACGTAAATTTGAACCTCAGTGACAATAACTCAAATGCTTTGAAGAGTTTCAATGAATCTCCTTCCAATCATTTCTTTTTCAGGACTAACAGATAATTCCTTCGCTTTGAGACTGGCCTACAAGATCAATGACGTGAGCTTTCCAGAGAATGTCGAACTCAGGACGGAGACGCAAGCGCGCATTCAGGACTCGGTCAACAAGCTGGTAAGCCTAGCCTGTCAGCATGCAGCACAGTAAAGTAGCAACAAACAGACTTTAATCGCAGACCAGAACATTCTCTACAGAGACCCTGACCGTACCAAACTAGTGTCCAGCTGTAACATTTTCACTCACCTCTTTATTTCTGCTTCAACCTCCAGATGAACGGATTGCTGATCCAACCTAATGCAAGTCCTTTCACCTTCCCACAAGCAAATTTCACGTAAGTTTCAAACCTGGGACTTCTGGCATGATTTTGTAGATCACAATATGAATTTAACATGTCTTATTTGAGAAAAGTTGCATGTTAATACTTGAGGTAAAATCTACAAAAGTTGCATTTGATTAGCACGGGGCAAACCTTCGAATTTTGTCTTTTCACGTCTTCCTGCAGCCACCTGCCCAATGAGATTCATGCGAATGTGGAGTATGTCTATCATGAAGGAGACATCAACCAACCAAGCAACTTCCTGGCTGCGATACTGGCAGTTAGTGGTAAGTTTCTCCTGCCACTCATCAACTCATACTGAAAATAATGCTGTTCTTGCATCATAAAACATGATTTGCGTGTTACAGTGGAAAAGACAGCTGTGTGTTTCCATAGAAAATCACCTGTTGCAGCTCCAACATCACTGAAAATCTTTTTTTTTTTGCTGGAAAAAGTTCCTGCTTGATTAATTTCAGAGACTTATGGTTTCCGTACTTTTAGGTCTTGCCACCACTACAGCTTCCCCTGTCATTTCTACAAGTTCTCCAGCATTGCCCACCACAGCAGCTCCACGTACAGTGTATGTTTTCATTTTCATATTTGGTTTTAGAGTTGGGGGTCGTCCTTGTGACATCATTTCTCTGTCAAATCTGTGGTTTGCGGGATTTCTAATGTCATCTCCATGTGTTTCTGCAGTGTGGGTCCAGTGTTTATCTTTGTCCGACTTGTGTTCCACACCAACAACACCGTCCCCAGTGAGAGCGATGTTCTCGCAAAGGGCAGTCCTTTCTTGAATGGTGATGAAATCCAGCTGAATGATACCGTGAGGGTGCAGAATCTCACATATGAGCGTACGTCACACATCCACACACCCCGTCTTTGCAAGTGTTCCTTGGCATTCTTCAGCCATTTTTAATTCACTACATTCATAGGACGTTTTTAAAAATGTGGAGCAAGAATATTATTCAATGTCATATCATCTTTTTATAATTTAAAATAATATGACTCAGTGAAAAACATATTTAATGATGTTGAGAATTCTCCATACAGAGACAGCGTTACAGATGATGGTACTTGCACGTAAAATTTGAACCTCAGTGACAATAACTCAAATGCTTTGAAGAGTTTCAATGAATCTCCTTCCAATCATTTCTTTTTCAGGACTAACAGATAATTCCTTCGCTTTGAGACTGGCCTACAAGATCAATGACGTGAGCTTTCCAGAGAATGTCGAACTCAGGACGGAGACGCAAGCGCGCATTCAGGACTCTGTCAACAAGCTGGTAAGCCTAGCCTGTCAGCATGCAGCACAGTAAAGTAGCAACAAACAGACTTTAATCGCAGACCAGAACATTCTCTACAGAGACCCTGACCGTACCAAACTAGTGTCCAGCTGTAACATTTTCACTCACCTCTTTATTTCTGCTTCAACCTCCAGATGAACGGATTGCTGATCCAACCTAATGCAAGTCCTTTCACCTTCCCACAAGCAAATTTCACGTAAGTTTCAAACCTGGGACTTCTGGCATGATTTTGTAGATCACAATATGAATTTAACATGTCTTATTTGAGAAAAGTTGCATGTTAATACTTGAGGTAAAATCTACAAAAGTTGCATTTGATTAGCACGGGGCAAACCTTCGAATTTTGTCTTTTCACGTCTTCCTGCAGCCACCTGCCCAATGAGATTCATGCGAATGTGGAGTATGTCTATCATGAAGGAGACATCAACCAACCAAGCAACTTCCTGGCTGCGATACTGGCAGTTAGTGGTAAGTTTCTCCTGCCACTCATCAACTCATACTGAAAATAATGCTGTTCTTGCATCATAAAACATGATTTGCGTGTTACAGTGGAAAAGACAGCTGTGTGTTTCCATAGAAAATCACCTGTTGCAGCTCCAACATCACTGAAAATCTTTTTTTTTTTTTGCTGGAAAAAGTTCCTGCTTGATTAATTTCAGAGACTTATGGTTTCCGTACTTTTAGGTCTTGCCACCACTACAGCTTCCCCTGTCATTTCTACAAGTTCTCCAGCATTGCCCACCACAGCAGCTCCACGTACAGTGTATGTTTTCATTTTCATATTTGGTTTTAGAGTTGGGGTCGTCCTTGTGACATCATTTCTCTGTCAAATCTGTGGTTTGCGGGATTTCTAATGTCATCTCCATGTGTTTCTGCAGTGTGGGTCCAGTGTTTATCTTTGTCCGACTTGTGTTCCACACCAACAAACACCGTCCCCAGTGAGAGCGATGTTCTCGCAAAGGGCAGTCCTTTCTTGAATGGTGATGAAATCCAGCTGAATGATACCGTGAGGGTGCAGAATCTCACATATGAGCGTACGTCACACATCCACACACCCCGTCTTTGCAAGTGTTCCTTGGCATTCTTCAGCCATTTTTAATTCACTACATTCATAGGACGTTTTTAAAAATGTGGAGCAAGAATATTATTCAATGTCATATCATCTTTTTATAATTTAAAATAATATGACTCAGTGAAAAACATATTTAATGATGTTGAGAATTCTCCATACAGAGACAGCGTTACAGATGATGGTCCTTGCACGTAAAATTTGAACCTCAGTGACAATAACTCAAATGCTTTGAAGAGTTTCAATGAATCTCCTTCCAATCATTTCTTTTTCAGGACTAACAGATAATTCCTTCGCTTTGAGACTGGCCTACAAGATCAATGACGTGAGCTTTCCAGAGAATGTCGAACTCAGGACGGAGACGCAAGCGCGCATTCAGGACTCGGTCAACAAGCTGGTAAGCCTAGCCTGTCAGCATGCAGCACAGTAAAGTAGCAACAAACAGACTTTAATCGCAGACCAGAACATTCTCTACAGAGACCCTGACCGTACCAAACTAGTGTCCAGCTGTAACATTTTCACTCACCTCTTTATTTCTGCTTCAACCTCCAGATGAACGGATTGCTGATCCAACCTAATGCAAGTCCTTTCACCTTCCCACAAGCAAATTTCACGTAAGTTTCAAACCTGGGACTTCTGGCATGATTTTGTAGATCACAATATGAATTTAACATGTCTTATTTGAGAAAAGTTGCATGTTAATACTTGAGGTAAAATCTACAAAAGTTGCATTTGATTAGCACGGGGCAAACCTTCGAATTTTGTCTTTTCACGTCTTCCTGCAGCCACCTGCCCAATGAGATTCATGCGAATGTGGAGTATGTCTATCATGAAGGAGACATCAACCAACCAAGCAACTTCCTGGCTGCGATACTGGCAGTTAGTGGTAAGTTTCTCCTGCCACTCATCAACTCATACTGAAAATAATGCTGTTCTTGCATCATAAAACATGATTTGCGTGTTACAGTGGAAAAGACAGCTGTGTGTTTGCATAGAAAATCACCTGTTGCAGCTCCAACATCACTGAAAATCTTTTTTTTTTTGCTGGAAAAAGTTCCTGCTTGATTAATTTCAGAGACTTATGGTTTCCGTACTTTTAGGTCTTGCCACCACTACAGCTTCCCCTGTCATTTCTACAAGTTCTCCAGCATTGCCCACCACAGCAGCTCCACGTACAGTGTATGTTTTCATTTTCATATTTGGTTTTAGAGTTGGGGTCGTCCTTGTGACATCATTTCTCTGTCAAATCTGTGGTTTGCGGGATTTCTAATGTCATCTCCATGTGTTTCTGCAGTGTGGGTCCAGTGTTTATCTTTGTCCGACTTGTGTTCCACACCAACAACACCGTCCCCAGTGAGAGCGATGTTCTCGCAAAGGGCAGTCCTTTCTTGAATGGTGATGAAATCCAGCTGAATGATACCGTGAGGGTGCAGAATCTCACATATGAGCGTACGTCACACATCCACACACCCCGTCTTTGCAAGTGTTCCTTGGCATTCTTCAGCCATTTTTAATTCACTACATTCATAGGACGTTTTTAAAATGTGGAGCAAGAATATTATTCAATGTCATATCATCTTTTTATAATTTTAAATAATATGACTCAGTGAAAAACATATTAATTGATGTTGAGAATTCTCCATACAGAGACAGCGTTACAGATGATGGTACTTGCACGTGAAAATTTGAACCTCAGTGACAATAAAACTCAAATGCTTTGAAGTTTTTGAATGAATCTCCTTCCAATCATTTCTTTTTCAGGACTAACAGATAATTCCTTCGCTTTGAGACTGGCCTACAAGATCAATGACGTGAGCTTTCCAGAGAATGTCGAACTCAGGACGGAGACGCAAGCGCGCATTCAGGACTCGGTCAACAAGCTGGTAAGCCTAGCCTGTCAGCATGCAGCACAGTAAAGTAGCAACAAACAGACTTTAATCGCAGACCAGAACATTCTCTACAGAGACCCTGACCGTACCAAACTAGTGTCCAGCTGTAACATTTTCACTCACCTCTTTATTTCTGCTTCAACCTCCAGATGAACGGATTGCTGATCCAACCTAATGCAAGTCCTTTCACCTTCCCACAAGCAAATTTCACGTAAGTTTCAAACCTGGGACTTCTGGCATGATTTTGTAGATCACAATATGAATTTAACATGTCTTATTTGAGAAAAGTTGCATGTTAATACTTGAGGTAAAATCTACAAAAGTTGCATTTGATTAGCACGGGGCAAACCTTCGAATTTTGTCTTTTCACGTCTTCCTGCAGCCACCTGCCCAATGAGATTCATGCGAATGTGGAGTATGTCTATCATGAAGGAGACATCAACCAACCAAGCAACTTCCTGGCTGCGATACTGGCAGTTAGTGGTAAGTTTCTCCTGCCACTCATCAACTCATACTGAAAATAATGCTGTTCTTGCATCATAAAACATGATTTGCGTGTTACAGTGGAAAAGACAGCTGTGTGTTTCCATAGAAAATCACCTGTTGCAGCTCCAACATCACTGAAAATCTTTTTTTTTTTGCTGGAAAAAGTTCCTGCTTGATTAATTTCAGAGACTTATGGTTTCCGTACTTTTAGGTCTTGCCACCACTACAGCTTCCCCTGTCATTTCTACAAGTTCTCCAGCATTGCCCACCACAGCAGCTCCACGTACAGTGTATGTTTTCATTTTCATATTTGGTTTTAGAGTTGGGGTCGTCCTTGTGACATCATTTCTCTGTCAAATCTGTGGTTTGCGGGGATTTCTAATGTCATCTCCATGTGTTTCTGCAGTGTGGGTCCAGTGTTTATCTTTGTCCGACTTGTGTTCCACACCAACAACACTGTCCCCAGTGAGAGCGATGTTCTCGCAAAGGGCAGTCCTTTCTTGAATGGTGATGAAATCCAGCTGAATGATACCGTGAGGGTGCAGAATCTCACATATGAGCGTACGTCACACATCCACACACCCCGTCTTTGCAAGTGTTCCTTGGCGTTCTTCAGCCATTTTTAATTCACTACATTCATAGGACGTTTTTAAAAAGTGGAGCAAGAATATTATTCAATGTCATATCATCTTTTTTTATAATTTATATAATATGACTCAGTGAAAAACATATTTATGAGTTGAGAATTCTTCATACAGAGACAGCGTTACAGATGATGGTGTTACCTCAGTGTAAAATTTGAATGCTTTGACGTGTTACAATAAAAACTCAAACCCTTTGTTTTGAATGAATCTCCTTCCAATCATTTCTTTTTCAGGGTTATCAGATAATTCCTTCGCTTTGAGACTGGCCTACAAGATCAATGACGTGAGCTTTCCAGAGAATGTCGAACTCAGGACGGAGACGCAAGCGCGCATTCAGGACTCGGTCAACAAGCTGGTAAGCCTAGCCTGTCAGCATGCAGCACAGTAAAGTAGCAACAAACAGACTTTAATCGCAGACCAGAACATTCTCTACAGAGACCCTGACCGTACCAAACTAGTGTCCAGCTGTAACATTTTCACTCACCTCTTTATTTCTGCTTCAACCTCCAGATGAACGGATTGCTGATCCAACCTAATGCAAGTCCTTTCACCTTCCCACAAGCAAATTTCACGTAAGTTTCAAACCTGGGACTTCTGGCATGATTTTGTAGATCACAATATGAATTTAACATGTCTTATTTGAGAAAAGTTGCATGTTAATACTTGAGGTAAAATCTACAAAAGTTGCATTTGATTAGCACGGGGCAAACCTTCGAATTTTGTCTTTTCACGTCTTCCTGCAGCCACCTGCCCAATGAGATTCATGCGAATGTGGAGTATGTCTATCATGAAGGAGACATCAACCAACCAAGCAACTTCCTGGCTGCGATACTGGCAGTTAGTGGTAAGTTTCTCCTGCCACTCATCAACTCATACTGAAAATAATGCTGTTCTTGCATCATAAAACATGATTTGCGTGTTACAGTGGAAAAGACAGCTGTGTGTTTCCATAGAAAATCACCTGTTGCAGCTCCAACATCACTGAAAATCTTTTTTTTTTTTGCTGGAAAAAGTTCCTGCTTGATTAATTTCAGAGACTTATGGTTTCCGTACTTTTAGGTCTTGCCACCACTACAGCTTCCCCTGTCATTTCTACAAGTTCTCCAGCATTGCCCACCACAGCAGCTCCACGTACAGTGTATGTTTTCATTTTCATATTTGGTTTTAGAGTTGGGGTCGTCCTTGTGACATCATTTCTCTGTCAAATCTGTGGTTTGCGGGATTTCTAATGTCATCTCCATGTGTTTCTGCAGTGTGGGTCCAGTGTTTATCTTTGTCCGACTTGTGTTCCACACCAACAACACTGTCCCCAGTGAGAGCGATGTTCTCGCAAAGGGCAGTCCTTTCTTGAATGGTGATGAAATCCAGCTGAATGATACCGTGAGGGTGCAGAATCTCACATATGAGCGTACGTCACACATCCACACACCCCGTCTTTGCAAGTGTTCCTTGGCGTTCTTCAGTCATTTTTAATTCACTACATTCATAGGACGTTTTTAAAAAGTGGAGCAAGAATATTATTCAATGTCATATTATCTTTTTATCATTTTATAGAATGTGACTCTGTCAAAAGATTATTTATTGAAGTTGAGAATTCTTCATACAGAGACATTGTTACAGATGATGGTGTTACCTCAGTGATACAAACTGAATGCTTTGACGTGTTACAATAAAAAGTCAAACCCAAATTTGTTTTTGAAGAATATCCTTCCAATCATTTCTTTTTCAGGGTTATCAGATAATTCCTTCGCTTTGAGACTGGCCTACAAGATCAATGACGTGAGCTTTCCAGAGAATGTCGAACTCAGGACGGAGACGCAAGCGCGCATTCAGGACTCGGTCAACAAGCTGGTAAGCCTAGCCTGTCAGCATGCAGCACAGTAAAGTAGCAACAAACAGACTTTAATCGCAGACCAGAACATTCTCTACAGAGACCCTGACCGTACCAAACTAGTGTCCAGCTGTAACATTTTCACTCACCTCTTTATTTCTGCTTCAACCTCCAGATGAACGGATTGCTGATCCAACCTAATGCAAGTCCTTTCACCTTCCCACAAGCAAATTTCACGTAAGTTTCAAACCTGGGACTTCTGGCATGATTTTGTAGATCACAATATGAATTTAACATGTCTTATTTGAGAAAAGTTGCATGTTAATACTTGAGGTAAAATCTACAAAAGTTGCATTTGATTAGCACGGGGCAAACCTTCGAATTTTGTCTTTTCACGTCTTCCTGCAGCAACGGGCCCAATGTGATTACTGCCAGTGTGGAGTATGTCTATCATGAAGGAGACATCAACCAACCAAGCAACTTCCTGGCTGCGATACTGGCAGTTAGTGGTAAGTTTCCACTGGCACTCATCAACTCATGCTGAAAATCAGGCTGTTCTTGGTACAATAAAACATGATTTGATTTACTTCCACTCATGAAATTGTATTTCATATAGTGACCTTTTCGTTTTGTTGGTACTGACAACTCAGTGATTTACAGCTGCCAAGATTACTGTTTACTTTCTGTTCCGATTACATGTGTTGTTAGGAAGATTATGAATTCCCTGAAGTGTGTGTTACATTGGAAAGAACAGCTGTGTGTTTTTTAAATTTTTTATAAATTCACCTGTTACTGCTTGAACATCACTGAAAATCAACCTTTTTGCTGGATAAATTTTCTTGTGTGAGTCATTTCAGCATCACATTGTTTCTGCACTTTCAGGTCCTGCCCCCACTACAGCTTCCCCTGTCATTCCTACAACAAATTCTCCAGCATCTACGACAACTTCTGCTGTTGCTCTGACGGCTTCTCGCCCAGCCACTCATAGTGTTTCACCCATTCCAGTAGCACCAACGTCCATCACACCAGCACGTACAGTGTATGCTTCCATTTTAATCTTTGGTTTCAGAGTTGGGGTAACACGAATCTCATAAGCTATCTGTTCAATTTATCCTCTCACGGAGCACTAATCCAAATTTTACTTCCCTCTGTTTCTGCAGTCGTGGCACGGTTTTCATCTTTCTCCGATTTGTGTTCCACACCCTCAAACTCGTCCCCACTGAGAGTCAGGTTCTCTCCCAGGTCAGCGCTTTGCTGAAAGTTCGTCAAACAAGGGCGCTGGATAATCCAGTGAGGATTCAGGATCTCACGTATGAAAGTACGTCACTTCCACACATTTCTGCTACTGTCCATTGTCACCTTTACAAAATTTTTCATAATGTTATACAAAAATATTATTCAATAACACATTATCCTTTTATAAAATGTCACTCAGTCCATAAAATCTTCAAAAATATTTAGAATTTTGCATGGAAATACTGAAATGACACAATTTCAAATCTATTGGGATGTGACAATGCATAACCAAAAAGAAATTTATTTTTAAAAAATCTCCCTCCTGTCCTTTTCCCTCAGAAATATCAGATCATACCTTCGCTTTGAAACTGAACTATCAGATAATCAACGTGACCTTTCCAGAGAAATATGATCTCAGGGAAGAAACGCAAAAACTCATTCAGGACTCCGCAAACGAGTTGGTAAGCCTAGCCTGTCAGCATGCAGCACAGTAATGTGGGAACAAACAACTTTAATTGTAGATCAGAACATTCTTTATAGAGCCCAACATAACTGAAACTACTGTCCTACTGTAACTTGCGGTCTTCTGCCTTCCTACTCCTACTTGCACTATATCAGTTGCCATCCTCCTGTAGATGGATGGGTAACTGCCATCATGAACCTACAGGTTGTAGGTTCTGCTATTCTTTGTTTAAACTTCATTCGTTCATGGTTTATCTGAGGCAATCAGGCTTGGATGACTCCTCATTGGATATATTATGTGTCTATAAACTTCTGTAAAAAATATGCTTATTTCTATGGCTGAAGGATGAAGCTGCACATAGCAGTGAGGATGATCGTTTAATTCATTGATTTTTGTTCACTCTCCAGCTGAACACATTGCTGAACCAACCTGGTGCAAATCCTTTCACCTTCCCAGTTGGAAATTATACGTAAGTCACAAACCTGGGATTTCTGGTATGACTTTGTTCATTGCAATATTGACATATCTTCATTGAGAAAAGTTGCGAACTCACCCTTGTGGTAAATCTAAAAATCTAAAAGTGCATTTGATAAGCACGGGGCAAACTTCTTAAATTCTGCCTTTTCACGTCTTCCTGCAGCAACGGGCCCAATATGATTAATGCCAGTGTGGAGTATATCTTTCGGGAAGGTGACATCAGCCTACCAAGCAACTTCCTGGCTGCGATACTGGCAGTTAGTGGTAAGTTTGCCCTGGCACCCATCAACTCATACTGAAAATCATGCTGTCCTTGCATCATGAAACATGACTTTCTGGAGTTCAACTCATGATATTGTATTTGATAGAGTGACCTTCTCATTGTGTCATCTCTGACCACTCAAAGATGTACAGCTGCGCACATTATACTTTTTACTCCCTGTTCAGATTATACGTGTTGTAAGCAAGATTTTGAATTCCACGAAGGGCGTGTTAGAGTGGAAAAGACAGCTGTGGTGTTTTCCTAGAAATTCACCTGTTACAGTTCCAACATCACTGAAAACCATTCTGTCCAGACTACATATGTTGTTTGCAGGTTTGTGATTTCACTGAGGTGCATGTCACGGTAAAAATTACTTGTGCGTTTCCTGGAAATCCACCTTCTGGAGCTGAAAAGCAGGCTTTTAGCTGGGTGCAATTCCTGCCTGCTAGTTTTAATCACTCATTGCGCCTGCACTTTCAGGTCTGGCCACCACAAGCAGCCCTGCCCTCCTGCTGATCACAAGTACTGCAGGCAGGTTCCCTGGATGGGCCCTGGCCATCATTATCCCCTGCGGTATCGCCATCATCCTCCTCCCCTTCTGGATCCTCCTTTGTGTAAGTACTGCGGTGTGTGTGTGTGTGTGTGTGTGTGTGTGTCGGAACTGTTAGCATTGTCTATGACTTTCTTCTTCTGTCTCAGTGAGCCACTTCCCTGTATTTGAGGTAGTGCTCCCTCTCTTGCTCTGACTTTCACTTTGTGTTGCGGTGTGTGCTCTCTCTCTCTCTCTCTCTCTCTCTCTCTGACGTTCTCTGCCTCTGTGTTGCAGTGCCTGCTGTGTGGTTGCTGTGCGGCCATTAAGAGACGTTGGCGCAGGAGGCATCCCTACCACCTACAGCAGTATGTGGTGCATCCGAATATGATGCACCCCAATATGACACGTCCCATCTGAGAATCTTACCTGCCACGTCCCCTGTGAGAGGGTGGAGCTTGGACGTTCAGCTGGAATCTGAAAACCAAGTTTTATTATGATTGATGTTTTATTATAATGTTCTTACACATATGATACATAGCAACTGCATGGCTGGATGGTGTAAGATATTTATCTTTATTTATTAATATGGGTTAAATATGAGAAATATCCTAAATTCTCAGCTACGTTATACCCAGGTATTCAAATGTAAATCTGCATGTATTTATCTTTCTATGAAGCATTATTTTTATTTAATTAAAGGTTAACTATGTATTGCATATTGCAAGTCAATGCAATATTGATGCAATTTGTTAGGTTTAATCAATTATCATTTGACATGTGATTTAAAGTTTACAAATGAAAATTATTTAAATCCTTATGTTTATTTTACTATATACATCTCTCCAACTGTATTTAAAATGAAGATGTACTGAATATGTGCAGGAGTTACAAAACTATTCCAGGCTGTAATTGTACATACTGGAATACATAATATTATTTATTATTACAAGTATTTTAAGACAAAATGTTGATATTAGATCAATTTTTAACTTATTGTATGTTTATTTGAAGAAATAGTTCACAGCCAGTAAACTGCACACATTTTTCAAAATAATAAAAAGATAATATTTTGTTATTCTGTTTATAATGGTATGTAGTAATCATCTGTATTGTGGGTTCTAAATAAAGATTAGTTTATTTTTTTACAACCTTGTTTACATGGTTTTTTATTTGACATTAGCATGGGAACATTCAACAGAACATCAGAATTTACATGCCAGGTCCAGGATGAGGGGAATCTCACAAGAAGACTTTTTCTACTATTACTAAGAAAAGGAATACAAACTAACATCTGTACTTTTCATCCATCCATTATCCATACCCGCTTATCCTGGTCAGGGTTGCGGGAGGTGCTGGAGCCTATCCCAGCATGCATTGGGTGAGAGGCAGGAATACACAGGGCTCAATACGTCACACACACACACCCAGGGCAATTTTGACTTTCCAATTAACCAATTATGTTTCTGGGAGGAAACCAGACTACAGGGAAGAAACCCACACATACATGGGGGAGAACATGCAAACTCCACTCAGAAAGGTTCTGGCCGAGATTCGAATCAAGGACCTTCTTGCTGTGAGGCAACAGTGCTACCCAGTGCACCACCGCACTCCTTTCCGAGCACATTCTGACACCAAAGTATGAGACAAATAAGTTTAGCAGTGTTAATTGCTTAACAATTGTACCACCATCCTCTCCTGGTGTGAGCTTGGAATACTTTTATAAATATAAGACTAAAGGAGTTGTGTCAATCATACAAATCCATATCTATCTTCAAAATGTGGAAAGCTGGTTACGGTTCCATTTTGGTTCAAGAAAAAAATCTGGGACACTTGAGGCCTAATCCTCATACAGCCAGACACACAGAACTTTTAATCAAATGCCTATAATCAGACATTCCATTTAAACACTTTCTCAGCGTGTTACTTTGCTTCATAAATCTCTAAAAGGACTTTTTTTTTTTTTTTACAAACATATAATTAATTTATTTATTTATAATAATAATAACAATAACAATAACAATAATAACAATAATAACAAGAATAACAATAATAATAATAATAATAATAATAATAATAAAAAATAATAACAATGATAATAATAATAATAATAATAATAATAATAATAATAATAATAATAATAATAATAATAATAATATGTTTGTAAAAATCCTTTTAGAGTTTTATGAAGCAAAGCAACCCATTTACCTGTTAGAGAGTGTTTAATTCTAAGGGAAGACACAGAGTCATAGACAGTACCCAAAACCATTGAGCAATGGGTGGGTCCATAAACCTTCTTCCATGAGAGGGCTGTGACTTGTTTTGTCAGCAGCAG
The DNA here is from genome assembly GCA_025169545.1 of Anguilla japonica. Lineage (NCBI taxonomy): Eukaryota > Metazoa > Chordata > Actinopteri > Anguilliformes > Anguillidae > Anguilla > Anguilla japonica. The sequence goes on along the minus strand of CM045887.1, from coordinate 4,232,914 downwards.
ACAAATATTCATTAACTTTTGCTCCCTACTTCCCAAATTGTGCCCAGGCAAGTAAGGACCTAACATACAAAACTTCGGCTTAATTTGCTTCTGTGAGATCCCTAGCACTGCAGTTAACTGTTCTTAACTGAACGTTCTAATGCTGATGCAATTGAACACTTAAAAAACATTCCAAAAAAACTACTCTTAACCTTGGGAATAGGCCAGGGAAGAGTGGTGACGGAACATTTCGGAAGAGGCAGAGTAGATTGGGGAAGTTCAAGATATTAATTTTAGTTGAGAAATATAAAAAGTACAGGTGCATACTTTCAGTGTGCAAACAATCTGTATGCCCGGCTTTGTAACGCATTTAACCACATGAAAAAGAGAAACTTGAATGGGTGCATTACTCCTCTCCTCGATACTAAAGGGCATTATTGAGGATTCAGAATTTTTGACTTTCCTGATATTACCAGATCTCTCCATCAAATCCAGTTGGGCTGGGGCAGATCTGCTCAAGTCTCTCAAAAACAGGATGACGTCAGCCACATAAAGGGTTATGCAGTGTTCTAGCTGTCCTATGCTGAGACCTGCGATCTCTGTATGTGAATTGTGATCTTATCACAATTTCCAACGGCTCGATAGCTAACATAAATAAAAATAGTGACAGAGGACACCCCTCTCTGCACCCTCAGTTGATTCTGATTGACCACGATGAAGTACAATTTCTCCCTGCCTCAGCATATGGATCCTTTTATAAAAGTCTAACCCATTGACAGAAATTTGCCCCACCCAAATCTCTCCATGACTTCAAACAGAAAGGGCCATTCAACCCTGTCAAAGGCATTCTTTGGTGTCTTATAATAGGAAAGTTGTGTCTGGTGTTCTCTTCTGGGTGTGGAGAATATTTAACACCCTCCTCACATTGTGAAAGCCGATGTAAGACTATTGTTATGGGTGACATCATCGGTGATTGGCACTCAGGGATGAACCTATTTTGCTCTCTCTATTCAATGTATGGGACTAAATGTTCGAGTCTCTTAGTTAAGATTTTACAAAGCACTTTTGAAATCAGAATTCAAGAGACGTATGGGTCTGAGGCTTTAACATTTGTCTTTCGGTTTCCCCGGTTTTGGCAAAACAGTGATTAGGAACCCCATAGGTAGACCATCTGGCCACACCCCTTTACCAGATTTGCATCAGATATTTTCTCTAATGTCAGTTTTTCCCCTTGCATCGAACTGGATGGCTCTGGGCCAGGCATATTGAGACCATCTGAGAAATGGGTTTTAGTTTGCAAATCCAGCAGCCTCCTGCACAAAACAGCCGTACGCACTGATTAGATTGTAAATCCTGTGTACGCCAGAATCCACGACAACATAGAAATTTACGAACCCTGAAATTGTCGTGAAAATGTGTGTTAGGACCCGGCTGTCTAGGGGTGTTGTAAAATGGGGTCCGCAACATGAAATAGAAGAAAAAAAGTGAAACGTCCGGGGAAGTGAAAGAGTGGTGAGTTCACAAAGCGGTGTGACAAGAAATAACAATTGACAAAAGTAAAGTGAAAAAGTGTTTACTGAACAATAGTGACAATAAGTGACAACAGTGAAAAGTGACAGGCTATAAACAGTATGTACAATATATATATATATATATATATATATATATATATATATATATATATATATTTTATATATATGCACGGACATACGCACACACACACACAACTGAGGATTGGGATCCTGAGTGTTGCCAAAGAAAATAAAATAACAAAAGCAAACGAAGATAGCGAGAAACAAAAGTAGAAGAAGACTACCTATCTTGAGATTCAGATCAATAGCCTACCTACTATTCTAACTAACAAACTTAAATACAGACGGGGACAACACTCGTAGACTAGTGTGTCTATACAGTAAAAACTAATACTACGTGAAAGTGTACAGAGGCCTCTGTCTTACTTGTCCCAGTGTCTCAACGCGGCAGACAAAAGAGACATAGACAAACATATCTCTACGCATCCTCCAGACCGTGTGTACAAACTGAGGCTTTTAAATTCATAAAGGGGATCAACAAAGTGAACTACAAGAGATTCTTCAGTTGAGTTCTGTTAGTAGAATGAGGGGACATAAATGGAACTTATTCCATTCCATACAGACAATAGGAACAGTTTTTTTTCACACAGAGAGTAGTCAATGTGTGGAATAGCCTGCCAGGTCGCATAGTAGAGGCAGAAACTCTGGGGATTTTCAAGACTAGGTTTAATACAGTGTTAGATACTATCTAGTCTATAGGTAATCAGAGCTCAAATATAAAATGCTGAGCATTGTTGGGCTGAATGGCCTGTTCTCATCATTATGTTGTGCTATGTTATGTTAAACTATTCATTGTGGATGTCCAGCTGTATTAAGCATGAGATAGATTTTCCATCTGTCAATAGCCGTGGTATCTGAAGAGCACAAGCAACAACAATATCTGAATAATATAGACAAAATTCCAACAAAAAATGTCATTAATACATACATGCCATTAATGTGGATTAATGTGGGTTGTATTAACATACATACACAAAGTATAATAATCAAAAGAAAGCTCCTGAAACATAGGCTGATATTCACATTAGTAACAGAGCTGAGATGTTAAACTATTGTGTTCAACCAACAGAAAATAAGCTAAATGTGAATAGTTACATGACACTACAAAGTAAAAAATGTATTTAAAATCAATTGCATGTGATAGCACTAGCAAAAAAAAAAAAAATTATGCAAATTGCTCTACAGCTGTGCAATATTAACTCATTATAGACGTGACTATAAAAACTTATGCGTGAGCAAGTGACCGAGCACTGTTGTCAGACTTTGCGAAAGTAACGATACACAGCGAGAACATTCTTGCACTTCAGGATGAGTCAATACCGTTTACCCAGAGCTCTGTCGCAGCTTGCCAATAATGATATTTATTTTTTCAGGACACAGTACTGCCGATGGAACCAAACAATAGTTGTGTGCTTGCCTGCACCTTCGTCACCAGCCTTTTAATTCAGATAATTCTTTTTACTCTCTGCCATTTTTTTTAACTTCTGCCGTCATGTTTGTTTTTTTACTACAATAATAATTACATAACTTAGCAGCATTTTACTGCCATTTCCAAGTGATTTAAATAGCAAAATGAGATTAGTGACCGTATAAGCAGAATTGATGGGCTTCCCTGGGTGGGGTCCTAAAGCGCATTCATGTACGCGTGCTTTTAGGGATATTTGTGACCTAAAAATGCAACATGCGTATGTGGGATTTATGAAACTTTCTTCATTCGTATGCTTATTTTATGAACCATGCTTATGCACAGATGAGTAACTGGTCCTACGATGAAATTTAGGACGAAATTCATGTAAATTCTATGCATGATGCCCCTTAATTGGAGCTATGTGATTTTTTCTAAACAACACTGAATGTCTCGTCTATTACAACAGGTTCTACTGCAGGATCCCCTTCATCGGTTTTTTAATGTTATAACAGATCTTTCTGCTTGTAGTTTCTTTATACACTGTGCTAAAGTCTTTGAATGTTTTTCTCCCTGATCAAAGAATGACTGCTGAAGAGTCAGACTGCTCAGAGACTGATAATTCTTCAGATTGTGCTTTTAGAAGCAGTAGTTCTTGATAAACTTCAGAATAAGGTTTCTGAAAATGACTGAAAATTGACTTCAACATTGTGAACTTTTATCAAGATGTTTTGCAATTGGAACTTGTGAAGTTAATAGTGTGATCCTTAATAAAGGATTTAAATGCCTCCCTTTTGGTACAGGAAGATATTTTGTGAAGTTTTAAAAAATCACTCACCATCCACTTTATTAGGTAAACCAGTCTAGTTTCAAGGAGGACCTTGTTTTGCCTCCAGGACAACATGAATTCTTCATGCATGGATTCAACAAGGTGCATCATTGCTGCAACAATAGGTCTAACTGTAGTGACCCAGCCTGTTCAAACTGGTTTTACAGTGTGTGTAAAAGCACAGATTCCATTCATGTGAGAATAATCAGCTCCCTTGCTCGCACCAGCCATGTCAGGGTCTTCATCACCCTTATGAACTGTTTTTGGACCTCTAATGGTGAAACACAACAAGATAGCAAGCTATCATGGATGCCTGCTTTGCTATGCAGACACAAATCATAAAACAGTCTAACAAAAGAACACTTTTATCACAGAGAAATGTTAAAAACACACGCACACATACACATATGTAATTATGTATATATATATATATATATATATATATATATATATTCAAATCAGTGGGAATCACAGGTCAAAAGTGATAGGCTCTGATACCCCAGATGAGGTGTAAAGTATGATTAAGTTGCATTTTGATGATATCTTGATTACTGATCACAGGCATTCTTATCCAGGGCGACTTCCACAACTTTTTTTATTATTATTATTTTTTAACAACTTTTACATTTCTGTTTGCATCCATTTATACAGCTGGGCAATGCAGGTTAAGTACCTTGATCAGGGGTGTAAAATGGCAGTGTCCTACCTGGGAATAGAACCAGTGACCTTTAGGTAACAAGACCAGCTCCTTACCCATTATACTACATTATACCATTATGCTGCACTGCCGCTCGGTTTGAAGGGACCTCCTTTCAAGCGGAATTGTGTTCAAGTCCACACGCCTTCATAGCAAATAACAACCTCTTTGATCCCATTGGCATGCATATGCCTATTCTTGGTTTATTTTTGGCAAGGTTTTTGCTCATCCTACACATACGCAATTAATACACCCTGTCCTATGAGTCAGACGTAGCAGCTATAGTCACATCACTTAGAAATGTACACCCCTTGAACCCACCCTAATATGTTGAGCGCACCTTTAAAATACCTCCCTTCGGATACCAACCGCCAGAACGCTAATTCATCGCACTGAAGTTCAGCTGCGCTTTCTACTTCGACGGAGTGACTGTACCCTAGAAAGATTTTCAAATCGAAGCAAACTAGTGGATTCTACTTTCCAGACCAGAGAGATATGTACTTTGGAAAGAAGAGGGGGTGAGTTTGACTATATGAACTGAAGAGAGGAAACAGATTATATTACCAATGAATGTTTATAATTGGTTGACTATGATATCACTTAGACTACAGAATCTATGGAGCTGATTTTAGAGAGAGCATAAAATATGAGCAACGACGTTTGCAGAAAAGGCATGAGCTTATGGGGACGTCACTTTATCAGACCATGCGGTGAAGTTTGGCAGATAGAATCTATGCTTGTTGGTCTTGTGGATATAATTACTGGATGGCAATAGGAAACAATTATCAATTTACAATTTTAAAACAATGAAAGGTACAGAAATAACATATTTAATTTGATCCGTTTCTCACACAGTCAAAACAGATCAGTCATAATATCTCCACCATTGTGATAAAAAGCCTCTACCTATCCGCGTTGGTTTGGAGGAAGATTGGGAGACATGTCACCCTCAATATTTTCATATGAATTTATTGCTGGTCTTGCTGGCTTGTGAGACGTGACCTTTGACTACACCAGACTAGATGGGACAGTCTTCCACAAAAGCTGAAATGGATGATGTTTTGATTTATTTGGAAAATGTATTCATTATTGCTTTGGAGAGATCTCCTGCCCAACCTAATTGTGTTCAAGTCCACAAGCCTTCAATAGCAAATAACAATTTCTTTGTTCTCATTGGAATGTATATGCCTATTCTTGGTTTATTTTTGGAAAAGTTCTTGCTTAATTTATGATATGTACGCAATTAATACACCCTGTCCTATGAGTTTGACGTAGTAGCTGTAGTCCCATCACTTAGAAATGTACACCCATTGAACCCACCCTAATATGTTGAGCGCACCTTTAAAACACCTCCCTTCAGCTACCCAACAGCAGAACGCTAATTCATCGCACTGAAGTTCAGTTGCGCTTTCTACTTTGACGGAGTGACTGTACACTAGAATGATTTTCAAATCGAAGAAAACTAGCAGTTTCTTCTTTCCGGACCAGAGAGATATGTACTTTGAAAGGAAGAGGGGGTGAGTTTGATTATATGAACTGAAGAGGGTAGACAGATTATATTATCAATGAATGTTTATATTTTTTTGAATATGATATCACTTAGACTACAGAATCTATTGAGCTGATTTTAGAGAGTGCATAAAATATGAGAAACAACTTTTGCAGAAAAGGAATGAGATTATGGGGACATTATTTTATCAGACCATACGTTGGAGTTTTGCAGGTAGAATCTACCCACATTGGTCTTGGAGGTATAATTACTGGCTGGTAATAGGAAACTATTATGAATTAACAATTTTTCAGAAACATTGAAAGATACATAAATAATGTTTGATCTGTTTATTACACAGTCAAAACAGATCAGTCATAATATCTCCTCCTTCATAATAAAAAGGCTCTACCCATCCGTGATGGTTTGGGGAAGACTGGGAGACATGTCACCCTCAATATTTTCATATGAATTAATAATTGGACGCACTAGCTTGTGAGACCTGAAATTTCACAACACTAGACTAGACGGTACAGTCTTCCCCAAAGTTTACATGAAACAGAGACCTATAGCTCTACCATTTGATTAGCCTATAGGGTTTCACAATTTAAAAAAAAAGAAAAAAGAAATTATAAAATGGAGATTTTGTTGACACCAAATGACTTATATGGTGAATTTGGTTACTGAAAATGTGAGGTACTCTTTCAAAATAAATTTTTTTAGAATTAAAATAAAGTCTTTCAGCTTCAGGCATTTTGCACTTCAAATTGAAAGCTTTAAGCATTGTGTCATGAGAAATAAACTCATTAAAATGAAAGATCTGCACTGGATACTAATTACAACTATTTTATTTGCAATTGGTTATCCAAGTGAAACATTCACGTTTCAGGTCCAGAAAAAAATGATAACTTCTGAGCTAACTGAGCTTATTTCACAAAAAAAAAAAAAAAAAAATGAAATAAGCAAATATACTTATACTAGCTCATATAGTCATAACAGTTTGGCGTAAGAAAAAGACTATAGCCTATAATATAAGTTTAAATTTGGCATTCCTTTAAGCACCAACTTCCTATCATTTTAATGTTATAGTTCTTATTTTAAAAAGTGTAGAATTCCCTTACAAAAAAATTCACTTGTGAAATTTGCCATTTCACATGTGAATCAAACATTTTCACATGTGAATCAAAATATTCACATGAAGATCAAAATGTCATGTAGAAAACTAGACATATTAATGTGTGACTGGCTTTTTTAAAATGTGAATGAAAATTTCCATGTGTGAAAAGAAAATATGTGACATGAAATCATGTAAAATTTGAATCTTCACATGAGAATTCCACATTTTCACGTGAATAACTTTTGCAAATGTCAATAATAAAATCCTGAATACACAATAATTGGACACCCATTACTGTCAGATTGTGCACTTTTCTTTTTCTTTTTTAGTTTTTAGATTTTTTAAGTGGCAGTCCTTAACTGATGGCTGTATTTCTGTAACTTAATAATGCATTATAGACATCAAGGAGGACAACCCTGTTATGTAGGCGACTAATCAACTGTAAATGAAAACCCACATAAACTTTATACCTTTATTGCTTGACCAATATCACCATATACTTTTCACTGTAAATCAAATTTTGTATAAATAAGTCATTCATGACATTAATTGGTAAGGACAGGGTGAATAGTGGTTTGAAGAAATCGGGAACATCTTGCATCACAGTATGGCACAATCTATGGGATTATCTTGAACAGTATCTGAAATCATAAAAAAGTCATTGTAGCAGGCACAAATTAAGCATGTGCTGTCATGAATAGGCTATATATGTATTATAATTTCAACAACTCACTTAAAGCAAACAAAAAGTGAAGCGAATATCTGCCTACAGAAGAAAGGAAAGCTATTTGCATAATCAGTGACATCTCTGTTTGCATGACCATTGATTTATATCCTCTGTTAGGTTTCCCTCTAGATACCATGGAAGTAAAATGAAGAAAGCAATAAGCATCTTATTAACAGTGGGTAAGTCTGTTACCAAACTTTGTGTTCATGATTCATGTTTTATTTTTGTTATTTGCCAAAAAATTTGAAGCTAAACACAAAGAAGTCAAAAAAGACGTAGTTTCCATGGAAAAAAAAAACATTTATAATAATTTCTAGGAAAGCTAGAATTGTTTAGTTCGTACGAGCAAATATCGTTAAAAGTCTGATATCGGTTGTGACTTGAATAATATTTGGCAGAATACTGTAATTACACATTCAAAAAAGGAAGATAGTTCAAAGCATCTTGAATAACAGCATCATTTTTCAAAATGTTAACACTTAAAATGTCAAAAAGATTTCTTAAAAATAATGGGATTCTTCTCAGAAAAGTACACCAGTAACGAGTGAGAAAATTTAAAGATCCTAAATGTGAGACTTAAAATCCCTGCCGGAAAAAAATATTAATAAAATAGACCACAAGTGTTGTAATTTTAATATGTGTGTGTGTATATATACCCAATGTAAAATGCACGCAAATAAAAAAAATTCTCCTATTCCTTTGGTGACCAAAGTCTGTATTTGCTGGGAAATCAATGGAGCGACGGGAGAACCGAATGCTACAACAACTACAGCCGCTACAACAACAACTATAACCTCAACTACAACAAGTGCTCAAACGACAACGGAAGCACTTACCACCACAAAGCCACCAACAACCACTATAGTCCCGAGTACAACAACTGGTGCAACAACAACAGAAGCCCCTACCACAACAAGCCCTCCAACAAGCACTATGACTCCAACTACAACTAATGCTCCAACAACAACTGAAGCCCCTACAACCACAAGCCATCCAACAACAACAATTGCCCCGACTACAACAAGTGCTCCAACAACAACTGAAGCCCCTACCACAACAAGCCCTCCAACAACAACAAGTGGTCCAACAACATCTGAAGCCGCTACCACCACAAGCCCTCCAACAACAACAATTGCCCTGACAACAACCAGTGCTCCAACAACAACAGAATCGCCTACCACAACAAGCTCTCCAACAACTACGGCTCCAACTACAACAGGTTCTCCAACAACATCTGAAGCCCCTACCACCACAAGCCCTCCAACAACAATTGCCACAACACCAACCAGTGCTCCAACAACAACAGAATCGCCCACCACAACAAGCCCTCCAACAACAACTATGGCCCCAACTACAACAAGTGCTCCAACAACAACAGAAGCCCCTACCACCACAAGCCCTCCAACAACAACAATAGCCCTGACAACAACAAGTGCTCCAACAACAACAGAAGCCCCTACCACAACAAGCCCTCCAACAACAACTACGGCTCCAACAACAACAACTGCTCCAACAACAACAGAAGCCCCTACCACAACAAGCCCTCCAACAAGCACTATGGCTCCAACTACAACTAATGCTCCAACAACAACTGAAGCCCCTACAACCACAAGCCATCCAACAACAACAATTGCCCCGACTACAACAAGTGCTCCAACAACAACAGAAGCCCCAACCACCACAAGCCCTCCAACAACCACTATGGCCCTGACTACAACAAGTTCTCCAACAACGACTGAAGCCCCTACCACAACAAGCCCTGTGACAACAACTACAGCCCCAACAACAACGAGTGCTCCAACAACAACAGAAGCCCCAACCACCACAAGCCCTCCTAACAACAACTATGGCCTATGACTACAACAAGTGCTCCAACAACAACTGAAGCCCCTACCACAACAAGCCCTCCAACAACAACTATGGTCCCAACAACAACAAATGCTCCAACAACAACAGAAGCCCCTACCACAACAAGCCCACCAACAACAACTATTGCCCCAACTACAACAAGTGCTCCAACAACAACTGCAGCCCCCTACCACAACAAGCCCACCAACAACAACTATGGCCCCAACTACAACAAGTGCTCCAACAACAACTGAAGCCCCTACCACAACAAACCCACCAACAACAACTATGGCCCCAACTACAACAAGTGCTCCAACAACAACTGAAGCCCCTACCACAACAAGCCCACCAACAACAACTATGGCCCCAACTACAACAAGTGCTCCAACAACAACTGAAGCCCCTACCACAACAAGCCCACCAACAACAACTATGGCCCCAACTACAACAAGTGCTCCAACAACAACTGCAGCCCCTACCACAACAAGCCCACAACAAACAACTATGGCCCCAACTACAACAAGTGCTCCAACAACAACTGAAGCCCCTACCACAACAAGCCCACCAACAACAACTATGGCCCCAACTACAACAAACAAGTGCTCCAACAACAACTGCAGCCCCTACCACAACAAGCCCACCAACAACAACTATGGCCCCAACTACAACAAGTGCTCCAACAACAACTGAAGCCCCTACCACCAACAAGCCCACCAACAACAACTATGGCCCCAACTACAACAAGTGCTCCAACAACAAACTGCAGCCCCTACCACAACAAGCCCCAAACAACAACTATGGCCCCAACTACAACAAGTGCTCCAACAACAACTGCAGCCCCTACCACAACAAGCCCACCAACAACAACAACTATGGCCCCAACTACAACAAGTGCTCCAACAACAACTGCAGCCCCTACCACAACAAAAGCCCACCAACAACAACTATGGCCCCAACTACAACAAGTGCTCCAACAACAACTGCAGCCCCTACCACAACAAGCCCACCAACAACAACTATGCCCCAACTACAACAAGTGCTCCAACAACAACTGCAGCCCCTACCACAACAAGCCCACCAACAACAACTATGGCCCCAACTACAACAAGTGCTCCAACAACAACTGCAGCCCCTACCACAACAAGCCCACCAACAACAACTATGGCCCCAACTACAACAAGTGCTCCAACAACAACTGAAGCCCCTACCACAACAAGCCCACCAACAACAACTATGGCCCCAACTACAACAAGTGCTCCAACAACAACTGCAGCCCCTACCACAACAAGCCCACCAACAACAACTATGGCCCCAACTACAACAAGTGCTCCAACAACAACTGAAGCCCCTACCACAACAAGCCCACCAACAACAACTATGGCCCCAACTACAACAAGTGCTCCAACAACAACTGCAGCCCCTACCACAACAAGCCCACCAACAACAACTATGGCCCCAACTACAACAAGTGCTCCAACAACAACTGCAGCCCCTACCACAACAAGCCCACCAACAACAACTATGGCCCCAACTACAACAAGTGCTCCAACAACAACTGCAGCCCCTACCACAACAAGCCCACCAACAACAACTATGGCCCCAACTACAACAAGTGCTCCAAACAACAACTGCAGCCCCTACCACAACAAGCCCACCAACAACAACTATGGCCCCAACTACAACAAGTGCTCCAACAACAACTGCAGCCCCTACCACAACAAGCCCACCAACAACAACTATGGCCCCAACTACAACAAGTGCTCCAACAACAACTGCAGCCCCTACCACAACAAGCCCACCAACAACAACTATGGCCCCAACTACAACAAGTGCTCCAACAACAACTGCAGCCCCTACCACAACAAGCCCACCAACAACAACTATGGCCCCAACTACAACAAGTGCTCCAACAACAACTGCAGCCCCTACCACAACAAGCCCACCAACAACAACTATGGCCCCAACTACAACAAGTGCTCCAACAACAACTGAAGCCCCTACCACAACAAGCCCACCAACAACAACTATGGCCCCAACTACAACAAGTGCTCCAACAACAACTGCAGCCCCTACCACAACAAGCCCACCAACAACAACTATGGCCCCAACTACAACAAGTGCTCCAACAACAACTGCAGCCCCTACCACAACAAGCCCACCAACAACAACTATGGCCCCAACTACAACAAGTGCTCCAACAACAACTGCAGCCCCTACCACAACAAGCCCACCAACAACAACTATGGCCCCAACTACAACAAGTGCTCCAACAACAACTGCAGCCCCTACCACAACAAGCCCACAACAACAACAACTATGGCCCCAACTACAACAAGTGCTCCAACAACAACTGCAGCCCCTACCACAACAAGCCCACCAACAACAACTATGGCCCCAACTACAACAAGTGCTCCTACAACAACTGCAGCCCCTACCACAACAAGCCCACCAACAACAACTATGGCCCCAACTACAACAAGTGCTCCAACAACAACTGAAGCCCCTACCACAACAAGCCCACCAACAACAACTATGGCCCCAACTACAACAAGTGCTCCAACAACAACAACTGCAGCCCCTACCACAACAAGCCCACCAACAACAACTATGGCCCCAACTACAACAAGTGCTCCAACAACAACTGAAGCCCCTACCACAACAAGCCCACCAACAACAACAATGGCCCCAACTACAACAAGTGCTCCAACAACAACTGAAGTCCCAACCACAACAAACCCACCAACAACAACTTTGAGCCCAACAACAACAAGTGCTCCAACAACAACTGCAGCCCCTACAACAACAAGCCCACCAACAACAACTATGGCCCAACTACAACAACAAGTGCTCCAACAACAACTGAAGCCCCTACCACAACAAGCCCACCAACAACAACTATGGCCCCAACTACAACAAGTGCTCCAACAACAACTGAAGCCCCTACCACAACAAGCCCACCAACAACAACTATGGCCCCAACTACAACAAGTGCTCCAACAACAACTGAAGCCCCTACCACAACAAGCCCACCAACAACAACTATGGCCCCAACTACAACAAGTGCTCCAACAACAACTGAAGCCCCTACCACAACAAGCCCCCACAACAACAACAACTATGGCCCCAACTACAACAAGTGCTCCAACAACAACTGAAGCCCCCCTACCACAACAAGCCCACCAACAACAACTATGGCCCCAACTACAACAAGTGCTCCAACAACAACTGAAGCCCCTACCACAACAAGCCCACCAACAACAACTATGGCCCCAACTACAACAAGTGCTCCAACAACAACAACTGAAGCCCCTACCACAACAATCCCCTACCACAACAACACCAACAACAACTATGGCCCCAACTACAACAAGTGCTCCAACAACAACTGCAGCCCCTACCACAACAAGCCCACCAACAACAACTATGGCCCCAACTACAACAAGTGCTCCAACAACAACTGAAGCCCCTACCACAACAAGCCCACCAACAACAACTATGGCCCCAACTACAACAAGTGCTCCAACAACAACAAAGCAGAAGCCCCTACCACAACAAGCCCACAACAACAACAACTATGGCCCCAACTACAACAAGTGCTCCAACAACAACTGAAGCCCCTACCACAACAAGCCCACCAACAACAACTATGGCCCCAACTACAACAAGTGCTCCAACAACAACTGAAGCCCCTACCACAACAAGCCCACCAACAACAACTATGGCTCCAACAACAACAAGTGCTCCAACAACAACAGAAGCCCCTACCACAACAAGCCCTCCAACAACAACTATGGCCCCAACTACAACAAGTGCTCAAACAACAACAGAAGCCCCTACCACAACAGCCCTGACACACAACAAGCCCACCAACAACAACAAGCTCCAACAAGCCCCCAACAACAATGGCTCCAACAACAACAAGTGCTCCAACAACAACACAAGCCCCAACACCAACAACAAGCCCCCAACAACAACAACTTGCCCAACTACAACAAGTGCTCCAACAACAACTGAAGCCCCTACCACAACAAGCTCTCCAACAACAACAATGGCTCCAACTACAACAAGTGCTCCAAAACAACAGAGTCACCTACACCACAACAAGCTCCCAACCAACAAACTATGGCCCCAACTACACAACAAGTGCTCCAACAACAACAGAAGCCCCCTACAACAAGCCCTCCAACAACAACTATGGCCCCAACTACAACAAGTGCTCCAACAACAACAGAAGCCCCTACCACAACAAGCCCCCAACAACAACTATGGCCCCAACTACAACAAGTGCTCCAACAACAACTGAAGCCCCTACCACAACAAGCCCTCCAACAACAACAACTATTGGCCCCAACTACAACAAGTGCTCCAACAACAACAGAAGCCCCTACCACACAAGCCCTCCAACAACAACTATGGCCCCACAACAACAACAAGTGCTCCAACAACAACAGAAGCCCCTACCACAACAAGCCCTCCAAACAACAAGGCTCCAACAACAACAAGTGCTCCAACAACAACAGAAGCCCTACCACAACAAGCACAACAACAACTCCCCAACAACAACAAGTGCTCCAACAACAACAGAAGCCCCTACCACCACAAGCCCTCCAACAACACTATGCCCCAACTACAACAAGTGCTCCAACAACAACAGAAGAACCAACTACCACAAGCCCTCCAACAACCACGATGGTTCCAACTACAACAAGTGCTCCAACAACAACTGATACCCTTACCACCACAAGCCCTCCAACAACAACTATCGATCCAACAACAACAAGTGTACCAACAACAAAAGCCCCAACCACCACAAGCCCTCCAACAACCACTATGGCCCAACTACAACAAGTGCTCCAACAACAACTGCAACCACCACAAGCCCTCCAACAACCACTATGGCCCTGACTACAACAAGTGCTCCAACAACAACAGAAGCCCCTACCACAACAAGCCCTCCAACAACAACAAGTGGTTCAACAACAACAGAAGCCCCTACCACCACAAGCCCTCCAACAACAACAATAGTCCTGACAACAACCAGTGCTCCAACAACAACAGAAGTCCCCTACCACAACAAGCTCTCCAACAACTACGGCTCCAATTACAACAGGGTCTCCAACAACATCTGAAGCCCCTACCACCACAAGCCCTCCAACAACCACTATGGCTATGACTACAACAATTGCGCCAACAACAACTGAAGCCCCTACGACAACAAGCCCTCCAACATCAACTATGGATCTAACAACAACAAGTGCTCCAACAACAGAAGCCCTAACCACCACAAACCCTCCAACAACCACTATGGCCCTGACTACAACAAGTGCTCCAACAACAACTGAAGCCCCTACCACAACAAGCCCTCCAACAACAACAAGTGGTTCAACAACAACAACAGAAGCCCCTACCACCACAAGCCCTCCAACAACAACAATTGCCCTGACAACAACTAATGCTCCAACAACAACTGAAGCACCTATAACCACAAGCCATCCAAAAACAACAATTGCCCCGATTACAACAAGTGCTCCAACAACAACAGAATCCCCTACCACAACAAGCTCTCCAACAACTACGGCTCCAACTACAACAGGTTCTCCAACAACATCTGAATCCGCTACCACCACAAGCCATCCAACAACAACAATTGCCTACGACAAGAAACAGTGCTCCAACAACAACAGAATCTCCCACCACAACAAGCCCTCCAACAACAACTATGGCCCCAACTACAACAAGTGCTCCAACGACAACAGAAGCCCCTCCCACCACAAGCCCTCCAACAACAACAATAGCCCTGACAACAACCAGTGCTCCAACAACAACAGAATCACCTACCACAACAAGCTCTCCAACAAGCACTATGACTCCAACTACAACTAATGCTCCAACAACAACTGAAGCCCCTACAACCACAAGCCATCCAACAACAACAATTGCCCCGACTACAACAAGTGCTCCAACAACAACAGAAGCACCTAATACCACAAGCCCTGTGACAACGACTACAGCCCCAACAACAGCAAGTGCTCCAACTACAACAGAAGCCCCAACCATCACAAGCCCTCCAAAAACCACAATGGCTATGACTACAACAATTGCGCCAACAACAACTGAAGCCCCTACCACAACAAGCCCTCCAAAAACAACTATGGATCCAACAACAACAAGTGCTCCAACAACAGAAGCCCCAACCACCACAAGCCCTCCAACAACAACAATTGCCCTGACAACAATCAGTGCTTCAACAACAACAGAATCCCCTTCCGCAACAAGCTCTCAAACAACTACGGCTCCAACTACAACAGGTTCTCCAACAACATCTGAAACCCCTACCACCACAAGTGCTCCAACAACAACAGAATCACATACCACAACAAGCTCTCCAACAACAACTACGGCTCTAACAACAACAAGTGCTCAAACAAAAACAGAAGCCCCTACCACAACAAGCCATCCAACAACAACTACGGCCCCAACAACAACAAGTGCTCCAACAACAAAGGAATCCCCTACCACAACAAGCCCTCCAACAAGCACTATGACTCCAATTAAAACTAATGCTCCAACAACAACAGAAGCCCCTACAATCACAAGCCATCCCACAACAACAATTGCCCCGACTACAACAAGTACTCCAACAACAACAGAAGCACCTACTACCACAAGCCCTCCAACAACAATTATGGTTCCAACTACAACAAGTGCTCCAATAACACCTGATACCCCTACCACAACAAGCCCTGTGACAACAACTACAGCCCCAAGAACAACAAGTGCTCCAACTACAACAGAAGCCCCAACCACCATAAGCCCTTTAACAACCACTATGGCTATGACTACAACAATTGCGCCAACAACAACTGAAGCCCCTACCACAACACGCTCTCTAACAACAGCTATGGATTCAAAAACAACAAGTGCTCCAACAACAACTGAAGCCCCTACCACAACACGCTCTCTAACAACAGCTATGGATTCAACAACAACAAGTGCTCCAACAACAACAGAAGCCCCTACCACCACAAGCCCTCCAACAACAACAAATGCCCTGACAACAACCAGTCCTCCAACAACAACAGAATCCCCTACCACAAAAAGCTCTCCAACAATTATGGCTCCAACTACAACAGTTCTCCAACAACAACAAAAGCCCGAACCACCACAAGCCCTCCAACAACCACTATGGCCCTGACTACAACAAGTGCGCAAACAACAACTGAAGCCCCCACCACAACAAGCCCTCTAAGAACAACAAGTGCTCCAACAACAACAGAAGCCCCTATTACCACAAGTCCTCTAACAACAACAATTGCCCTGACAACAACCAGTGCTCCAACAACAACAGAATCCCGTACCACAACAAGCTCTCCAAGAACTACGGCTCCAACTACAACAGGTGCTCCAAGAACAACTGAAGCCCCTACCACCGCAAGCCCTCCAACAACAACAATTGCCCCAACTACAACAAGTGCTCCAACAACAACTGAATCCCCTACCACAACAAGCCCTCCAACAACAACTAGTGCTCCAACAACAACTGAAGCCCCTACCACCACAAGCTCTCCAACTACAACAATTGCCCCAACTACAAGTACTCCAACAACAACTGACACCCCTACCACAACAAGCCCTGTGACAACAAGTACAGCCCCAACAACAACAAGTGCTCCAACTACAACAGAAGCCCCTACCACAACAAGCCCTCGAAAAACCACTATGCCTCCAACTACAACAACTGTGCAAACAACAACTGAAACACCAACCACCATAAGCCCTCCAACAACCACTATGGCCCTCACTACAAGAAGTGCACCAAGAACAACTGAAACCCCTACAACAACAAGCCCTCGGACAACAACAATGGATCCAACTACAAGTGCTCCAACAACAACTGAAGGACCTACCACCACAAGCACTCCAACAAGCACTACGGCACTGACTACCACAAGTGCTCCAACAACAACTGAAGCCCCTACCACCACAAGCCCTCTTAAAACCACAATGGCTCCAACTACAACAAGTGCTCCAACAACAACTGAAGCCCGTACCACAACAAGCCCTGTGACAACAACATCTATGGCCCCAACTACAACAAGTGGTCCAACAACAACTGACACCCCTACCACAACAAGCCTTGTGACAACAACTACAGCCCCAACAACAAGTGCTCCAAGAACAACAGAAGCCCCAACCACCACAAACTCTCCAAAAACAACTATGGCCCTGACTACAACAAGCCCTCCAACAACAACTGAACCCGCTACCACATCAAGCCCTCCAATTACAACTTTGGCTTCAACAACAACTGAAGCCTTCACAACAACAATCACTCCAACAACAACTATGACCCCTACCACCACAAGCCATCCAACAACAACTACAGTTCCAACACCAATAGAAGCCCTTACCACCACAAGCCCTCCAACAATAACAATTGCCCCATCTACATCAAGTGCTCCAACAACAACAGATGCACCTATAAGAACAAGCCCTCCAACAACAACAATTGCGCCGACTACAACAAGTGCACCAACAACAACAGAAGCACCTACCACAACAAACCCTCAAACAACAACTACGGCTCCAAGTGCAACAAGTGCTCCAACAACAACAGAAGTACTTACCACCACAAGCCCTCTAACAATCACAATGACTACAACTACAACAAGTGATACAGCAACAACTGAAGCCCCTACCACCAGAGGCCCTCTAACAACAACAATTGCCCCGACTACAACAAGTGCTCCAACAACAACAGAAGCGACTACTACAACAAGTCCTCCTACAACAACTACGGCTCCAACTACAACAAGTGCTCTAACAACATCTGAAGCCCCTACTACAGCAAGCACCGCGACAACAACTACAGCGCCAACAACATCAAGTGCTCCAAGTACAATAGAAGCCCCAACCACCTCAAGCCCTCCAACAACCACTATGACCCTGACTACAACAAGTGCTCCAACAACAACTGGAGCCCCTAACGCAACAAGCTCTCCAACTACAACTATGGCTCCAGCAACAAATGAAGCCCCCACAAGAACAAGCACTCCAACAACAACTATGGCCCCTTCCACCACAAGCCGTCCAACAACAACTATGGTTCCAAGAACAACAGAAGTCTCTACCACCACAAGCCCTCCAACAACAGTTGCCCCAACTACAACATGTGCTCCAACAACAACAGAAGCACCTACCACAACAAGCCCTCCAACAACAATTGCCCCTACTACAACAAGAGCTCCAACAACAACTGAAGCCCCCACAACAAGAAGCACTCCAACAACAACTATGACCCCTACCACCACAAGCCCTCCAACAACAACAATTGCCCCTACTACAACAATAGCTTCAACAACAACTGATGCCACCACAACAACAAGCACTCCAACAACAACAATTATCCCGACTACAACAAGTGCTCCAACAACAACAGATGCTCCTACCACAACAATCCCTCCAACAACAACAACAGCCCCAACTAGAACACGTGCTCCAACAACAACTGAAGCCCAGACTACCAGCCATCCATTATCCACTATGGCTCCAACTACAAGTCCTCCAACAACAATGGAAGCACCTACAACAACAAGCCCTCCAACAACAACGATGGCCTCGACTACAACAAATGCTTTAACAACAACTGACACCCATACCATAACAAGCTCTGTGACAACAACTACAGCCCCGACAACAAGTGCTTCAACTACAACAGATGCCCCAACGACCACAAGCCCTCCAATAAGCACTATGGCTGCAACTACAACAATTGCTCCAACAACAACAGAACCCCCAACCACCACAAGCACTCCAGCAACAACAATTGCCTTGACTACAAGTGCTCCAACAACAACAGAACGGCCTACCGCAACAAGCCCTCCAACAACAAGTATAGCTCAAACTACAACAAGCGCTCCAACAACAACAGAAACCCCTACCACAACAAGCCCAACAACTATGGCTCCAACAACAACTGAAGCTGCCACAACAACAAGCACTCCAACAACCACTATGGCCCCTACTACAACAAGCCCTCAAACAACAACTATGGCTCCAACAACAACTGATGCCCTCACAACAACAATCACTCCAACGACAACAATTGCCCTGACTACAACAAGAGCTCCAACAACAAAAGCACCTGCCACAACAAGCACTCCAACAACAACTATGGCTTCAACTACAAGAAGTGCTCCAACAACAACCGACGCAGCTACCACAACAAGCCCTCCAACAACTATGCCTCCAACAATAACAAGTGCTCCAACAACAACAGAAGAACCTCCAACGACCAGCCCACTAATATCAACTATGGCTCCAACTACAATGAGTGCTCCAACAACAACAAATGCCCCTACCACAACCAGCCTTCCAACAACAAATTTTCCTCAAACTATGAGAGCTCCAACACCAACAGAACTCCTTACCACATCCAGCCCTATGGCAACAACTACAGCCCTGACAACAATAAGCCCTCCAACAGCAATGATTGCCCCTACTACAACAAGTGCTCCAACAAGAACAGAAGCCCAAACCAGAACAACATTTCCTCTAACAACAACTATGGCTACAACAACAACGAGTCCTCCAACAACAACAGAAGCCCCTACCACAACAATCACTCTAACAACAACCGAAAACCTAAGTAGAACAATTGTTCCAACATCACCTGAAGCCTCAATGACCACAAGTGTTCTGACAATAAGTGATGCTCCAACTACTACAATTGCTCCAATGTCGACTGAACATTCAGTTACAGCTAATGGCCCAAATACTACAAGTGCTCCTATAATAATTGTAGCGCCTATTAGCACAAGTGCTCCAACAAATACAAGTACAACTTCCATGATGATAAGCAATCCAATGACTAAAACTGAAGCTACAACATCAAGCAATCAAACAAGGGATGCTGCAACTACATTTTCTCCAACAACTATGACTAGCGCTCTTAATACAAGTGCTTCAACAAAAGGAAGGGAAGCTCCCTCAGCAAGCACTCTGTCAACAACAATAAATACTCGACCATCTTCAACAAAAGCAGATACCCCCTTTCAATTTGTAACAAATTCTGTAATATCTTCTACAACAGGTGGTGCTACTTCTGTCACTGGTAAAACTAATTTGCCAGTATCTGCAACAACTTCAGCTGTTGTTCCAAAGATTTCTTTACCAGCAACTGAAATTCCAATCGCACAAACATTCGCTAGAACAATTACCCCAACAGAAGCTGCTACGGTCACTGTTGGAACAACTTCTTCATCTTCAAAAACCTCAGCTGATGTTACAATTTCACAGCCAGCCACAAGAAGTGTTGCTCCCATTTCACAAGCACCAACATTCGCGGGAACAGAAACCACAACAGCAGCTCCACGTACAGTGTATGTTTCCATTTTGTTCTTTGGACTTAGAGATGGGGTCCTTCTAGTCCTCCCTCCCAGTTTCTCTGTCTAACCTGCGGTTTGAAGGAATTCTAATCCTCATGTTATCTCTGTGTGTTTCTGCAGTGTGGGTCCAGTGTTTATCTTTGTCCGACTTGTGTTCCACACTAACAACACCGTCCCCAGTGAGAGTGATGTTCTCGCAAAAAGCAGTCCTTTCGTGAATGGCGATGAAATTCGGTTGAACGATACCGTGAGGGTACAGAATCTCACATATGAGCGTACGTAACACGACTACACACCCCGTCTTTGCCACTGTCCCTTGGCATCTTTCAGCCATCTTTAATTCAATGCTTTCATAGGACCTTGTTAAAGAGTGTAACAAGAATATTATTCAATGTCATATTATATTTTTGTAATTTTATGAATTGTGACTCAGTCATGAAAACTTTTTAATGATGTTGAGAATTCTTCCTACAGAGATCGTAGGACAGATGATAGTGCTTGCACGTACAATATGTACCTCCATTACAGAAGCAGAAATGCTATGAAAAGTTTCAATGCAAAGCCAAAACAAAATGTGTTTTTCAAGAATCTACTTCCATTTGCTTTTTTCTCAGGATTAACACTTAATTCATTTGCTTTGACACTGGCCTACAAGATCAATGACGTGAGCTTTCCAGAAAATGTCAAACTCAGGACGGAGACGCAAGCACGCATTCAGGACTCGGTCAACAACCTAGTAAGCCTAGCATGTCGACATGCAGCACAGTGAAGTAGCAACAAACAGAATTGAATTGTTGATAAGAACATTCTATCTAGAGACCCTGAAAGTTCTACACTACTGTCCAGCTGTTGCAATATCATGATGCATCTCTCAGCCTTCTGAATTGCAGTATATTCTGTTGCCATCTTCTTGTAGATGGATGAGTAACTCCAGTCATTTCAGCGTTATTATTCAGTTGACCAATAAATCAAAGCTTATCTAGCAGTGAGTATAATTTCTGAATTTATTGATAATTTTCACTCACCTTTTCATTTCTGCTTTATCCTCCAGCTGAATGGATTGCTAAGCCAACCTAATGCAAGTGCTTTCATTTTCCCACAAGCAAATTTTACGTAAGTCACCAACCTTGGGATTTTTGGTCTGACTTTGTTCTTTACAATATTGACATATCATCATTGAAAAAAGTTACAAATTTATCATTGTGGTAAAATCAACTAAAAGTACAATTGATAAGCATGGGGCAAATTTTATTAATTCTGTCTTTACACATCTTTCTACAGCCACCTGCCCAACGAGATTCGTGCCAATGTGGAGTATGTCTTTCGGGAAGGTGATATCATCCAACCAAGCAACTTCCTGGCTGCGATACTGGCAGTTAGTAGTAAGTTGCTCTCAGACCCATCAACTCCTACTGAAAATCATGCTGTTCGTGGATCATAATATATGATTTGCTGTAGTGCCCACCTCATTTTGGCAGAACTGACCAGTCTTGGATATACAATTTCCCAGTTTACTACGTACTTCCTTTTTTTGATTGTGTTGTTTGCCAGATTGTGAATTCCCTAAAGTGCATGTCACAGTGGAAAAGGCAGTTGTGTGTTTCTTTGAAATCCACCTGTTTCAGCTCCAACATCATTGAATATCAGCTTTTATGCAGGAAATAGTTCCCGCTTGAGTTATATTTGTGTCTCATTGTATCTGCACATTTAGGTCTTGCCACCACTACAGCTTCCCCTGCCATTGTTACAACGAATTCTCCAGCAGTGAGCACCACAGCAGCTCCATATACAGTGTATGTTTCCATTATTATCTTTGGTTTTGTAGTTGGGGACCTGCCAGTGAAATAATTTCTCTGTCCAACCTGCTGTTTGATGGACTTCTAATGCTAATGTTATCTCCATGTGTTTCTGCAGTGTGGGTCCAGTTTTTATCTTTGTCCGACTTGTGTTCCACACCAACAACACCGTCCCCAGTGAGAGTGATGTTCTGGCAAAGGGCAGTCCTTTCTTGAATGGTGATGAAATCCGGTTGAATGATACCGTGAGGGTGCAGAATCTCACATATGAGCGTACGTAACACGTCTACACACCCCATCTTTTCCACTGTCCCTTGGCATCTTTCAGCTATCTTTAGTCCAATGCTTTCATAGGACCTTTTTTAAAGAGTGTAACAATAATATTATTCAATGTCATATTGTATTTTTGTACTTTTATGAATTGTGACTCAGTAAAAAAAACTTTTTAATGATGTCGTCAATTCTTTATACAGAGATAGCGTTACAGACGATGGTGCTTGCACGTACTCTATGTGCCTCAGTGACAAAAACAGAAATGCTATGAGAAGTTTCAATGCGAAGCCAAAGCAAAATGTGTTTTTCAAGAATCTCCTTCCAATTGATTCTTTCTCAGGATTATCAGATAATTCCTTCGCTTTGACACTGGCCTACAAGATCAATGACGTGAGCTTTCCAGAGAATGTTGAACTCAGGACGGAGACGCAAGCACACATTCAGGACTCGGTCAACAACTTGGTAAGCCTAGCATATCGGCATGCAGCACAGTAAAATAGCAACAAACAGACTTTAATTGTTGATAAGAACATTCTCTTTAGAGACCCTGAAAGGTCTAAACTACTGTCCAGCTGTTGCAGTATCATGATGCATCTCTCAGCCTTCTGAATTGCCGTATATTCCGTTGCCATCATCCTGTAGATGCATGGGTAACTCCAGTAATTTCTGGGTTATTGTTCAGTTGACCAATGAATCAAAGTTTATCTAGCAGTGAGCATAATTTCTTAATTTGTAGATAATCTTCACTCACCTCTTTATTTCCTCTTTAACCTCCAGCTGAATGGATTGCTGAACCAACCTAATGCAAGTCCTTTTACCTTCCCACAAGCAAATTTTACGTAAGTCACCAACTTTGGGCTCTTTGGTCTGACTTTGTTCTTTACAATATTGACATATCATCATTGAGAAAAGTTGCAAATTTACCATTGTGGTAAAATAAACTAAAAATACAATTGATAAGCATGGGGGAAACCTCTGAAATTCTGCCTTTACACATCTTTCTGCAGCCAGCCCTGCTCAACGAGATTCATGCCAATGTGGAGTATGTCTTTCGGGAAGGTGACATCAACCAACCAAGCAACTTCCTGGCTGCGATACTGGCAGTTAGTGGTAAGTTACCCCTGGCACCCATCAACTCATGCTTAACATCATGCTGTTCTTGCATCATAAAACATGATTTGCTGTAGTGCCCACCTCATTTTGGCAGAACTGACCACTCTCGGATGTACAGCTTCCCAGATTACTGTGTACTTTCATTTTCCGATTTTATGTGTTGTTTCCAAGATTGTGAATTCCCTTGTAGTGTGTGTTAGAGTGGAAAAGACAGTTGTGTGTTTCCTTGAAATTCACCTGTTACCGCTCCAACATCTCTGAAAATCTGCTTTTTTGCAGGATAACGTTTCTAATTTCGTTATGTTTGTGTCTCAATGTTTGTTTCTGCACTTTTTAATGTCTTGCCACTATTACAGCTTCCCCTGCCATTGCTACAACGAGTTCTCCAGCAGTGACCACCACAGCAGCTCCATATACAGTGTATGTTTCCATTATTATCTTTGGTTTTGTAGTTGGGGACCTGCCAGTGAAATAATTTCTCTGTCCAACCTGCTGTTTGATGGACTTCTAATGCTAATGTTATCTCCATGTGTTTCTGCAGTGTGGGTCCAGTTTTTATCTTTGTCCGACTTGTGTTCCACACAACAACAACACCGTCCCCAGTGAGAGTGATGTTCTGGCAAAGGGCAGTCCTTTCTTGAATGGTGATGAAATCCGGTTGAATGATACCGTGAGGGTGCAGAATCTCACATATGAGCGTACGTAACACGTCTACACACCCCATCTTTTCCACTGTCCCTTGGCATCTTTCAGCTATCTTTAGTCCAATGCTTTCATAGGACCTTTTTTAAAGAGTGTAACAATAATATTATTCAATGTCATATTGTATTTTTGTACTTTTATGAATTGTGACTCAGTAAAAAAAAACTTTTTAATGATGTCGTCAATTCTTTATACAGAGATAGCGTTACAGACGATGGTGCTTGCACGTACTCTATGTGCCTCAGTGACAAAAACAGAAATGCTATGAGAAGTTTCAATGCGAAGCCAAAGCAAAATGTGTTTTTCAAGAATCTCCTTCCAATTGATTCTTTCTCAGGATTATCAGATAATTCCTTCGCTTTGACACTGGCCTACAAGATCAATGACGTGAGCTTTCCAGAGAATGTTGAACTCAGGACGGAGACGCAAGCACACATTCAGGACTCGGTCAACAACTTGGTAAGCCTAGCATATCGGCATGCAGCACAGTAAAATAGCAACAAACAGACTTTAATTGTTGATAAGAACATTCTCTTTAGAGACCCTGAAAGGTCTAAACTACTGTCCAGCTGTTGCAGTATCATGATGCATCTCTCAGCCTTCTGAATTGCCGTATATTCCGTTGCCATCATCCTGTAGATGCATGGGTAACTCCAGTAATTTCTGGGTTATTGTTCAGTTGACCAATGAATCAAAGTTTATCTAGCAGTGAGCATAATTTCTTAATTTGTAGATAATCTTCACTCACCTCTTTATTTCCTCTTTAACCTCCAGCTGAATGGATTGCTGAACCAACCTAATGCAAGTCCTTTTACCTTCCCACAAGCAAATTTTACGTAAGTCACCAACTTTGGGCTCTTTGGTCTGACTTTGTTCTTTACAATATTGACATATCATCATTGAGAAAAGTTGCAAATTTACCATTGTGGTAAAATAAACTAAAAATACAATTGATAAGCATGGGGCAAACCTCTGAAATTCTGCCTTTACACATCTTTCTGCAGCCACCTGCTCAACGAGATTCATGCCAATGTGGAGTATGTCTTTCGGGAAGGTGACATCAACCAACCAAGCAACTTCCTGGCTGCGATACTGGCAGTTAGTGGTAAGTTACCCCTGGCACCCATCAACTCATGCTTAACATCATGCTGTTCTTGCATCATAAAACATGATTTGCTGTAGTGCCCACCTCATTTTGGCAGAACTGACCACTCTCGGATGTACAGCTTCCCAGATTACTGTGTACTTTCATTTTCCGATTTTATGTGTTGTTTCCAAGATTGTGAATTCCTTGTAGTGTGTGTTAGAGTGGAAAAGACAGTTGTGTGTTTCCTTGAAATTCACCTGTTACCGCTCCAACATCTCTGAAAATCTGCTTTTTTGCAGGATAACGTTTCTAATTTCGTTATGTTTGTGTCTCAATGTTTCTGCACTTTTTAATGTCTTGCCACTATTACAGCTTCCCCTGCCATTGCTACAACGAGTTCTCCAGCAGTGACCACCACAGCAGCTCCATATACAGTGTATGTTTCCATTATTATCTTTGGTTTTGTAGTTGGGGACCTCCCAGTGAAATAATTTCTCTGTCCAACCTGCTGTTTGATGGACTTCTAATGCTAATGTTATCTCCATGTGTTTCTGCAGTGTGGGTCCAGTTTTTATCTTTGTCCGACTTGTGTTCCACACCAACAACACCGTCCCCAGTGAGAGTGATGTTCTGGCAAAGGGCAGTCCTTTCTTGAATGGTGATGAAATCCGGTTGAATGATACCGTGAGGGTGCAGAATCTCACATATGAGCGTACGTAACACGTCTACACACCCCATCTTTTCCACTGTCCCTTGGCATCTTTCAGCTATCTTTAGTCCAATGCTTTCATAGGACCTTTTTTAAAGAGTGTAACAATAATATTATTCAATGTCATATTGTATTTTTGTACTTTTATGAATTGTGACTCAGTAAAAAAAACTTTTTAATGATGTCGTGAATTCTTTATACAGAGATAGCGTTACAGACGATGGTGCTTGCACGTACTCTATGTGCCTCAGTGACAAAAACAGAAATGCTATGAGAAGTTTCAATGCGAAGCCAAAGCAAAATGTGTTTTTCAAGAATCTCCTTCCAATTGATTCTTTCTCAGGATTATCAGATAATTCCTTCGCTTTGACACTGGCCTACAAGATCAATGACGTGAGCTTTCCAGAGAATGTTGAACTCAGGACGGAGACGCAAGCACACATTCAGGACTCGGTCAACAACTTGGTAAGCCTAGCATATCGGCATGCAGCACAGTAAAGTAGCAACAAACAGACTTTAATTGTTGATAAGAACATTCTCTTTAGAGACCCTGAAAGGTCTAAACTACTGTCCAGCTGTTGCAGTATCATGATGCATCTCTCAGCCTTCTGAATTGCGTATATTCCGTTGCCATCATCCTGTAGATGCATGGGTAACTCCAGTAATTTCTGGGTTATTGTTCAGTTGACCAATGAATCAAAGTTTATCTAGCAGTGAGCATAATTTCTTAATTTGTAGATAATCTTCACTCACCTCTTTATTTCCTCTTTAACCTCCAGCTGAATGGATTGCTGAACCAACCTAATGCAAGTCCTTTTACCTTCCCACAAGCAAATTTTACGTAAGTCACCAACTTTGGGCTCTTTGGTCTGACTTTGTTCTTTACAATATTGACATATCATCATTGAGAAAAGTTGCAAATTTACCATTGTGGTAAAATAAACTAAAAATACAATTGATAAGCATGGGGCAAACCTCTGAAATTCTGCCTTTACACATCTTTCTGCAGCCACCTGCTCAACGAGATTCATGCCAATGTGGAGTATGTCTTTCGGGAAGGTGACATCAACCAACCAAGCAACTTCCTGGCTGCGATACTGGCAGTTAGTGGTAAGTTACCCCTGGCACCCATCAACTCATGCTTAACATCATGCTGTTCTTGCATCATAAAACATGATTTGCTGTAGTGCCCACCTCATTTTGGCAGAACTGACCACTCTCGGATGTACAGCTTCCCAGATTACTGTGTACTTTCATTTTCCGATTTTATGTGTTGTTTCCAAGATTGTGAATTCCTTGTAGTGTGTGTTAGAGTGGAAAAGACAGTTGTGTGTTTCCTTGAAATTCACCTGTTACCGCTCCAACATCTCTGAAAATCTGCTTTTTTGCAGGATAACGTTTCTAATTTTGTTATGTTTGTGTCTCATTGTTTCTGCACTTTCATGTCTTGCCACTATTACAGCTTCCCCTGCCATTGCTACAACGAGTTCTCCAGCAGTGACCACCACAGCAGCTCCATATACAGTGTATGTTTCCATTATTATCTTTGGTTTTGTAGTTGGGGACCTGCCAGTGAAATAATTTCTCTGTCCAACCTGCTGTTTGATGGACTTCTAATGCTAATGTTATCTCCATGTGTTTCTGCAGTGTGGGTCCAGTTTTTATCTTTGTCCGACTTGTGTTCCACACCAACAACACCGTCCCCAGTGAGAGTGATGTTCTGGCAAAGGGCAGTCCTTTCTTGAATGGTGATGAAATCCGGTTGAATGATACCGTGAGGGTGCAGAATCTCACATATGAGCGTACGTAACACGTCTACACACCCCATCTTTTCCACTGTCCCTTGGCATCTTTCAGCTATCTTTAGTCCAATGCTTTCATAGGACCTTTTTTAAAGAGTGTAACAATAATATTATTCAATGTCATATTGTATTTTTGTACTTTTATGAATTGTGAGTCAGTAAAAAAAAACTTTTTAATGATGTCGTGAATTCTTTATACAGAGATAGCGTTACAGACGATGGTGCTTGCACGTACTCTATGTGCCTCAGTGACAAAAACAGAAATGCTATGAGAAGTTTCAATGCGAAGCCAAAGCAAATGTGTTTTTCAAGAATCTCCTTCCAATTGATTCTTTCTCAGGATTATCAGATAATTCCTTCGCTTTGACACTGGCCTACAAGATCAATGACGTGAGCTTTCCAGAGAATGTTGAACTCAGGACGGAGACGCAAGCACACATTCAGGACTCGGTCAACAACTTGGTAAGCCTAGCATATCGGCATGCAGCACAGTAAAATAGCAACAAACAGACTTTAATTGTTGATAAGAACATTCTCTTTAGAGACCCTGAAAGGTCTCTAAACTACTGTCCAGCTGTTGCAGTATCATGATGCATCTCTCAGCCTTCTGAATTGCAGTATATTCCGTTGCCATCATCCTGTAGATGCATGGGTAACTCCAGTAATTTCTGGGTTATTGTTCAGTTGACCAATGAATCAAAGTTTATCTAGCAGTGAGCATAATTTCTTAATTTGTAGATAATCTTCACTCACCTCTTTATTTCCTCTTTAACCTCCAGCTGAATGGATTGCTGAACCAACCTAATGCAAGTCCTTTTACCTTCCCACAAGCAAATTTTACGTAAGTCACCAACTTTGGGCTCTTTGGTCTGACTTTGTTCTTTACAATATTGACATATCATCATTGAGAAAAGTTGCAAATTTACCATTGTGGTAAAATAAACTAAAAATACAATTGATAAGCATGGGGCAAACCTCTGAAATTCTGCCTTTACACATCTTTCTGCAGCCACCTGCTCAACGAGATTCATGCCAATGTGGAGTATGTCTTTCGGGAAGGTGACATCAACCAACCAAGCAACTTCCTGGCTGCGATACTGGCAGTTAGTGGTAAGTTACCCCTGGCACCCATCAACTCATGCTTAACATCATGCTGTTCTTGCATCATAAAACATGATTTGCTGTAGTGCCCACCTCATTTTGGCAGAACTGACCACTCTCGGATGTACAGCTTCCCAGATTACTGTGTACTTTCATTTTCCGATTTTATGTGTTGTTTCCAAGATTGTGAATTCCTTGTAGTGTGTGTTAGAGTGGAAAAGACAGTTGTGTGTTTCCTTGAAATTCACCTGTTTACCGCTCCAACATCTCTGAAAATCTGCTTTTTTGCAGGATAACGTTTCTAATTTCGTTATGTTTGTGTCTCAATGTTTCTGCACTTTTTAATGTCTTGCCACTATTACAGCTTCCCCTGCCATTGCTACAACGAGTTCTCCAGCAGTGACCACCACAGCAGCTCCATATACAGTGTATGTTTCCATTATTATCTTTGGTTTTGTAGTTGGGGACCTGCCAGTGAAATAATTTCTCTGTCCAACCTGCTGTTTGATGGACTTCTAATGCTAATGTTATCTCCATGTGTTTCTGCAGTGTGGGTCCAGTTTTTATCTTTGTCCGACTTGTGTTCCACACCAACAACACCGTCCCCAGTGAGAGTGATGTTCTGGCAAAGGGCAGTCCTTTCTTGAATGGTGATGAAATCCGGTTGAATGATACCGTGAGGGTGCAGAATCTCACATATGAGCGTACGTAACACGTCTACACACCCCATCTTTTCCACTGTCCCTTGGCATCTTTCAGCTATCTTTAGTCCAATGCTTTCATAGGACCTTTTTTAAAGAGTGTAACAATAATATTATTCAATGTCATATTGTATTTTTGTACTTTTATGAATTGTGACTCAGTAAAAAAAACTTTTTAATGATGTCGTGAATTCTTTATACAGAGATAGCGTTACAGACGATGGTGCTTGCACGTACTCTATGTGCCTCAGTGACAAAAACAGAAATGCTATGAGAAGTTTTCAATGCGAAGCCAAAGCAAAATGTGTTTTTCAAGAATCTCCTTCCAATTGATTCTTTCTCAGGATTATCAGATAATTCCTTCGCTTTGACACTGGCCTACAAGATCAATGACGTGAGCTTTCCAGAGAATGTTGAACTCAGGACGGAGACGCAAGCACACATTCAGGACTCGGTCAACAACTTGGTAAGCCTAGCATATCGGCATGCAGCACAGTAAAATAGCAACAAACAGACTTTAATTGTTGATAAGAACATTCTCTTTAGAGACCCTGAAAGGTCTAAACTACTGTCCAGCTGTTGCAGTATCATGATGCATCTCTCAGCCTTCTGAATTGCCGTATATTCCGTTGCCATCATCCTGTAGATGCATGGGTAACTCCAGTAATTTCTGGGTTATTGTTCAGTTGACCAATGAATCAAAGTTTATCTAGCAGTGAGCATAATTTCTTAATTTGTAGATAATCTTCACTCACCTCTTTATTTCCTCTTTAACCTCCAGCTGAATGGATTGCTGAACCAACCTAATGCAAGTCCTTTTACCTTCCCACAAGCAAATTTTACGTAAGTCACCAACTTTGGGCTCTTTGGTCTGACTTTGTTCTTTACAATATTGACATATCATCATTGAGAAAAGTTGCAAATTTACCATTGTGGTAAAATAAACTAAAAATACAATTGATAAGCATGGGGCAAACCTCTGAAATTCTGCCTTTACACATCTTTCTGCAGCCACCTGCTCAACGAGATTCATGCCAATGTGGAGTATGTCTTTCGGGAAGGTGACATCAACCAACCAAGCAACTTCCTGGCTGCGATACTGGCAGTTAGTGGTAAGTTACCCCTGGCACCCATCAACTCATGCTTAACATCATGCTGTTCTTGCATCATAAAACATGATTTGCTGTAGTGCCCACCTCATTTTGGCAGAACTGACCACTCTCGGATGTACAGCTTCCCAGATTACTGTGTACTTTCATTTTCCGATTTTATGTGTTGTTTCCAAGATTGTGAATTCCTTGTAGTGTGTGTTAGAGTGGAAAAGACAGTTGTGTGTTTCCTTGAAATTCACCTGTTACCGCTCCAACATCTCTGAAAATCTGCTTTTTTTTTGCAGGATAACGTTTCTAATTTCGTTATGTTTGTGTCTCAATGTTTCTGCACTTTTTAATGTCTTGCCACTATTACAGCTTCCCCTGCCATTGCTACAACGAGTTCTCCAGCAGTGACCACCACAGCAGCTCCATATACAGTGTATGTTTCCATTATTATCTTTGGTTTTGTAGTTGGGGACCTGCCAGTGAAATAATTTCTCTGTCCAACCTGCTGTTTGATGGACTTCTAATGCTAATGTTATCTCCATGTGTTTCTGCAGTGTGGGTCCAGTTTTTATCTTTGTCCGACTTGTGTTCCACACCAACAACACCGTCCCCAGTGAGAGTGATGTTCTGGCAAAGGGGGCAGTCCTTTCTTGAATGGTGATGAAATCCGGTTGAATGATACCGTGAGGGTGCAGAATCTCACATATGAGCGTACGTAACACGTCTACACACCCCATCTTTTCCACTGTCCCTTGGCATCTTTCAGCTATCTTTAGTCCAATGCTTTCATAGGACCTTTTTTAAAGAGTGTAACAATAATATTATTCAATGTCATATTGTATTTTTGTACTTTTATGAATTGTGACTCAGTAAAAAAAACTTTTTAATGATGTCGTGAATTCTTTATACAGAGATAGCGTTACAGACGATGGTGCTTGCACGTACTCTATGTGCCTCAGTGACAAAAACAGAAATGCTATGAGAAGTTTCAATGCGAAGCCAAAGCAAAATGTGTTTTTCAAGAATCTCCTTCCAATTGATTCTTTCTCAGGATTATCAGATAATTCCTTCGCTTTGACACTGGCCTACAAGATCAATGACGTGAGCTTTCCAGAGAATGTTGAACTCAGGACGGAGACGCAAGCACACATTCAGGACTCGGTCAACAACTTGGTAAGCCTAGCATATCGGCATGCAGCACAGTAAAATAGCAACAAACAGACTTTAATTGTTGATAAGAACATTCGCTTTAGAGACCCTGAAAGGTCTAAACTACTGTCCAGCTGTTGCAGTATCATGATGCATCTCTCAGCCTTCTGAATTGCAGTATATTCCGTTGCCATCATCCTGTAGATGCATGGGTAACTCCAGTAATTTCTGGGTTATTGTTCAGTTGACCAATGAATCAAAGTTTATCTAGCAGTGAGCATAATTTCTTAATTTGTAGATAATCTTCACTCACCTCTTTATTTCCTCTTTAACCTCCAGCTGAATGGATTGCTGAACCAACCTAATGCAAGTCCTTTTACCTTCCCACAAGCAAATTTTACGTAAGTCACCAACTTTGGGCTCTTTGGTCTGACTTTGTTCTTTACAATATTGACATATCATCATTGAGAAAAGTTGCAAATTTACCATTGTGGTAAAATAAACTAAAAATACAATTGATAAGCATGGGGCAAACCTCTGAAATTCTGCCTTTACACATCTTTCTGCAGCCACCTGCTCAACGAGATTCATGCCAATGTGGAGTATGTCTTTCGGGAAGGTGACATCAACCAACCAAGCAACTTCCTGGCTGCGATACTGGCAGTTAGTGGTAAGTTACCCCTGGCACCCATCAACTCATGCTTAACATCATGCTGTTCTTGCATCATAAAACATGATTTGCTGTAGTGCCCACCTCATTTTGGCAGAACTGACCACTCTCGGATGTACAGCTTCCCAGATTACTGTGTACTTTCATTTTCCGATTTTATGTGTTGTTTCCAAGATTGTGAATTCCTTGTAGTGTGTGTTAGAGTGGAAAAGACAGTTGTGTGTTTCCTTGAAATTCACCTGTTACCGCTCCAACATCTCTGAAAATCTGCTTTTTTGCAGGATAACGTTTCTAATTTCGTTATGTTTGTGTCTCAATGTTTCTGCACTTTTTAATGTCTTGCCACTATTACAGCTTCCCCTGCCATTGCTACAACGAGTTCTCCAGCAGTGACCACCACAGCAGCTCCATATACAGTGTATGTTTCCATTATTATCTTTGGTTTTGTAGTTGGGGACCTGCCAGTGAAATAATTTCTCTGTCCAACCTGCTGTTTGATGGACTTCTAATGCTAATGTTATCTCCATGTGTTTCTGCAGTGTGGGTCCAGTTTTTATCTTTGTCCGACTTGTGTTCCACACCAACAACACCGTCCCCAGTGAGAGTGATGTTCTGGCAAAGGGCAGTCCTTTCTTGAATGGTGATGAAATCCGGTTGAATGATACCGTGAGGGTGCAGAATCTCACATATGAGCGTACGTAACACGTCTACACACCCCATCTTTTCCACTGTCCCTTGGCATCTTTCAGCTATCTTTAGTCCAATGCTTTCATAGGACCTTTTTTAAAGAGTGTAACAATAATATTATTCAATGTCATATTGTATTTTTGTACTTTTATGAATTGTGAGTCAGTAAAAAAAACTTTTTAATGATGTCGTGAATTCTTTATACAGAGATAGCGTTACAGACGATGGTGCTTGCACGTACTCTATGTGCCTCAGTGACAAAAACAGAAATGCTATGAGAAGTTTCAATGCGAAGCCAAAGCAAAATGTGTTTTTCAAGAATCTCCTTCCAATTGATTCTTTCTCAGGATTATCAGATAATTCCTTCGCTTTGACACTGGCCTACAAGATCAATGACGTGAGCTTTCCAGAGAATGTTGAACTCAGGACGGAGACGCAAGCACACATTCAGGACTCGGTCAACAACTTGGTAAGCCTAGCATATCGGCATGCAGCACAGTAAAATAGCAACAAACAGACTTTAATTGTTGATAAGAACATTCTCTTTAGAGACCCTGAAAGGTCTAAACTACTGTCCAGCTGTTGCAGTATCATGATGCATCTCTCAGCCTTCTGAATTGCAGTATATTCCGTTGCCATCATCCTGTAGATGCATGGGTAACTCCAGTAATTTCTGGGTTATTGTTCAGTTGACCAATGAATCAAAGTTTATCTAGCAGTGAGCATAATTTCTTAATTTGTAGATAATCTTCACTCACCTCTTTATTTCCTCTTTAACCTCCAGCTGAATGGATTGCTGAACCAACCTAATGCAAGTCCTTTTACCTTCCCACAAGCAAATTTTACGTAAGTCACCAACTTTGGGCTCTTTGGTCTGACTTTGTTCTTTACAATATTGACATATCATCATTGAGAAAAGTTGCAAATTTACCATTGTGGTAAAATAAACTAAAAATACAATTGATAAGCATGGGGCAAACCTCTGAAATTCTGCCTTTACACATCTTTCTGCAGCCACCTGCTCAACGAGATTCATGCCAATGTGGAGTATGTCTTTCGGGAAGGTGACATCAACCAACCAAGCAACTTCCTGGCTGCGATACTGGCAGTTAGTGGTAAGTTACCCCTGGCACCCATCAACTCATGCTTAACATCATGCTGTTCTTGCATCATAAAACATGATTTGCTGTAGTGCCCACCTCATTTTGGCAGAACTGACCACTCTCGGATGTACAGCTTCCCAGATTACTGTGTACTTTCATTTTCCGATTTTATGTGTTGTTTCCAAGATTGTGAATTCCTTGTAGTGTGTGTTAGAGTGGAAAAGACAGTTGTGTGTTTCCTTGAAATTCACCTGTTACCGCTCCAACATCTCTGAAAATCTGCTTTTTTGCAGGATAACGTTTCTAATTTTCGTTATGTTTGTGTCTCAATGTTTCTGCACTTTTTCATGTCTTGCCACTATTACAGCTTCCCCTGCCATTGCTACAACGAGTTCTCCAGCAGTGACCACCACAGCAGCTCCATATACAGTGTATGTTTCCATTATTATCTTTGGTTTTGTAGTTGGGGACCTGCCAGTGAAATAATTTCTCTGTCCAACCTGCTGTTTGATGGACTTCTAATGCTAATGTTATCTCCATGTGTTTCTGCAGTGTGGGTCCAGTTTTTATCTTTGTCCGACTTGTGTTCCACACCAACAACACCGTCCCCAGTGAGAGTGATGTTCTGGCAAAGGGCAGTCCTTTCTTGAATGGTGATGAAATCCGGTTGAATGATACCGTGAGGGTGCAGAATCTCACATATGAGCGTACGTAACACGTCTACACACCCCATCTTTTCCACTGTCCCTTGGCATCTTTCAGCTATCTTTAGTCCAATGCTTTCATAGGACCTTTTTTAAAGAGTGTAACAATAATATTATTCAATGTCATATTGTATTTTTGTACTTTTATGAATTGTGACTCAGTAAAAAAAACTTTTTAATGATGTCGTGAATTCTTTATACAGAGATAGCGTTACAGACGATGGTGCTTGCACGTACTCTATGTGCCTCAGTGACAAAAACAGAAATGCTATGAGAAGTTTCAATGCGAAGCCAAAGCAAAATGTGTTTTTCAAGAATCTCCTTCCAATTGATTCTTTCTCAGGATTATCAGATAATTCCTTCGCTTTGACACTGGCCTACAAGATCAATGACGTGAGCTTTCCAGAGAATGTTGAACTCAGGACGGAGACGCAAGCACACATTCAGGACTCGGTCAACAACTTGGTAAGCCTAGCATATCGGCATGCAGCACAGTAAAGTAGCAACAAACAGACTTTAATTGTTGATAAGAACATTCTCTTTAGAGACCCTGAAAGGTCTAAACTACTGTCCAGCTGTTGCAGTATCATGATGCATCTCTCAGCCTTCTGAATTGCGTATATTCCGTTGCCATCATCCTGTAGATGCATGGGTAACTCCAGTAATTTCTGGGTTATTGTTCAGTTGACCAATGAATCAAAGTTTATCTAGCAGTGAGCATAATTTCTTAATTTGTAGATAATCTTCACTCACCTCTTTATTTCCTCTTTAACCTCCAGCTGAATGGATTGCTGAACCAACCTAATGCAAGTCCTTTTACCTTCCCACAAGCAAATTTTACGTAAGTCACCAACTTTGGGCTCTTTGGTCTGACTTTGTTCTTTACAATATTGACATATCATCATTGAGAAAAGTTGCAAATTTACCATTGTGGTAAAATAAACTAAAAATACAATTGATAAGCATGGGGCAAACCTCTGAAATTCTGCCTTTACACATCTTTCTGCAGCCACCTGCTCAACGAGATTCATGCCAATGTGGAGTATGTCTTTCGGGAAGGTGACATCAACCAACCAAGCAACTTCCTGGCTGCGATACTGGCAGTTAGTGGTAAGTTACCCCTGGCACCCATCAACTCATGCTTAACATCATGCTGTTCTTGCATCATAAAACATGATTTGCTGTAGTGCCCACCTCATTTTGGCAGAACTGACCACTCTCGGATGTACAGCTTCCCAGATTACTGTGTACTTTCATTTTCCGATTTTTTATGTGTTGTTTCCAAGATTGTGAATTCCTGTAGTGTGTGTTAGAGTGGAAAAGACAGTTGTGTGTTTCCTTGAAATTCACCTGTTACCGCTCCAACATCTCTGAAAATCTGCTTTTTTGCAGGATAACGTTTCTAATTTCGTTATGTTTGTGTCTCAATGTTTCTGCACTTTTTAATGTCTTGCCACTATTACAGCTTCCCCTGCCATTGCTACAACGAGTTCTCCAGCAGTGACCACCACAGCAGCTCCATATACAGTGTATGTTTCCATTATTATCTTTGGTTTTGTAGTTGGGGACCTGCCAGTGAAATAATTTCTCTGTCCAACCTGCTGTTTGATGGACTTCTAATGCTAATGTTATCTCCATGTGTTTCTGCAGTGTGGGTCCAGTTTTTATCTTTGTCCGACTTGTGTTCCACACCAACAACACCGTCCCCAGTGAGAGTGATGTTCTGGCAAAGGGCAGTCCTTTCTTGAATGGTGATGAAATCCGGTTGAATGATACCGTGAGGGTGCAGAATCTCACATATGAGCGTACGTAACACGTCTACACACCCCATCTTTTCCACTGTCCCTTGGCATCTTTCAGCTATCTTTAGTCCAATGCTTTCATAGGACCTTTTTTAAAGAGTGTAACAATAATATTATTCAATGTCATATTGTATTTTTGTACTTTTATGAATTGTGAGTCAGTAAAAAAAACTTTTTAATGATGTCGTGAATTCTTTATACAGAGATAGCGTTACAGACGATGGTGCTTGCACGTACTCTATGTGCCTCAGTGACAAAAACAGAAATGCTATGAGAAGTTTCAATGCGAAGCCAAAGCAAAATGTGTTTTTCAAGAATCTCCTTCCAATTGATTCTTTCTCAGGATTATCAGATAATTCCTTCGCTTTGACACTGGCCTACAAGATCAATGACGTGAGCTTTCCAGAGAATGTTGAACTCAGGACGGAGACGCAAGCACACATTCAGGACTCGGTCAACAACTTGGTAAGCCTAGCATATCGGCATGCAGCACAGTAAAATAGCAACAAACAGACTTTAATTGTTGATAAGAACATTCTCTTTAGAGACCCTGAAAGGTCTAAACTACTGTCCAGCTGTTGCAGTATCATGATGCATCTCTCAGCCTTCTGAATTGCAGTATATTCCGTTGCCATCATCCTGTAGATGCATGGGTAACTCCAGTAATTTCTGGGTTATTGTTCAGTTGACCAATGAATCAAAGTTTATCTAGCAGTGAGCATAATTTCTTAATTTGTAGATAATCTTCACTCACCTCTTTATTTCCTCTTTAACCTCCAGCTGAATGGATTGCTGAACCAACCTAATGCAAGTCCTTTTACCTTCCCACAAGCAAATTTTACGTAAGTCACCAACTTTGGGCTCTTTGGTCTGACTTTGTTCTTTACAATATTGACATATCATCATTGAGAAAAGTTGCAAATTTACCATTGTGGTAAAATAAACTAAAAATACAATTGATAAGCATGGGGCAAACCTCTGAAATTCTGCCTTTACACATCTTTCTGCAGCCACCTGCTCAACGAGATTCATGCCAATGTGGAGTATGTCTTTCGGGAAGGTGACATCAACCAACCAAGCAACTTCCTGGCTGCGATACTGGCAGTTAGTGGTAAGTTACCCCTGGCACCCATCAACTCATGCTTAACATCATGCTGTTCTTGCATCATAAAACATGATTTGCTGTAGTGCCCACCTCATTTTGGCAGAACTGACCACTCTCGGATGTACAGCTTCCCAGATTACTGTGTACTTTCATTTTCCGATTTTATGTGTTGTTTCCAAGATTGTGAATTCCCTGTAGTGTGTGTTAGAGTGGAAAAGACAGTTGTGTGTTTCCTTGAAATTCACCTGTTACCCGCTCCAACATCTCTGAAAATCTGCTTTTTTGCAGGATAACGTTTCTAATTTCGTTATGTTTGTGTCTCAATGTTTCTGCACTTTTTAATGTCTTGCCACTATTACAGCTTCCCCTGCCATTGCTACAACGAGTTCTCCAGCAGTGACCACCACAGCAGCTCCATATACAGTGTATGTTTCCATTATTATCTTTGGTTTTGTAGTTGGGGACCTGCCAGTGAAATAATTTCTCTGTCCAACCTGCTGTTTGATGGACTTCTAATGCTAATGTTATCTCCATGTGTTTCTGCAGTGTGGGTCCAGTTTTTTATCTTTGTCCGACTTGTGTTCCACACCAACAACACCGTCCCCAGTGAGAGTGATGTTCTGGCAAAGGGCAGTCCTTTCTTGAATGGTGATGAAATCCGGTTGAATGATACCGTGAGGGTGCAGAATCTCACATATGAGCGTACGTAACACGTCTACACACCCCATCTTTTCCACTGTCCCTTGGCATCTTTCAGCTATCTTTAGTCCAATGCTTTCATAGGACCTTTTTTAAAGAGTGTAACAATAATATTATTCAATGTCATATTGTATTTTTGTACTTTTATGAATTGTGAGTCAGTAAAAAAAACTTTTTAATGATGTCGTGAATTCTTTATACAGAGATAGCGTTACAGACGATGGTGCTTGCACGTACTCTATGTGCCTCAGTGACAAAAACAGAAATGCTATGAGAAGTTTCAATGCGAAGCCAAAGCAAAATGTGTTTTTCAAGAATCTCCTTCCAATTGATTCTTTCTCAGGATTATCAGATAATTCCTTCGCTTTGACACTGGCCTACAAGATCAATGACGTGAGCTTTCCAGAGAATGTTGAACTCAGGACGGAGACGCAAGCACACATTCAGGACTCGGTCAACAACTTGGTAAGCCTAGCATATCGGCATGCAGCACAGTAAAATAGCAACAAACAGACTTTAATTGTTGATAAGAACATTCGCTTTAGAGACCCTGAAAGGTCTAAACTACTGTCCAGCTGTTGCAGTATCATGATGCATCTCTCAGCCTTCTGAATTGCAGTATATTCCGTTGCCATCATCCTGTAGATGCATGGGTAACTCCAGTAATTTCTGGGTTATTGTTCAGTTGACCAATGAATCAAAGTTTATCTAGCAGTGAGCATAATTTCTTAATTTGTAGATAATCTTCACTCACCTCTTTATTTCCTCTTTAACCTCCAGCTGAATGGATTGCTGAACCAACCTAATGCAAGTCCTTTTACCTTCCCACAAGCAAATTTTACGTAAGTCACCAACTTTGGGCTCTTTGGTCTGACTTTGTTCTTTACAATATTGACATATCATCATTGAGAAAAGTTGCAAATTTACCATTGTGGTAAAATAAACTAAAAATACAATTGATAAGCATGGGGCAAACCTCTGAAATTCTGCCTTTACACATCTTTCTGCAGCCACCTGCTCAACGAGATTCATGCCAATGTGGAGTATGTCTTTCGGGAAGGTGACATCAACCAACCAAGCAACTTCCTGGCTGCGATACTGGCAGTTAGTGGTAAGTTACCCCTGGCACCCATCAACTCATGCTTAACATCATGCTGTTCTTGCATCATAAAACATGATTTGCTGTAGTGCCCACCTCATTTTGGCAGAACTGACCACTCTCGGATGTACAGCTTCCCAGATTACTGTGTACTTTCATTTTCCGATTTTATGTGTTGTTTCCAAGATTGTGAATTCCTTGTAGTGTGTGTTAGAGTGGAAAAGACAGTTGTGTGTTTCCTTGAAATTCACCTGTTACCGCTCCAACATCTCTGAAAATCTGCTTTTTTGCAGGATAACGTTTCTAATTCGTTATGTTTGTGTCTCAATGTTTCTGCACTTTTTTAATGTCTTGCCACTATTACAGCTTCCCCTGCCATTGCTACAACGAGTTCTCCAGCAGTGACCACCACAGCAGCTCCATATACAGTGTATGTTTCCATTATTATCTTTGGTTTTGTAGTTGGGGACCTGCCAGTGAAATAATTTCTCTGTCCAACCTGCTGTTTGATGGACTTCTAATGCTAATGTTATCTCCATGTGTTTCTGCAGTGTGGGTCCAGTTTTTATCTTTGTCCGACTTGTGTTCCACACCAACAACACCGTCCCCAGTGAGAGTGATGTTCTGGCAAAGGGCAGTCCTTTCTTGAATGGTGATGAAATCCGGTTGAATGATACCGTGAGGGTGCAGAATCTCACATATGAGCGTACGTAACACGTCTACACACCCCATCTTTTCCACTGTCCCTTGGCATCTTTCAGCTATCTTTAGTCCAATGCTTTCATAGGACCTTTTTTAAAGAGTGTAACAATAATATTATTCAATGTCATATTGTATTTTTGTACTTTTATGAATTGTGAGTCAGTAAAAAAAACTTTTTAATGATGTCGTGAATTCTTTATACAGAGATAGCGTTACAGACGATGGTGCTTGCACGTACTCTATGTGCCTCAGTGACAAAAACAGAAATGCTATGAGAAGTTTCAATGCGAAGCCAAAGCAAAATGTGTTTTTCAAGAATCTCCTTCCAATTGATTCTTTCTCAGGATTATCAGATAATTCCTTCGCTTTGACACTGGCCTACAAGATCAATGACGTGAGCTTTCCAGAGAATGTTGAACTCAGGACGGAGACGCAAGCACACATTCAGGACTCGGTCAACAACTTGGTAAGCCTAGCATATCGGCATGCAGCACAGTAAAATAGCAACAAACAGACTTTAATTGTTGATAAGAACATTCGCTTTAGAGACCCTGAAAGGTCTAAACTACTGTCCAGCTGTTGCAGTATCATGATGCATCTCTCAGCCTTCTGAATTGCAGTATATTCCGTTGCCATCATCCTGTAGATGCATGGGTAACTCCAGTAATTTCTGGGTTATTGTTCAGTTGACCAATGAATCAAAGTTTATCTAGCAGTGAGCATAATTTCTTAATTTGTAGATAATCTTCACTCACCTCTTTATTTCCTCTTTAACCTCCAGCTGAATGGATTGCTG
This sequence comes from Anguilla japonica, assembly GCA_025169545.1. Classification (NCBI taxonomy): domain Eukaryota; kingdom Metazoa; phylum Chordata; class Actinopteri; order Anguilliformes; family Anguillidae; genus Anguilla; species Anguilla japonica. The sequence goes on along the minus strand of CM045887.1, from coordinate 4,190,944 downwards.
AACCAACCTAATGCAAGTCCTTTTACCTTCCCACAAGCAAATTTTACGTAAGTCACCAACTTTGGGCTCTTTGGTCTGACTTTGTTCTTTACAATATTGACATATCATCATTGAGAAAAGTTGCAAATTTACCATTGTGGTAAAATAAACTAAAAATACAATTGATAAGCATGGGGCAAACCTCTGAAATTCTGCCTTTACACATCTTTCTGCAGCCACCTGCTCAACGAGATTCATGCCAATGTGGAGTATGTCTTTCGGGAAGGTGACATCAACCAACCAAGCAACTTCCTGGCTGCGATACTGGCAGTTAGTGGTAAGTTACCCCTGGCACCCATCAACTCATGCTTAACATCATGCTGTTCTTGCATCATAAAACATGATTTGCTGTAGTGCCCACCTCATTTTGGCAGAACTGACCACTCTCGGATGTACAGCTTCCCAGATTACTGTGTACTTTCATTTTCCGATTTTATGTGTTGTTTCCAAGATTGTGAATTCCTGTAGTGTGTGTTAGAGTGGAAAAGACAGTTGTGTGTTTCCTTGAAATTCACCTGTTACCGCTCCAACATCTCTGAAAATCTGCTTTTTTGCAGGATAACGTTTCTAATTTCGTTATGTTTGTGTCTCAATGTTTCTGCACTTTTTAATGTCTTGCCACTATTACAGCTTCCCCTGCCATTGCTACAACGAGTTCTCCAGCAGTGACCACCACAGCAGCTCCATATACAGTGTATGTTTCCATTATTATCTTTGGTTTTGTAGTTGGGGACCTGCCAGTGAAATAATTTCTCTGTCCAACCTGCTGTTTGATGGACTTCTAATGCTAATGTTATCTCCATGTGTTTCTGCAGTGTGGGTCCAGTTTTTATCTTTGTCCGACTTGTGTTCCACACCAACAACACCGTCCCCAGTGAGAGTGATGTTCTGGCAAAGGGCAGTCCTTTCTTGAATGGTGATGAAATCCGGTTGAATGATACCGTGAGGGTGCAGAATCTCACATATGAGCGTACGTAACACGTCTACACACCCCATCTTTTCCACTGTCCCTTGGCATCTTTCAGCTATCTTTAGTCCAATGCTTTCATAGGACCTTTTTTAAAGAGTGTAACAATAATATTATTCAATGTCATATTGTATTTTTGTACTTTTATGAATTGTGACTCAGTAAAAAAAACTTTTTAATGATGTCGTGAATTCTTTATACAGAGATAGCGTTACAGACGATGGTGCTTGCACGTACTCTATGTGCCTCAGTGACAAAAACAGAAATGCTATGAGAAGTTTCAATGCGAAGCCAAAGCAAAATGTGTTTTTCAAGAATCTCCTTCCAATTGATTCTTTCTCAGGATTATCAGATAATTCCTTCGCTTTGACACTGGCCTACAAGATCAATGACGTGAGCTTTCCAGAGAATGTTGAACTCAGGACGGAGACGCAAGCACACATTCAGGACTCGGTCAACAACTTGGTAAGCCTAGCATATCGGCATGCAGCACAGTAAAATAGCAACAAACAGACTTTAATTGTTGATAAGAACATTCTCTTTAGAGACCCTGAAAGGTCTAAACTACTGTCCAGCTGTTGCAGTATCATGATGCATCTCTCAGCCTTCTGAATTGCAGTATATTCCGTTGCCATCATCCTGTAGATGCATGGGTAACTCCAGTAATTTCTGGGTTATTGTTCAGTTGACCAATGAATCAAAGTTTATCTAGCAGTGAGCATAATTTCTTAATTTGTAGATAATCTTCACTCACCTCTTTATTTCCTCTTTAACCTCCAGCTGAATGGATTGCTGAACCAACCTAATGCAAGTCCTTTTACCTTCCCACAAGCAAATTTTACGTAAGTCACCAACTTTGGGCTCTTTGGTCTGACTTTGTTCTTTACAATATTGACATATCATCATTGAGAAAAGTTGCAAATTTACCATTGTGGTAAAATAAACTAAAAATACAATTGATAAGCATGGGGCAAACCTCTGAAATTCTGCCTTTACACATCTTTCTGCAGCCACCTGCTCAACGAGATTCATGCCAATGTGGAGTATGTCTTTCGGGAAGGTGACATCAACCAACCAAGCAACTTCCTGGCTGCGATACTGGCAGTTAGTGGTAAGTTACCCCTGGCACCCATCAACTCATGCTTAACATCATGCTGTTCTTGCATCATAAAACATGATTTGCTGTAGTGCCCACCTCATTTTGGCAGAACTGACCACTCTCGGATGTACAGCTTCCCAGATTACTGTGTACTTTCATTTTCCGATTTTATGTGTTGTTTCCAAGATTGTGAATTCCTTGTAGTGTGTGTTAGAGTGGAAAAGACAGTTGTGTGTTTCCTTGAAATTCACCTGTTACCGCTCCAACATCTCTGAAAATCTGCTTTTTTGCAGGATAACGTTTCTAATTTTGTTATGTTTGTGTCTCAATGTTTCTGCACTTTTTAATGTCTTGCCACTATTACAGCTTCCCCTGCCATTGCTACAACGAGTTCTCCAGCAGTGACCACCACAGCAGCTCCATATACAGTGTATGTTTCCATTATTATCTTTGGTTTTGTAGTTGGGGACCTGCCAGTGAAATAATTTCTCTGTCCAACCTGCTGTTTGATGGACTTCTAATGCTAATGTTATCTCCATGTGTTTCTGCAGTGTGGGTCCAGTTTTTATCTTTGTCCGACTTGTGTTCCACACCAACAACACCGTCCCCAGTGAGAGTGATGTTCTGGCAAAGGGCAGTCCTTTCTTGAATGGTGATGAAATCCGGTTGAATGATACCGTGAGGGTGCAGAATCTCACATATGAGCGTACGTAACACGTCTACACACCCCATCTTTTCCACTGTCCCTTGGCATCTTTCAGCTATCTTTAGTCCAATGCTTTCATAGGACCTTTTTTAAAGAGTGTAACAATAATATTATTCAATGTCATATTGTATTTTTGTACTTTTATGAATTGTGACTCAGTAAAAAAAACTTTTTAATGATGTCGTGAATTCTTTATACAGAGATAGCGTTACAGACGATGGTGCTTGCACGTACTCTATGTGCCTCAGTGACAAAAACAGAAATGCTATGAGAAGTTTCAATGCGAAGCCAAAGCAAAATGTGTTTTTCAAGAATCTCCTTCCAATTGATTCTTTCTCAGGATTATCAGATAATTCCTTCGCTTTGACACTGGCCTACAAGATCAATGACGTGAGCTTTCCAGAGAATGTTGAACTCAGGACGGAGACGCAAGCACACATTCAGGACTCGGTCAACAACTTGGTAAGCCTAGCATATCGGCATGCAGCACAGTAAAATAGCAACAAACAGACTTTAATTGTTGATAAGAACATTCGCTTTAGAGACCCTGAAAGGTCTAAACTACTGTCCAGCTGTTGCAGTATCATGATGCATCTCTCAGCCTTCTGAATTGCAGTATATTCCGTTGCCATCATCCTGTAGATGCATGGGTAACTCCAGTAATTTCTGGGTTATTGTTCAGTTGACCAATGAATCAAAGTTTATCTAGCAGTGAGCATAATTTCTTAATTTGTAGATAATCTTCACTCACCTCTTTATTTCCTCTTTAACCTCCAGCTGAATGGATTGCTGAACCAACCTAATGCAAGTCCTTTTACCTTCCCACAAGCAAATTTTACGTAAGTCACCAACTTTGGGCTCTTTGGTCTGACTTTGTTCTTTACAATATTGACATATCATCATTGAGAAAAGTTGCAAATTTACCATTGTGGTAAAATAAACTAAAAATACAATTGATAAGCATGGGGCAAACCTCTGAAATTCTGCCTTTACACATCTTTCTGCAGCCACCTGCTCAACGAGATTCATGCCAATGTGGAGTATGTCTTTCGGGAAGGTGACATCAACCAACCAAGCAACTTCCTGGCTGCGATACTGGCAGTTAGTGGTAAGTTACCCCTGGCACCCATCAACTCATGCTTAACATCATGCTGTTCTTGCATCATAAAACATGATTTGCTGTAGTGCCCACCTCATTTTGGCAGAACTGACCACTCTCGGATGTACAGCTTCCCAGATTACTGTGTACTTTCATTTTCCGATTTTATGTGTTGTTTCCAAGATTGTGAATTCCTTGTAGTGTGTGTTAGAGTGGAAAAGACAGTTGTGTGTTTCCTTGAAATTCACCTGTTACCGGTCCAACATCTCTGAAAATCTGCTTTTTTGCAGGATAACGTTTCTAACTTTGTTATGTTTGTGTCTCAATGTTTCTGCACTTTTTAATGTCTTGCCACTATTACAGCTTCCCCTGCCATTGCTACAACGAGTTCTCCAGCAGTGACCACCACAGCAGCTCCATATACAGTGTATGTTTCCATTATTATCTTTGGTTTTGTAGTTGGGGACCTGCCAGTGAAATAATTTCTCTGTCCAACCTGCTGTTTGATGGACTTCTAATGCTAATGTTATCTCCATGTGTTTCTGCAGTGTGGGTCCAGTTTTTATCTTTGTCCGACTTGTGTTCCACACCAACAACACCGTCCCCAGTGAGAGTGATGTTCTGGCAAAGGGCAGTCCTTTCTTGAATGGTGATGAAATCCGGTTGAATGATACCGTGAGGGTGCAGAATCTCACATATGAGCGTACGTAACACGTCTACACACCCCATCTTTTCCACTGTCCCTTGGCATCTTTCAGCTATCTTTAGTCCAATGCTTTCATAGGACCTTTTTTAAAGAGTGTAACAATAATATTATTCAATGTCATATTGTATTTTTGTACTTTTATGAATTGTGACTCAGTAAAAAAAACTTTTTAATGATGTCGTGAATTCTTTATACAGAGATAGCGTTACAGACGATGGTGCTTGCACGTACTCTATGTGCCTCAGTGACAAAAACAGAAATGCTATGAGAAGTTTCAATGCGAAGCCAAAGCAAAATGTGTTTTTCAAGAATCTCCTTCCAATTGATTCTTTCTCAGGATTATCAGATAATTCCTTCGCTTTGACACTGGCCTACAAGATCAATGACGTGAGCTTTCCAGAGAATGTTGAACTCAGGACGGAGACGCAAGCACACATTCAGGACTCGGTCAACAACTTGGTAAGCCTAGCATATCGGCATGCAGCACAGTAAAATAGCAACAAACAGACTTTAATTGTTGATAAGAACATTCTCTTTAGAGACCCTGAAAGGTCTAAACTACTGTCCAGCTGTTGCAGTATCATGATGCATCTCTCAGCCTTCTGAATTGCCGTATATTCCGTTGCCATCATCCTGTAGATGCATGGGTAACTCCAGTAATTTCTGGGTTATTGTTCAGTTGACCAATGAATCAAAGTTTATCTAGCAGTGAGCATAATTTCTTAATTTGTAGATAATCTTCACTCACCTCTTTATTTCCTCTTTAACCTCCAGCTGAATGGATTGCTGAACCAACCTAATGCAAGTCCTTTTACCTTCCCACAAGCAAATTTTACGTAAGTCACCAACTTTGGGCTCTTTGGTCTGACTTTGTTCTTTACAATATTGACATATCATCATTGAGAAAAGTTGCAAATTTACCATTGTGGTAAAATAAACTAAAAATACAATTGATAAGCATGGGGCAAACCTCTGAAATTCTGCCTTTACACATCTTTCTGCAGCCACCTGCTCAACGAGATTCATGCCAATGTGGAGTATGTCTTTCGGGAAGGTGACATCAACCAACCAAGCAACTTCCTGGCTGCGATACTGGCAGTTAGTGGTAAGTTACCCCTGGCACCCATCAACTCATGCTTAACATCATGCTGTTCTTGCATCATAAAACATGATTTGCTGTAGTGCCCACCTCATTTTGGCAGAACTGACCACTCTCGGATGTACAGCTTCCCAGATTACTGTGTACTTTCATTTTCCGATTTTATGTGTTGTTTCCAAGATTGTGAATTCCCTGTAGTGTGTGTTAGAGTGGAAAAGACAGTTGTGTGTTTCCTTGAAATTCACCTGTTACCGCTCCAACATCTCTGAAAATCTGCTTTTTTGCAGGATAACGTTTCTAATTTCGTTATGTTTGTGTCTCAATGTTTCTGCACTTTTAATGTCTTGCCACTATTACAGCTTCCCCTGCCATTGCTACAACGAGTTCTCCAGCAGTGACCACCACAGCAGCTCCATATACAGTGTATGTTTCCATTATTATCTTTGGTTTTGTAGTTGGGGACCTGCCAGTGAAATAATTTCTCTGTCCAACCTGCTGTTTGATGGACTTCTAATGCTAATGTTATCTCCATGTGTTTCTGCAGTGTGGGTCCAGTTTTTATCTTTGTCCGACTTGTGTTCCACACCAACAACACCGTCCCCAGTGAGAGTGATGTTCTGGCAAAGGGCAGTCCTTTCTTGAATGGTGATGAAATCCGGTTGAATGATACCGTGAGGGTGCAGAATCTCACATATGAGCGTACGTAACACGTCTACACACCCCATCTTTTCCACTGTCCCTTGGCATCTTTCAGCTATCTTTAGTCCAATGCTTTCATAGGACCTTTTTTAAAGAGTGTAACAATAATATTATTCAATGTCATATTGTATTTTTGTACTTTTATGAATTGTGACTCAGTAAAAAAAAACTTTTTAATGATGTCGTGAATTCTTTATACAGAGATAGCGTTACAGACGATGGTGCTTGCACGTACTCTATGTGCCTCAGTGACAAAAACAGAAATGCTATGAGAAGTTTCAATGCGAAGCCAAAGCAAAATGTGTTTTTCAAGAATCTCCTTCCAATTGATTCTTTCTCAGGATTATCAGATAATTCCTTCGCTTTGACACTGGCCTACAAGATCAATGACGTGAGCTTTCCAGAGAATGTTGAACTCAGGACGGAGACGCAAGCACACATTCAGGACTCGGTCAACAACTTGGTAAGCCTAGCATATCGGCATGCAGCACAGTAAAATAGCAACAAACAGACTTTAATTGTTGATAAGAACATTCGCTTTAGAGACCCTGAAAGGTCTAAACTACTGTCCAGCTGTTGCAGTATCATGATGCATCCTCAGCCTTCTGAATTGCAGTATATTCCGTTGCCATCATCCTGTAGATGCATGGGTAACTCCAGTAATTTCTGGGTTATTGTTCAGTTGACCAATGAATCAAAGTTTATCTAGCAGTGAGCATAATTTCTTAATTTGTAGATAATCTTCACTCACCTCTTTATTTCCTCTTTAACCTCCAGCTGAATGGATTGCTGAACCAACCTAATGCAAGTCCTTTTACCTTCCCACAAGCAAATTTTACGTAAGTCACCAACTTTGGGCTCTTTGGTCTGACTTTGTTCTTTACAATATTGACATATCATCATTGAGAAAAGTTGCAAATTTACCATTGTGGTAAAATAAACTAAAAATACAATTGATAAGCATGGGGCAAACCTCTGAAATTCTGCCTTTACACATCTTTCTGCAGCCACCTGCTCAACGAGATTCATGCCAATGTGGAGTATGTCTTTCGGGAAGGTGACATCAACCAACCAAGCAACTTCCTGGCTGCGATACTGGCAGTTAGTGGTAAGTTACCCCTGGCACCCATCAACTCATGCTTAACATCATGCTGTTCTTGCATCATAAAACATGATTTGCTGTAGTGCCCACCTCATTTTGGCAGAACTGACCACTCTCGGATGTGTACAGCTTCCCAGATTACTGTGTACTTTCATTTTCCGATTTTATGTGTGTTGTTTCCAAGATTGTGAATTCCTTGTAGTGTGTGTTAGAGTGGAAAAGACAGTTGTGTGTTTCCTTGAAATTCACCTGTTACCGCTCCAACATCTCTGAAAATCTGCTTTTTTGCAGGATAACGTTTCTAACTTTGTTATGTTTGTGTCTCAATGTTTCTGCACTTTTTAATGTCTTGCCACTATTACAGCTTCCCCTGCCATTGCTACAACGAGTTCTCCAGCAGTGACCACCACAGCAGCTCCATATACAGTGTATGTTTCCATTATTATCTTTGGTTTTGTAGTTGGGGACCTGCCAGTGAAATAATTTCTCTGTCCAACCTGCTGTTTGATGGACTTCTAATGCTAATGTTATCTCCATGTGTTTCTGCAGTGTGGGTCCAGTTTTTATCTTTGTCCGACTTGTGTTCCACACCAACAACACCGTCCCCAGTGAGAGTGATGTTCTGGCAAAGGGCAGTCCTTTCTTGAATGGTGATGAAATCCGGTTGAATGATACCGTGAGGGTGCAGAATCTCACATATGAGCGTACGTAACACGTCTACACACCCCATCTTTTCCACTGTCCCTTGGCATCTTTCAGCTATCTTTAGTCCAATGCTTTCATAGGACCTTTTTTAAAGAGTGTAACAATAATATTATACAATGTCATATTGTATTTTTGTACTTTTATGAATTGTGACTCAGTAAAAAAAACTTTTTAATGATGTCGTGAATTCTTTATACAGAGATAGCGTTACAGACGATGGTGCTTGCACGTACTCTATGTGCCTCAGTGACAAAAACAGAAATGCTATGAGAAGTTTCAATGCGAAGCCAAAGCAAAATGTGTTTTTCAAGAATCTCCTTCCAATTGATTCTTTCTCAGGATTATCAGATAATTCCTTCGCTTTGACACTGGCCTACAAGATCAATGACGTGAGCTTTCCAGAGAATGTTGAACTCAGGACGGAGACGCAAGCACACATTCAGGACTCGGTCAACAACTTGGTAAGCCTAGCATATCGGCATGCAGCACAGTAAAATAGCAACAAACAGACTTTAATTGTTGATAAGAACATTCTCTTTAGAGACCCTGAAAGGTCTAAACTACTGTCCAGCTGTTGCAGTATCATGATGCATCTCTCAGCCTTCTGAATTGCAGTATATTCCGTTGCCATCATCCTGTAGATGCATGGGTAACTCCAGTAATTTCTGGGTTATTGTTCAGTTGACCAATGAATCAAAGTTTATCTAGCAGTGAGCATAATTTCTTAATTTGTAGATAATCTTCACTCACCTCTTTATTTCCTCTTTAACCTCCAGCTGAATGGATTGCTGAACCAACCTAATGCAAGTCCTTTTACCTTCCCACAAGCAAATTTTACGTAAGTCACCAACTTTGGGCTCTTTGGTCTGACTTTGTTCTTTACAATATTGACATATCATCATTGAGAAAAGTTGCAAATTTACCATTGTGGTAAAATAAACTAAAAGTACAATTGATAAGCATGGGGCAAACCTCTGAAATTCTGCCTTTACACATCTTTCTGCAGCCACCTGCCCAACGAGATTCGTGCCAATGTGGAGTATGTCTTTTGGGAAGGTGACATCAACCAACCAAGCAACTTCCTGGCTGCGATCCTGGCAGTTAGTGGTAAGTTTCCCCTGGCGTCCATCAACTCATGCTTAACATCATGCTGTTCTTGCATCATAAAACATGATTTGCTGTAGTGCCCACCTCATTTTGGCAGAACTGACCACTCTCGGATGTACAGCTTCCCAGATTACTGTGTACTTTCATTTTCCGATTTTATGTGTTGTTTCCAAGATTGTGAATTCCTTGTAGTGTGTGTTAGAGTGGAAAAGACAGTTGTGTGTTTCCTTGAAATTCACCTGTTACACCGTCCAACATCTCTGAAAATCTGCTTTTTTTGCAGGATAACGTTTCTAACTTTGTTATGTTTGTGTCTCAATGTTTCTGCACTTTTTAATGTCTTGCCACTATTACAGCTTCCCCTGCCATTGCTACAACGAGTTCTCCAGCAGTGACCACCACACAGCAGCTCCATATACAGTGTATGTTTCCATTATTATCTTTGGTTTTGTAGTTGGGGACCTGCCAGTGAAATAATTTCTCTGTCCAACCTGCTGTTTGATGGACTTCTAATGCTAATGTTATCTCCATGTGTTTCTGCAGTGTGGGTCCAGTTTTTTTATCTTTGTCCGACTTGTGTTCCACACCAACAACACCGTCCCCAGTGAGAGTGATGTTCTGGCAAAGGGCAGTCCTTTCTTGAATGGTGATGAAATCCGGTTGAATGATACCGTGAGGGTGCAGAATCTCACATATGAGCGTACGTAACACGTCTACACACCCCATCTTTTCCACTGTCCCTTGGCATCTTTCAGCTATCTTTAGTCCAATGCTTTCATAGGACCTTTTTTAAAGAGTGTAACAATAATATTACAATGTCATATTGTATTTTTGTACTTTTATGAATTGTGACTCAGTAAAAAAAACTTTTTAATGATGTCGTGAATTCTTTATACAGAGATAGCGTTACAGACGATGGTGCTTGCACGTACTCTATGTGCCTCAGTGACAAAAACAGAAATGCTATGAGAAGTTTCAATGCGAAGCCAAAGCAAAATGTGTTTTTCAAGAATCTCCTTCCAATTGATTCTTTCTCAGGATTATCAGATAATTCCTTCGCTTTGACACTGGCCTACAAGATCAATGACGTGAGCTTTCCAGAGAATGTTGAACTCAGGACGGAGACGCAAGCACACATTCAGGACTCGGTCAACAACTTGGTAAGCCTAGCATATCGGCATGCAGCACAGTAAAATAGCAACAAACAGACTTTAATTGTTGATAAGAACATTCGCTTTAGAGACCCTGAAAGGTCTAAACTACTGTCCAGCTGTTGCAGTATCATGATGCATCTCTCAGCCTTCTGAATTGCCGTATATTCCGTTGCCATCATCCTGTAGATGCATGGGTAACTCCAGTAATTTCTGGGTTATTGTTCAGTTGACCAATGAATCAAAGTTTATCTAGCAGTGAGCATAATTTCTTAATTTGTAGATAATCTTCACTCACCTCTTTATTTCCTCTTTAACCTCCAGCTGAATGGATTGCTGAACCAACCTAATGCAAGTCCTTTTACCTTCCCACAAGCAAATTTTACGTAAGTCACCAACTTTGGGCTCTTTGGTCTGACTTTGTTCTTTACAATATTGACATATCATCATTGAGAAAAGTTGCAAATTTACCATTGTGGTAAAATAAACTAAAAGTACAATTGATAAGCATGGGGAAAATTTCTTTAATTCTATCTTTACACATCTTTCTGCAGCCACTTGCCCAACGAGATTCGTGCCAATGTGGAGTATGTCTTTTGGGAAGGTGACATCAACCAACCAAGCAACTTCCTGGCTGCAATCCTGGCAGTTAGTGGTAAGTTTCCCCTGGCGTCCATCAACTCATGCTGAACATCATGCTGTTCATGCATCATAAAACATGATTTGCCGTAGTGCCCACCTCATTTTGGCAGAACTGACCACTCTCCTGATTTAGTGCTTCCCAGATTACTGTGTACTTCCTTTTCTGATTATATGTGTTGTTTCCAAGATTGTGAATTCCCTGAAGTGCGTGTTAGAGTGGAAAAGACAGTTGTGTGTTTCCTTGATATTCACCTTTTTCCGCTTCAACATCTCTGAAAATCTGTGTATTTCCTTTTCCGGTTATGTTTTGTTAGCAGATTTGTTAATTCACCAATGCTCGTGCTACAACATTACTGAAAATCAGTAATTCTGTTGGATAAGTTCCTTTTTTATTCATTTCAGTGACTCATTGTTCTTGTACTTTCAGGTCTTGCCACCACTACAGCTTCCCCTGTCATTCCTTCGACAACTTCAGCTGTTGCGCCAACAATTTCTCAACCAGCCACTGAAAGTGTTCCACCCATTCCAGTAGCACCAACATCTGGTGGAACGGTGACGACCACAGAAGCTCCACGGATAGTGTATGCTTCCATTTTAATCTTTGGTTTAACAGTCTGGGTCTTCCCAGGGCAATAACTTCTCTGTCTAAACTTGTCATCTAATTGACATTTAATCCATATTCAATTTCCCTCTGTTTCTGCAGCTATGGCACAGTTTTCATCGTTCTTCGATTTGTGTTCCACACCCTCAAACCCGTCCCTACTGAGAGTCAGGTTCTCTCCCATGTCAGTGCTCTCCTGAATGGTCGTGAAATAAAGGATCTGGGTAATCCAGTGAGGATGGAGGATCTCACGTATGAGAGTATGTCACACGTCTTTTTATAGGACCCTTTTTCATGATGCATTAGAAGTGTTATTAAATAGCACATTACCTTTTTATAATATGTCACTCAGTCAAAAAAACCTTTACATTTGTTGAGAATTTAGCATGAAGGAACGTATGAACTGAAGTGGCACAAACTCAAATGTTCTGGGGTGTTAAAATGAATAACCAAAATGACATTTATTTTTGAATAATCTGTCCTTTTCCCTCAGAAATAACAGATCATGCCTTCGCTTTGCAACTGAGTTATCGGATAAGCAACGTGAGCTTTCCAGAGAAATATAATCTGAGGAACGAAACGCAACAACTCATTCAGGCCTCTGCAAACAGATTGGTAAGCCTAGCCTGTCAACATGCAGTTCTGTAAAGTAGAAACAGACAACTTTAATCGTAGAGCTGAACATTCGTTACAGAGCCCAAAATAACTGAAACTACTGTCCTACTGTATCTTGCGGTCTTCTGCCTTCCTACTCCTATATGCACTATGTCAGTTGGCATTGGAACAGTTTCTGTAAGTTGCTCTGGATAAGAACATCTGCTAAATGCCTGTAATGAGATCTTCCTGTAGTTAAATGGGTAACTGCCATCGTGGGTGGGTCGTAGGTTCTGCTGTTATTTTAAAAAATCTTCATTCCTTCATGGTTTATCTGAAGCAATCAGGCTTGGTTGACTCCCATTGGATATATTATGTGTTTATAAGCTACTATAAAGATTATGCTGGAAGCACTGCATTTGCCTCACAAAGCAGTGGGGATGATCTTTTAAGTTATAGATTTTAGTTCACTTGTTTATTTCTGCTTCAACCTCCAGTTGAACGGATTGCTGAACAGCCCTAATGCAAATCCTTTCGAATTCCCAAAAGGAAATTATACGTAAGTCACAAACCTTGGGTTTCTTGTATGACTTTGTTCATTACAATTATTGACATACCATCATTGAGAAAAATTGCTAGTTTATCATTGTGGTAAAATCTAGTGAAAGTGCATTTGATAAGCACGGGGCAAACTTCTTAAATTCTGTTATTTTATGGCTTCCTACAGCAACCTGCCCCAAGAGATTCACGCTAATGTGGAGTATGTCTTTCGGGAAGGTGACATCAAACTACCAAGTGACTTCCTGGCTGCGATACTAGCAGTTAGTGGTAAGTTTCCCCTGGCACCCATCAACTCATGTTGAAAATCAAGCTGTTCTTCCATCATAAAAATATGATATTCTCAATGTGTCATCACTGACCACTCACAGATGTACAGCTGCCCACATTACTATGTGCGTTCTGTCCAGATTACATATGTTGTTAGCAGGTTTGTGATTTCACTGAAGTGCATGTCACGGTCGTAATTACTTTCTGGAAATCCACCTTCTGGAGCTGAAAAGCAGGCTTTTAGCTGGGTGCAACTCCTGCTTGCTAGTTTTAATCACTCATTGCGCCTGCACTTTCAGGCCTGGCCACCACCGCAGCTCCCACCACCACAAGCAGCCCTGTCCTCCTGCTGATCACAAGTACTGCAGGCAGGTTCCCCGGATGGGCCCTGGCCATCATCATCCCCTGCAGTATCGCCATCATCCTCTGCCCTTTCTGGACACTCCTGTGTGTAAGTACAGCAGTGCGGATTTGTACTACTATTTGTGTGAGAACCAAATGTCCTCAAAAGGATAGAAAGATGAGGAAAATTACGGAAAGTGAGGACATTTTTCTGGTCCTCACTTTTCAAGAGGCTGTCTTAGGGTTAGGACTTAGGGTTAGGGTTAGGGTTACAAATAGGTTAAGGTTAGGGTTAGGGTTAGGAATGTAGTGGTTGGGGTTAGGGTTAGGGTTAGAGGTTATGGAATGAATGCAGTCAGTGGAAATCAGTTGGAAGTCCTCACAAGTATAGAAGTACAATGCTGTGTCCATGTGTGTGTGTGTGTGTGTGTGTGTGTGTGTGTGTTTGGGTACTGAATGCGTTGTCTCCGACCTTCTTCCATCTCAGTGAGCTACACCCCTGTATTTGCAATGTATTCCAGCTCTAATTAGGTAGTGCTCCCTCTCTTGCTCTGACTTTCACTCTATGTTGCAGTGTATGCTCTCTCTCTCTCTCTCTCTCTCTCTCTCTCTCTCTCTCTCTCTCTCTCTCACACTCTCTAACACTGACCTTCACTCTATGTTGCAGTGTGTGCTCTCTCTCTCTCTCTCACACTCTCTAACTATGACCTTCACTCTGTGTTGCAGTGCCTGCTGTGTGGTTGCTGTGCGGCCATTAAGAGACGTTGGCGAAGGAGGCACGCCTACCACATACAGCAGTACAGGACACATCTCATCTGAGAATCTTACCTGCCACGTCCCCTCTGAGAGGGTGGAGCTTTGACGTTCAGCTGGAGTCTGAAAACCAAGTCTTAATATGATTCATGTTTTATTATAATGTTCTTACATATATGACCCATAGCAACTGCATGGCTGGATGGAAGATATTTATCATTATTTATTTATATCTATTAAATATGAGAATTAACTGCTCAGCTGCATCATACCCAGGCATTCAAAAGTAAATCTGCACGTATTTATCTTTCTATCAAGCATTATTTATTTAATTAAAGGTTAACTATGTATTGCGTATTTATTCCAGGTCAATGCATTGTTAATGCAATTTGATTAGTCAGTTATCATTTGACTTCGATTTAAAGTTTACAATTGAAAATGATTGCAATCCATATGTTTATTTTACTATATACTTCTCTGCAACTGTATTTGAAATGAAGATGAACTCAATATTTTCAGGAGTTACAAAACTATTCCAGACTGTAATTTTACATACGGGAATATATAATATTATTTATGATTACAATTATTCTAAAAGATAGATATTAGATTACATTTTAATTTATTGAATGTTTATTTAGAGAAATAGTACACTGCCAGCAAACTGCACACATTTTTCAAAATAATAAAATGATAATATTTTGTTATTCTGTTTGTAATGGTATGTAATCATTTGTACTCCTTTCTTTGTAACTGCCTTTGAAGAAGATATATTGCTGTATTATGTGTTCTCAATAAAGCTTAGTTTATTTTTTTACAACCTTGTTTCCATAGTTTTGTGTGGTCATTAGCATGGGACAATATTCTGGGAACATTCAACAGAACATCTGAATTTATATGCCAGGTCCAGATGAGGGGAACCTCACAGGAAGACGTTTTTCACTATCACTAAGAAAAGGATTGCAAACTTTTCATCCATCCATTCATTATCTATGCCAGCTTATCCTGGTCAGGATCGCGGGAGGTGCTGGAGCCTATCCCAGCATGCATTGGGCGAGAGGTAGGAATACATAGGGCTCAATAACTCACACTCACACACACCTAGGACAATTTAGACTTTCCAATAATCCAATTATGTCTTTGGGAGGAAACCAGTCTACTTGCATTTGTGAATCAGAACATTAGGAATTCAGTCTGCCGTCATAAGGCAAGTATAGGAGAGATGGGCTGAGTCTAGGGTGCTTGCCATTCCCTATTAAACAGGTAAAACTGTTTTTTAACCCTTTAAGGCATGAGATCACAGATATGCAATTAGAATGTTCCTAACTGAACATTATAAGGGTGGCACGGTGGTGCAGTGGGTAGCACTGTCGCCTCACAGCAAGAAGGTCATGAGTTTGAATCTCAGCTTGGGGCCTTTCTGTGTGGAGTTTGAATGTGCTCCCCGTGTCCGCGTTTCCCCCAGGTACTCTGGTTTCCTCCCACAGTCCGAAGACATGCAGAGAGGCTGATTGGTTATCTTAAATTGCCCATAGGTATGAATGTGTGAGTGAATGGTGTGTGTACCCTGCGATAGATTGGTGGCCTGTCCAGGGTGTATTCCTGCCTCTCGCCCAATGAATGCTGGGATAGGCTCCAGCACCCCTCGCGACCCTGCTCAGGATAAGTGGGTATAGATAATGGATGGATGGATGGACATTGTAACATGTTCATTCAACCCAATCGAAGGCATTCTTTGGCATCAAATGATAAAAGAGTTGTGTCTGGCGCCCTCTTCTGGGTGTGGAGAATATTTAACACCCTCCTCACATTATGAACATTCTTGCACATCAGGATGAGACAATACTGTTTACCCAGAGCCATCCTGTCACAGCTTACCGATCAAGATATTTTGTTTTTCAGGACACAGTACTGCCGATGGAACCAAACAATAGACGTGCTCTTGCCTGCACCTTCGTCACCAGCCTTTTAATTCAGATTTTTTTTTACACTTGCTGCCATTTTTTTTACTTCTGCCATTATGTTTTATTATGTTTTACTATAATAATAATAATAAATAATAATAATAATAATAATAATAATAATAATAATAATAATAATAATAATTTAGCAGCATTTTGCTGCCATTTCCAAGTAATTTAAATTGTGAAATAAAATAAGCCACCATATAAAGAGAATTGAGGGGGTTCCCTGGATGAAGCCCTGAAGTGTGTTCATGTACGCACACTTTTAGTGATATTTGTGGGATTATGTGGGATTCACGAAACTTTTTTCATTCGTACGCATATTTTATGAACCATGTTTATGTACGAATTAGTAACTGGTCCTATGATGAAATTTAGGATGAAATTCACACAAAGTCTATGCATGATGTCCCTGAGTTTTATTGGAGATCTGTTGTTTTTCAAAACGACCCTGAATGTCTTATTTATTACAACAGGTTCTACTGTAGGATCCCCTTAATTGGTTTGTAATTGTCCAAGGGTAACCATGTCTTACTGTCAAGGGAGGTTGTAGGAAGGCTCAGGAGGCAGGAAGTCAGCAGAACTGATATTGTTCTTAATTTTTACAGTGATTAAATATTTGCAGTGATGCCAAGACTGGCACAAAAAGAAAGAAAGAAAAAAAAAAAGAATAAATATTTGCAAATGTTCAGACTTGTCGACTGTCGCCGTTGCGCTCATTGCAACACATGAATCTCATGAATCAGTCATTCAGACATCCCCCCCCCCCCCCCCCCCCCCCCCCCCCCCCCCCCCCCCCCCCCCCCCCCCCCCCCCCCCCCCCCCCCCCCCGCAGTCCCGCACCGACTGGCTTTTAAACACTTCAGCCTCTCCACTCCACGTTAAATTTCCCGCAGGTAAGTTCATTATACCAGCAAAATTTACACCCCCCACCCCTCAAACACAATAGGTGCGCGTATTCCTAACCGTGCGCGTGCCCTGGCGCGCCGTTTGCGAGTGGAAACCAGACGTGATGAATCGACAAACAAATTTGAGCGTGAGTAATGAATGGAAAGCAGTTTACATTTAAACAGCGTTTACACAATTCTCTCATCTGTTCCATGCCAGGTGAATTAATTGTGCACTTATTAATTCACAAGTCCACGCAACAGTCATAAGAGAAAAGATGTACAGTGAATTATGAGTGTTCGTTAAAGTTTATTTTTAACGCGAGAAATTGTCCTGGAGTGAAAAATACGGAAGTGGCGGGTTTGAGCGCTTTGATGCAAAACGGCGCCCCTGATCATATGTGCTTCAGCACATAAAAGCGCGCTCGTGATTATGATGCGCCCGCATCATTATCGCAGTAATGTTGTAGTTTCTTTATGCACTAAAGTTTTAAAAGGTGTTTCTCCTTGATAAAAGAATGAAAATCTTGCTGCAGCTGCCACAGAGAATGATAATTCTTCATATTGTACTCTTAGAAGTTGTTGTTCTTGATGAACTTCAGAACCAGGTTTCTGAAAATCAAAGTGAATTAATTTTTGACTTGAGCATTGTTAGCTTTTATCAAGCATTTTTGCATTTGGAGCTTGTAAAATTAATAATCTGACCCTTAATAAAGGATTTAAATGCCTCCCTTCTGGTACAGGCAGATGTTTTCTGATGTGTTAGTTTTAAAAAAACCACTCACCATTCACTTTATTAGGTAAACCAGTCTAGTTTCAGGGAGGACCTTGTTTTGCCTCCAGGACAACATGAATTCTTCATGGCATGGATTCAACAAGGTGCATCTTTGCCTGCAACAATAGGTCTAACTGTTGTGGCCCAGCCTATTCAAACTGGTTTTACAGTGTGCGTAAAAGCACAGATTCCATTCATGTGAAAATAATCAGACGCATGTCATAAAACAGACTAACAAAAGGACACTTTTATAGCAGAGAAATTAAAAAAAAATACTGGAATGCATACGCCTATTTGGGTTTATTTTTGGCTAAGTTTTTGCTTGTTCTACATGTATGCAATTAATACACCCTGTCCTATGAGTCAGACGTAACAGCTATAGTCACATAATTTAAAATGTACACCCCTGAAACGCACCCTAAGATGCTGAGCACACCTTAAAAACACCTCCCTTCAGTTACCCAACGGCAGAACGCTAATTCATCGCACTGAAGTTTAGTTGCGCTTTTTACTTTGACAAAGTGATTGCGTGCTAGAGAGATCTTCAAATCCAAGCAAACTAGCAGATTCTATTTTCCGGACCAGAGAGATATGAACTTTGGAAAGAAGAGGGGGTGAGTTTGGCTACATGAACTGAAGAGAGGAGACGGATTATATAATCAATTAATTTTTATATTTGGTTGACTATGATAACACATAGACTACAGATTCTAAGGAGCTGATTTATGAGAGAGCATAAAATATGAGCAACAATGTTTGCGGAAAAGGCATGAGATTATGGGGACGTCATTTTATCAGACTATATGGTGGAGTTTTGCGGGTAGAATCTATGTTGGAGTTGTGGGTATAATTACTGGATGGTAATAGAAAAAAAATATCAATTTACAATTTTGAAACATTGAGAGGTACATAAATAACATCTTTAGTTTGATTCATTTCTTACGCAGTCAAAGCAAATCAGTCATATCTCCACCTTTGTGATAAAAAGGCTCTACCCATCTGCGTTGGTTTAGGGGAAGACTGGGAGACATGTCATCCTCAATATTTTCATATGAATTGATTGCTGTACTCAGTAGCTTGTCAAATATGATCTTTGACTACACCAGACTAGATGGTACAGTCTTCCCCAAAGCGTAAATGGACGATGTTTTGATTTGTTTGGACAATTTTTTAATTACTACTTTGGAGAGACCTTCGGTAAAACCGAATTGTGGTCAAGTCCACACACCTTTCTAGCAACTATCAATCTCTTTGTTCTCATTGGAACGCATATACTTATTCTTGGTTTATTTTTGGAAAGGTTCTTGTTTAATCTATGTTATGTATGCAATTAATACACCCTGTCCTATGAGTGTGACGTAGCAGCTATAGGTCACATCACTTAGAAATGTACACCCCTTGAACACACCCTAATATGTTGAGCACACCTTTAAAACACCTCCCTTCGGATACCAACCGCCAGAACGCTAATTCATCGCACTGAAGTTCAGTTGCGCTTTCTACTTTGACAAAGAGATTACGCGCTAGAAAGATTTTAAAATCGAAGAAAACTAGCAGATTCTACTTTCCGGACCAGAAAGATATGTACTTTGGAAAGAAGAGGGGGTGAGTTTGATTATATGAACTGAAGAGGGGAGACGGATTATATTATCAATCAATTTTTATTTTTGATTTACTATGATATCAGAAAGACTACAAATTCTAAGGAGCTGATTTATGAGAGAGCATAAAATATGAGCAACAATGTTTGCGGAAAAGGCATGAGATTATGGGGACATAGTTTTATCAGACCATACGGTGGAGTTTTGCAGGCAGAATCTATCAATGTTGAAGTTGTGGATATAATTATTGGATGGTAATATAAAAAATAATCAATTTACAATTTTTAAACATTACATTACATTTATTTAGTAGATGCTTTTATCCATAGCGACATACAAAAGTGCATTTCACGGTCATGGACAACTACAAAACACAGGTTCAATAAGATATGATACTCATTTCCTACAGATATTTCTAGTCAAGAACACAGTTTAGTTCACACAGTGAACACTATTCTGACCTAACTTATGCCAAGCCAAACTAGGGAGAAGAACAAGCTACAATATTAGCACAAATACAAATTACCAAAAAATGCTGGAATGGGGGTACATGTAACATGAGTGTCATGAAAGGAGGAGATTTAAAGTGAAATGATATACAGAGTGATGGTAGTTAGTAAAATATTGAGAGGTACATAAATAACATCTTTAGTTTGATCTGTTTCTTACACAGTCAGAACAAATCAGTCATATCTCCACCTTCGTGATAAAAAGGCTCTACCCACCTGCGTTGGTTTGGGGAAAGATTGGGAGACATGTCACCCTCAATATTTTCATATGAATTGATTGCTTGACTCACTAGCTTGTGACCTTTGATTACATCAGACTAGATGGTACAGTCTTCCACAAAAGCTTAAATGGACGATGTTTTGATTTGTTGGGACAATGTTTTAATTACTGTTTTGGAGAGATGTCTTGTAAAACCTAATTGTGTTCGAATCCACACGCCTTTGTAGCAAATAACAATCTCTTTATTCTCATTGGAATGCATATTCTCATTCTTGGTTTATTCTTAGAAATGTTTTTGCTTAATCTATGGTATGAATGCAATTAGTACACCCTGTCCTATGAGTGTGACATACCAGCTATAGGTCACATCACTTAGAAATATACACCCCTTGAACCCACCCTAATATGTTGAGCACACCTTTAAAATACCTCCCTTCGGGTACCAACCGCCAGAACGCTAATTCATCGCACTGAAGTTTAGTTGCGCTTTCTACTTTGACAAAGTGATTGCGTGCTAGAAAGATTTTCAAATCCAAGCAAACTAGCAGATTCTATTTTCCGGACCAGAGAGATATGAACTTTGAAAAGAAGAGGGGGTGAGTTTAGCTACATGAACAGAAGAGAGGAGACAGATTATATCATCAATGAATGAGTGTATTTGGTTGACAATGATATCTCATAGACTACAGAATGTATGGAGCTGATTTTAGAGAGAGCATAAAATATGAGTAACAACATTTGCAGAAATGGCATGAGATTATGCGAACATTATTTTATCAGACCATACGGTGGGTGAATTTTTGCTGGAAAAATCTATCCACGTTGGTCGTGGGGGTTTAATTACTGGCTAGTAATAGGAAGCTATTATCAATTTACAATTTTTCAGAAACATCGCAAGGTACATAAACAATGTTTGATCTATTTCTTACAGTCAAAACAGATCAATCACAATATCTCCACCTTCATGATAAAAAGGCTCTACCCATCTGTATTGGTTTGGGGGAAGATTGGGAGACAAGTCACCCTCAATATTTTCATATGAATTAATTAATTATGTTACCTTGACAACACCTGACTAGATGGTACATCATTCCCCAAGGTTTACATGAAACATAGACCTATGGCTCCACCAAATGATTAACCTATAGGTTTTCAGAGTTAAAAAAAAAAATCCATAAAATAGAAATTTTGTTGACACCAGACGCCTTATAGGGTGTGGGTACTCTTTTAAAATAAATTATTTTAGAATAAAAATAAAACCTTTAAGCTTCAAATTGAAGGCTTTAAGCATTGCGTAAGGAGAAAAGGACTCATTAAAACAAAAAGGTGTGCACTGGATACTAATTACAAAGATTTTATTTGCAATCGGTTTTCCAAGTTGAAACAGTCACGTTTCAGGGCCAGTGCAAATGATAACTTCTGAGCTAACTGAGCATATTTCACAAAAACAATTAAATAAGTAAATATACTTATACTAGCTCATATAGTCATAATAGATTGGCATAAGAAAGACTATAGCCTATAATACAAATATAAATTTGACACTCCTTTAAGCACCAACCTCCTATCATTTTAACGTCATAGTTCTAATTTTAAAAAGTGTGGAGCCTGTGGATTCCCTTACAAAAAAATCACTTGTGAAATTTGCCATTTCACATGTGAATCTAACATTTTTACATGTGAATCAAAATATTCACATGTAGAAAAAAAAATCACATGTAAACTGGACATATTCACACGTGAATTAAAATTTCCATGTGTGAAAAAAAAAACTGTGACATGAAATCACATTAAATTTGAATCATCACATGGGGATTCCACATTTTCATGTGAATACATTTTACAAATGTGAAAAATATAATCTTGAATGCACAATCATTTGACACCCATTATTGAAGGATTGTGCACAGTTGTGCAAAAAAAAACACTAAAAAAATATATTTTTTAGGTTTTTGAAGTGGCAGTTCTAGACCGATGGCTGTATTTCTGAAACTTAATAATGCATAAAAAACATCAGAGGAGGACAATCCTGTTATGTAGACGACCAATCAACCGCACAAACTTTATACCTTTATTGCTTGACCCATATCGCTATACTCAAATTTTGTAGAACTAAGTCAGAAATGCTTGGTTTAATTCATGAAATGTAGTGGTAAGGACAGGGTGAATTGTGGTTTGAAGTAATCTGGATCACAGTATGGCACTGATTATTTATGGGATAATCTTGAACAGCATTTGCATTATAAAAGAAAGTAACTGTAGCAGGCAAAAATGTGCTGTTATGAATTGGCTACATATGTCATAAAATTCTAACACGTATACGAAGCAAACATAAAGTGAACATATCTGGCAATAAAAGAAAGGATTTATTTGCATAATCAGTGACATCTCTGTTTGCATGGCCATTGATTTATTTCCTGTTAGGTTTCCCTCTAGATACCATGGAAGTAAAACGAAGAAAGCAATAAGCATCTTAATAACAGTGGGTAAGTCTGTTACCAAACTTTGTTTCTTATTCAGAAGATTCATGTTTTTTTGTAATTCCAGTGTGTCATTTGCAAAAAGAAAATTTTAAGCTAAACACAAAGATGTCAACAAAAAGATGTAGTTCCTTTAAAAAAAAACAATACACATTTAATGCTAGGAAAGTTTGTAATGTGTAGATTGTACAAGCAAATCTCTTTAAAAGCCTGATATTGGCTGATATACTGAATAATATTTCTCAGAATACTGTACTTACACATTCAAAAAGGGAAGATGGTTCAAAGTATCTTGAGTGACAGCCTTATTTTTCAACATGTTAATAAGTAAACAGTCCAAAAAGATTGCTTAAAAACAATGGGCTCCCGCTCAGAAAACCACACTAGTAAAGGTGAGAATATGTAAAGAAGCTGAATGTGAGATTTTATATCTCTGCTGGTAAAATATATGTATACAATAGACCACAAGTGCTGTCATTTTTATATATGTGTGTATATAAACCAAATGTAAATTGTGACAAAAGAAACTTTTTTCATTTTCCTTTTGTGACCAAAGTCTGTATAAGCTGGCAAATCAATGGAGCGACAGGAACAACGCAGAACCCAACAACAACTGAAGCCCCTACCACAACAAGCCAACCAACAACAACTATGGCCCCAACTACAACAAGTGCTCCAACAACAAATGAAGCCCCTACCACAACAAACCCACCAACTACAACTATGGCCCCAACTACAACAAGTGCTTCAATAACAACTGAAGCCCCTACTACAACAAACCCACCAACAACAACTATGACCTCAACTACAACAAGTGCTCCAACAACAACTGAAGCCCCAACTACAACAAGTGCTCCAACAACAACTATGGCCCCAACTACAACAAACCCACCAACAACTGAAGCCCCACTACAACAAGTGTTACAACAAGCCCCCCACCAACAACAACTATGGCCCCAACTACAAGAAGTGCTCCAACAATAACTGAAGCCCCTACCACAAATAGCCCACCAACAACAACTATGGCCCCAACAACAACAAGTGTTCCAACAACAACTGAAGCCCCTACCACAACAAATCCACCAACAACAACTATGGCCCCAACTACAACAAGTGCTCCAACAACAACTGAAGCCCCTACCACAACAAACCCACCAACAACAACTATGGCCCCAACAACAACAAGTGCTCCAACAACAACTGAAGCCCCCTACACAACAAAGCCCACAAACAACAACTATGGCCCCAACTACAACAAGTGCTCCAACAACAACTGAAGCCCCTTACCACAACAAGCCCACCAACAACAACTATGGCCCCAACTACAACAAGTGTTCCAACAACAACTGAAGCCCCGACCACAACAAACCCACCAACAACAACTATGGCCCCAACTACAACAAGTGCTCCAACAACAACTGAAGCCCCTACACAACAACAAGCCCACCAACAACAACTATGGCCCCAACTACAACAAGTGCTCCAACAACAACTGAAGCCCCGACCACAACAAACACACCAACAACAACTATGGCCCCAACTACAACAAGTGCTCCAACAACAACTGAAGCCCCTACCACAACAAGCCCACCAACAACAACTATGGCCCCAACTACAACAAGTGTTCCAACAACAACTGAAGCCCCGACCACAACAAACCCACCAACAACAACTATGGCCCCAACTACAACAAGTGCTCCAACAACAACTGAAGCCCCTACCACAACAAGCCCACCAACAACAACTATGGCCCCAACTACAACAAGTGCTCCAACAACAACTGAAGCCCCTACCACAACAAACCCACCAACAACAACTATGGCCCCAACTACAACAAGTGTTCCAACAACAACTGAAGCCCCTACTACAACAAACCCACCAACAACAACTATGGCCCCAACTACAACAAGTGCTCCAACAACAACTGAAGCCCCCAAACTACAACAAGTGCTCCAACAACAACTATGGCCCCAACTACAACAAACCCACCAACAACAACTGATGGCCCCCCCAACTACAACAAGTGTTTCCAACAACAACTGAAGCCCCTACCACAACAAGCCCACCAACAACAACTATGGCCCCAAACAACAAGTGTTCCAACAACAACTGAAGCCCCTACCACAACAAACCCACCAACAACAACTATGGGCCCCAAGTACAACAAGTGCTCCAACAACAACTGAAGCCCCTACCACAACAAGCCCACCAACAACAACTATGGCCCCAACTACAACAAGTGTTCCAACAACAACTGAAGCCCCTACCACAACAAGCCCACCAACAACAACTATGGCCCCAACTACAACAAGTGCTCCAACAACAACTGAAGCCCCTACCACAACAAGCCCACCAACAACAACTATGGCCCCAACTACAACAAGTGCTCCAACAACAACTGAAGCCCCTACCACAACAAACCCACCAACAACAACTATGGCCCCCCAACTACAACAAGTGCTCCAACAACAACTGAAGCCCCTACCTACCACACAAACAACAACCCACCAACAAGTCTTCCAACAACAACTATGGCCCCAACTACAACAAGTGCTCCAACAACAACTGAAGCCCCTACCACAACAAGCCCACCAACAACAACTATGGCCCCAACTACAACAAGTGTTCCAACAACAACTGAAGCCCCTACCACAACAAACCCACCAACAACAACTATGGCCCCAACTACAACAAGTGCTCCAACAACAACTGAACTGAAGCCCCAACTACAACAAGTGCTCCAACAACAACTATGGCCCCCAACTACAACAAACCCACCAACAACAACTATGGCCCCAACTACAACAAGTGTTCCAACAACAACTGAAGCCCCTACCACAACAAACCCACCAACAACAACTATGGCCCCAACTACAACAAGTGTTCCAACAACAAACTGAAGCCCCTACCAACAACAACCCACCAACAACAACTATGGCCCCAACTACAACAAGTGCTCCAACAACAACTGAAGCCCCCTACCACAACAAGCCCACCAACAACAACAACTATGGCCCCAACTACAACAAGTGCTCCAACAACAACTGAAGCCCCTACCACAACAAGCCCACCAACAACAACTATGGCCCCAACTACAACAAGTGCTCCAACAACAACTGAAGCCCCCCCTACCACAACAAGCCCACCAACAACAACTATGGCCCCAACTACAACAAGTGTTCCAACAACAACTGAAGCCCCTACCACAACAAGTCCACCAACAACAACTATGGCCCCAACTACAACAAGTGCTCCAACAACAACTGAAGCCCCTACCACAACAAGCCCACCAACAACAACTATGGCCCCAACTACAACAAGTGCTCCAACAACAACTGAAGCCCCTACCAACAAAACCCACCAACAACAACTATGGCCCCAACTACAACAAGTGCTCCAACAACAACTGAAGCCCCCCTACCACAACAAATGGCCCCCCACCAACAACAACTATGGCCCCAACTACAACAAGTGCTCCAACAACAACTGAAGCCCCTACCACAACAAATCCCCACCAACAACAACTATGGCCCCAACTACAACAAGTGCTCCAACAACAACTGAAGCCCCTACCACAACAAGCCCACCAACAACAACTATGGCCCCCCAACTACAACAAACCCCTACCACAACAACAACTGGCCCCAACTACAACAAGTGCTCCAACAACAACTGAAGCCCCTACCACAACAAGCCCCAACCAACAACAACTATGGCCCCAACTACAACAAGTGTTCCAACAACAACTGAAGCCCCTACCACAACAACCCACCAACAACAACTATGGCCCCAACTACAACAAGTGTTCCAACAACAACTGAAGCCCCTACCACAACAACCCACCAACAACAACTATGGCCCCAACTACAACAAGTGCTCCAACAACAACTGAAGCCCCTACCACAACAAGCCCACCAACAACAACTATGGCCCCAACTACAACAAGTGCTCCAACAACAACTGAAGCCCCTACCACAAACAAACCCACCAACAACAACTATGGCCCCAACTACAACAAGTGCTCCACAACAACTGAAGCCCCTACCACAACAAGCCCACCAACAACAACTATGGCCCCAACTACAACAAGTGCTCCAACAACAACTGAAGCCCCAACTACAACAAGTGCTCCAACAACTGGCCCCTACACAACAAGCCCACCAACAACAACTATGGCCCCAACTACAACAAGTGTTCCAACAACAACTGAAGCCCCTACCACAACAAGCCCACCAACAACAAACTATGGCCCCAACTACAACAAGTGTTCCAACAACAACTGAAGCCCCTACCACAACAAAAGCCCACCAACAACAACTATGGCCCCAACTACAACAAGTGCTCCAACAACAACTGAAGCCCCTACCACAACAAGCCCACCAACAACAACTATGGCCCCAACTACAACAAGTGCTCCAACAACAACTGAAGCCCCTACCACAACAAACCCACCAACAACAACTATGGCCCCAACTACAACAAGTGCTCCAACAACAACTGAAGCCCCTACCACAACACAAGCCACCACCAACAACAACTATGGCCCCCCAACTACAACAAGTGCTCCAACAACAACTGAAGCCCCTACCACAACAAGCCCACCAACAACAACTATGGCCCCAACTACAACAAGTGCTCCAACAACAACTGAAGCCCCTACCACAACAAACCCACCAACAACAACTATGGCCCCAACTACAACAAGTGCTCCAACAACAACTGAAGCCCCTACCACAACAACCCACCAACAACAACTATGGCCCCAACTACAACAAGTGCTCCAACACAACTGAAGCCCCTACCACAACAAGCCCACCAACAACAACTATGGCCCCAACTACAACAAGTGCTCCAACAACAACTGAAGCCCCTACTCCCACAACAAAGCCCCAACTACCAGTGCTCCAACAACAACTATGCCCCAACTACAACAAACAACAACAAGTGGCTCAACACAACAAACAACAACTGAAGCCCCTACCACAACAAACCCACCAACAACAACTATGGCCCCAACTACAACAAGTGCTCCAACAACAACTGAAGCCCCTACCACAACAAGCCCACCAACAACAACTATGGCCCCAACTACAACAAGTGCTCCAACAACAACTGAAGCCCCTACCACAACAAAGCCCACCAACAACAACTATGGCCCCAACTACAACAAGTGCTCCAACAACAACTGAAGCCCCTACCACAACAACCCACCAACAACAACTATGGCCCCAACTACAACAAGTGCTCCAACAACAACTGAAGCCCCTACCACAACAACCCACCCAACAACAACTATGGCCCCAACTACAACAAGTGCTCCAACAACAACTGAAGCCCCTACCACAACAAACCCACCAACAACAACTATGGCCCCAACTACAACAAGTGCTCCCAACAACAACTGAAGCCCCAACACACAACAACCCACCAACAACAACTATGGCCCCCAACTACAACAAGTGCTCCAACAACAACAACTGAAGCCCCTACTACAACAAGCCCACCAACAACAACTATGGCCCCAACTACAACAAGTGTTCCAACAACAACTGAAGCCCCTACCACAACAAACCCACCAACAACAACTATGGCCCCAACTACAACAAGTGCTCCAACAACAACTGAAGCCCCTACCACAACAAGCCCACCAACAACAACTATGGCCCCAACTACAACAAGTGTTCCAACAACAACTGAAGCCCCTACCAACAAGTGTTTGCAAACCAACAACAACTATGGCCCCACTACAACAACAACAATGGCCCCAACTACAACAAGTGCTCCAACAACAACTGAAGCCCCTACCACAACAAGCCCACCAACAACAACTATGGCCCCAACTACAACAAGTGCTCCAACAACAACTGAAGCCCCTACCACAACAAGCCCACCAACAACAACTATGGCCCCAACTACAACAAGTGCTCCAACAACAACTGAAGCCCCTACCACACAAAAGCCCACCAACAACAACTATGGCCCCAACTACAACAAGTGCTCCAACAACAACTGAAGCCCCTACCACAACAAGCCCACCAACAACAACTATGGCCCCAACTACAACAAGTGCTCCAACAACAACTGAAGCCCCTACCACAACAAACCCACCAACAACAACTATGGCCCCAACTACAACAAGTGCTCCAACAACAACTGAAGCCCCTACAACAAGTGCTCCAACAACAACTATGGCCCCAACTACAACAAACCCACCAACAACAACTATGGCCCCAACTACAACAAGTGTTTCCAACAACAACTGAAGCCCCTACCACAACAAAGCCCACCAACAACAACTATGGCCCCAACTACAACAAGTGTTCCAACAACAACTGAAGCCCCTACCACAACAAGCCCACCAACAACAACTATGGCCCCAACTACAACAAGTGCTACCAACAACAACTGAAGCTCCAACAACCTATGATGGCCCCCTACCACAACAAGCCCACCAACAACAACTATGGCCCCAACTACAACAAGTGCTCCAACAACAACTGAAGCCCCTACCACAACAAGCCCACCAACAACAACTATGGCCCCAACTACAACAAGTGCTCCAACAACAACTGAAGCCCCTACCACAACAACCCACCAACAACAACTATGGCCCCAACTACAACAAGTGCTCCAACAACAACTGAAGCCCCTACCACAACAAGCCCCCACCAACAACAACTATGGCCCCAACTACAACAAGTGCTCCAACAACAACTGAACCCCTGAAGCCCCACAACAACAAACCCACCAACAACAACTATGGCCCCAACTACAACAAGTGCTCCAACAACAACTGAAGCCCCTACACACAACAAAGCCCACCAACAACAACTATGGCCCCAACTACAACAAGTGCTCCAACAACAACTGAAGACCCCCCTACCACAACAAGCCCACCAACAACAACAACTATGGCCCCAACTACAACAAGTGTTCCAACAACAACTGAAGCCCCTACCACAACAAAGCCCACCAACAACAACTATGGCCCCAACTACAACAAGTGTTCCAACAACAACTGAAGCCCCTACCACAACAAACCCACCAACAACAACTATGGCCCCAACTACAACAAGTGCTCCAACAACAACTGAAGCCCCCCAACTACAACAAGTGCTCCAACAACAACTATGGCCCCCCCAACTACAACAAACCCACCAACAACAACTATGGCCCCAACTACAACAAGTGCTCCCAACAACAACTGAAGCCCCTACCACAACAAGCCCACCAACAACAACAACTATGGCCCCAACTACAACAAGTGTTCCAACAACAACTGAAGCCCCTACCACAACAAACCCACCAACAACAACTATGGCCCCAACTACAACAAGTGCTCCAACAACAACTGAAGCCCCTACCACAACAAGCCCACCAACAACAACTATGGCCCCAACTACAACAAGTGTTCCAACAACAACTGAAGCCCCTACCACAACAAACCCACCAACAACAACTATGGCCCCAACTACAACAAGTGCTCCAACAACAACTGAAGCCCCTACCACAACAACCCACCAACAACAACTATGGCCCCAACTACAACAAGTGCTCCAACAACAACTGAAGCCCCTACCACAACAAACCCACCAACAACAACTATGGCCCCAACTACAACAAGTGTTCCAACAACAACTGAAGCCCCTACCACAACAAGCCCACCAACAACAACTATGGCCCCAACTACAACAAGTGCTCCAACAACAACTGAAGCCCCTACCACAACAAGCCCACCAACAACAACTATGGCCCCAACTACAACAAGTGCTCCAACAACAACTGAAGCCCCTACCACAACAAACCCACCAACAACAACTATGGCCCCAACTACAACAAGTGCTCCAACAACAACTGAAGCCCCACACTACCACAACAAGTGCCCACCAACAACAACTATGGCCCCAACTACAACAAGTGCTCCAACAACAACTGCCCCAAGCCCCAACTACAACCACAACAACAAGCCCCACCAACAACAACTATGGCCCCAACTACAACAAGTGTTCCAACAACAACTGAAGCCCCTACCACAACAAGCCCACCAACAACAACTATGGCCCCAACTACAACAAGTGCTCCAACAACAACTGAAGCCCCTACCACAACAAACCCACCAACAACAACTATGGCCCCAACTACAACAAGTGCTCCAACAACAACTGAAGCCCCTACCACAACAAGCCCACCAACAACAACTATGGCCCCAACTACAACAAGTGCTCCAACAACAACTGAAGCCCCTACCACAACAAGCCCCACCACAACAACTATGGCCCCAACTACAACAAGTGCTCCAACAACAACTGAAGCCCCTACCACAACAAACCCAGGCCCCAACAACAACTATGGCCCCAACTACAACAAGTGCTCCAACAACAACTGAAGCCCCTACCACAACAAACCCAACAACAACAACTATGGCCCCAACTACAACAAGTGCTCCAACAACAACTGAAGCCCCTACCACAACAAGCCCACCAACAACAACTATGGCCCCAACTACAACAAGTGTTCCAACAACAACTGAAGCCCCTACCAACAACAAACCCACCAACAACAACTATGGCCCCAACTACAACAAGTGCTCCAACAACAACTGAAGCCCCTACCACAACAAGCCCACCAACAACAACTATGGCCCCAACTACAACAGTGCTCCAACAACAACTGAAGCCCCCTACCACAACAAAGCCCCACCAACAACAACTATGGCCCCAACTACAACAAGTGTTCCAACAACAACTGAAGCCCTACCACAACAAACCCACCAACAACAACTATGGCCCCAACTACAACAAGTGCTCCAACAACAACTGAAGCCCCTACCACAACAAGCCCACCAACAACAACTATGGCCCCAACTACAACAAGTGTTCCAACAACAACTGAAGCCCCTACCACAACAAACCCACCAACAACAACTATGGCCCCAACTACAACAAGTGCTCCAACAACAACTGAAGCCCCTACCACAACAAGCCCACCAACAACAACTATGGCCCCAACTACAACAAGTGTTCCAACAACAACTGAAGCCCCCCTACCACAACAAACCCACCAACAACAACTATGGCCCCAACTACAACAAGTGCTCCAACAACAACTGAAGCCCCTACCACAACAAGCCCACCAACAACAACTATGGCCCCAACTACAACAAGTGCTCCAACAACAACTGAAGCCCCTACCACAACAAGCCCACCAACAACAACTATGGCCCCAACTACAAACAAGTGCTCCAACAACAACTGAAGCCCCTACCACAACAAACCCACCAACAACAAACTATGGCCCCAACTACAACAAGTGCTCCAACAACAACTGAAGCCCCTACCACAACAAGCCCACCAACAACAACTATGGCCCCAACTACAACAAGTGCTCCAACACACAACTGAAGCCCCTACCACAACAAGCCCACCAACAACAACTATGGCCCCAACTACAACAAGTGCTCCAACAACAACTGAAGCCCCTACCACAACAAACCCACCAACAACAACTATGGCCCCAACTACAACAAGTGCTCCAACAAAACAACTGAAGCCCCAACTACAAACAAGTGCTCCAACAACAACTGAAGCCCCAACTACACAACAAACCCACCAACAACAACTATGGCCCCAACTACAACAAGTGCTCCAACAACAACTGAAGCCCCTACCACAACAAGCCCACCAACAACAACTATGGCCCCAACTACAACAAGTGCTCCAACAACAACTGAAGCCCCTACCACAACAAACCCACCAACAACAACTATGGCCCCAACTACAACAAGTGCTCCAACAACAACTGAAGCCCCTACCACAACAAGCCCACCAACAACAACTATGGCCCCAACTACAACAAGTGCTCCAACAACAACTGAAGCCCCTACCACAACAAGCCCACCAACAACAACTATGGCCCCAACTACAACAAGTGCTCCAACAACAACTGAAGCCCCTACCACAACAAACCCACCAACAACAACTATGCCCCAACTACAACAAGTGCTCCAACAACAACTGAAGCCCCTACCACAACAAGCCCCACCAACAACAACTATGGCCCCAACTACAACAAGTGCTCCAACAACAACTGAAGCCCCTACCACAACAAGCCCCCAACAACAACTATGGCCCCAACTACAACAAGTGCTCCAACAACAACTGAAGCCCCTACCACAACAAACCCACCAACAACAACTATGGCCCCAACTACAACAAGTGCTCCAACAACAACTGAAGCCCCTACCACAAACAACCCCAACACACAACAACTATGCCCAAACAACTACAACAAGTGCTCCAACAACAACTGAAGCCCCTACCACAACAACCCACCAACAACAACTATGGCCCCAACTACAACAAGTGCTCCAACAACAACTGAAGCCCCTACCACAACAAGCCCACCAACAACAACTATGGCCCCAACTACAACAAGTGCTCCAACAACAACTGAAGCCCCTACCACAACAAACCCACCAACAAACAACTATGGCCCCAACTACAACAAGTGCTCCAACAACAACTGAAGCCCCTACCACAACAAGCCCACAACAACAACTATGGCCCCAACTACAACAAGTGCTCCAACAACAACTGAAGCCCCTACCACAACAAGCCCACCAACAACAAACTATGGCCCCAACTACAACAAGTGCTCCAACAACAACTGAAGCCCCCTACCACA
Organism: Anguilla japonica; assembly: GCA_025169545.1. NCBI lineage: Eukaryota > Metazoa > Chordata > Actinopteri > Anguilliformes > Anguillidae > Anguilla > Anguilla japonica. The sequence goes on along the minus strand of CM045887.1, from coordinate 4,157,586 downwards.
ACAAACCCACCAACAACAACTATGGCCCCAACTACAACAAAGTGCTCCAACAACAACTGCCCCCTACCACAACAAGCCCACCAACAACAACTATGGCCCCAACTACAACAAGTGCTCCAACAACAACTGAAGCCCCTACCACAACAAGCCCACCAACAACAACTATGGCCCCAACTACAACAAGTGCTCCAACAACAACTGAAGCCCCTACCACAACAAGCCCCCAACAACAACAACTATGGCCCCAACTACAACAAGTGCTCCAACAACAACTGAAGCCCCTACCACAACAAACCCACCAACAACAACTATGGCCCCAACTACAACAAGTGCTCCAACAACAACTGAAGCCCCTACCACAACAAACCCACCAACAACAACTATGGCCCCAACTACAACAAGTGCTCCAACAACAACTGAAGCCCCTACCACAACAAACCCACCAACAACAACTATGGCCCCAACTACAACAAGTGCTCCCAACAACAACTGAAGCCCCTACCACAACAAACCCACCAACAACAACTATGGCCCCAACTACAACAAGTGCTCCAACAACAACTGAAGCCCCTACCACAACAACCCACCAACAACAACTATGGCCCCAACTACAACAAGTGCTCCAACAACAACTGAAGCCCCTACCACAACAAGCCCACCAACAACAACTATGGCCCCAACTACAACAAGTGCTCCAACAACAACTGAAGCCCCTACCACAACAAACCCACCAACAACAACTATGGCCCCAACTACAACAAGTGCTCCAACAACAACTGAAGCCCCTACCACAACAAGCCCACCAACAACAACTATGGCCCCAACTACAACAAGTGCTCCAACAACAACTGAAGCCCCTACCACAACAAGCCCACCAACAACAACTATGGCCCCAACTACAACAAGTGCTCCAACAACAACTGAAGCCCTACCTACAACAAAACCCACCAACAACAACTATGGCCCCAACTACAACAAGTGCTCCAACAACAACTGAAGCCCCTACCACAACAAATCCTCCAACAACAACTATGGCCCCAAACAACAACAAGCCCTCCAACAACAATGGCCCCAAAGCCCCTAACCAACAACTGAAGCCCCACCACAACAACAACTATGGCCCCAACTACAACAAGTGCTCCAACAACAACTGAAGCCCCTACCACAACAAGCCCACCAACAACAACTATGGCCCCAACTACAACAAGTGCTCCAACAACAACTGAAGCCCCTACCACAACAAGCCCACCAACAACAACAACTATGGCCCCAACTACAACAAGTGTTCCAACAACAACTGAAGCCCCTACCACAACAAACCCACCAACAACAACTATGGCCCCAACTACAACAAGTGCTCCAACAACAACTGAAGCCCCTACCACAACAACCCACCAACAACAACTATGGCCCCAACTACAACAAGTGTGCTCCAACAACAACTGAAGCCCCTACCACAAACAAACCCACCAACAACAACTATGGCCCCAACTACAACAAGTGCTCCAACAACAACTGAAGCCCCTACACAACAAACCCACCAACAACAACTATGGCCCCAACTACAACAAGTGCTCCAACAACAACTGAAGCCCCTACCACAACAAGCCCACCAACAACAACTATGGCCCCAACTACAACAAGTGCTCCAACAACAACTGAAGCCCCAACTACAACAACCCACCAACAACAACTATGGCCCCAACTACAACAAGTGCTCCAACAACAACTGAAGCCCCTACCACAACAACACACCCCAACAACAACTATGGCCCCAACTAACAAGTGGCTCCACAACAACAAAGCCCCACCACAACAACCCAACAACAACAACTCCAATGGCCCCAAGCCCCTACCACAACAAGCCCACCAACAACAACTATGGCCCCAACTACAACAAGTGCTCCAACAACAACTGAAGCCCCTACCACAACAACCAGCCCACAACAACAACTATGGCCCCAACTACAACAAGTGCTCCAACAACAACTGAAGCCCCTACCAACAACAAACCCACCAACAACAACTATGGCCCCAACTACAACAAGTGCTCCAACAACAACTGAAGCCCCTACCACAACAAGCCCACAACAACAACTATGGCCCCAACTACAACAAGTGCTCCAACAACAACTGAAGCCCCTACCACAACAAACCCACCAACAACAACTATGGCCCCAACTACAACAAGTGCTCCAACAACAACTGAAGCCCCTACACAACCAACCCACCAACAACAACTATGGCCCCAACTACAACAAGTGCTCCAACAACAACTGAAGCCCCTACCACAACAAGCCCACCAACAACAACTATGGCCCCAACTACAACAAGTGCTCCAACAACAACTGAAGCCCCCTACCACAACAACCCACCAACAACAACTATGGCCCCAACTACAACAAGTGCTCCAACAACAACTGAAGCCCCTACCACCACAACAACCCACCAACAACAACTATGGCCCCAACTACAACAACTGCTCCAACAACAACTGAACCCCCTACCACAACAATCCCACCAACCACAACTATGCCCCCAACTACAACAAGTGCTCCAACAACAACTGAAGCCCCTACCAAAACAAGCCCACCAACAACAACTATGCCCCAACTACAACAAGTGCTCCAACAACAACTGAAGCCCCTACCACAACAAAGCCCACCAACAACAACTATGGCCCCAACTACAACAAGTGCTCCAACAACAACTGAAGCCCCTACCACAACAAAGCCCACCAACAACAACTATGGCCCCAACTACAACAAGTGCTCCAACAACAACTGAAGCCCCTAACACAACCAAACCCCACCAAACAACTATGGCCCCAACTACAACAAGTGCTCCAACAACAACTGAAGCCCCTACCTACACAACACAAGCCCACCAACAACAACTATGGCCCCAACTACAACAAGTGCTCCAACAACAACTGAAGCCCCTACCACAACAAGCCCACCAACAACAACGATGGCCCCAACTACAACAAGTGCTCCAACAACAACTGAAGCCCCTACCACAACAAGCCCACCAACAACAACTATTGCCCCAACTACAACAAGTGCTCCCAACAACAACTGAAGCCCCTACCACAACAAGCCCACCAACAACAACTATGGCCCCAACTACAACAAGTGCTCCAACAACAACTGAAGCCCCTACCACAACAAAGCCCACCAACAACAACTATGGCCCCAACTACAACAAGTGCTCCAACAACAACTGAAGCCCCTACCACAACACAGCACCCACCAACAACAACTATGGCCCCAACTACAACAAGTGCTCCAACAACAACTGAAGCCCCTACCACAACAAACCCACCAACAACAACTATGGCCCCAACTACAACAAGTGCTCCAACAACAACTGAAGCCCCTACCACAACAAACCCACCAACAACAACTATGGCCCCAACTACAACAAGTGCCCAACAACAACAACTGAAGCCCCTACCACAACAAGCCCACCAACAACAACTATGCCCCAACTACAACAAGTGCTCCAACAACAACTGAAGCCCCTACCACACAAGTGCTCCAACCAACAACAACTATGGCCCCAACCACAACAAGTGCTCCAACAACAACTGACAAATCCCCACTACCACAACAGAAACCCCAACAACAACTATGGCCCCACACTACAACAACATTCACAGATAAAAACAACAACAAAAAGCCCCTACCACAACAAGCCCACCAACAACAACTATGGCCCCATTTACAACAATTGCTCCAACAACAACTGAAGCCCCTACCACAACAAGCCCCTTCAACAACAACTATGCCCCAACTACAACAAGTGCTCCAACAACAACTGAAGCCCCTACCACAACAACCACTCCCACCAACACTATGGCCCCCAACTACAACAAGTGCTCCAACAACAACTGAAGCCCCTACCACAACAAGCCCACCAACAACAACTATGGCCCCAACTACAACAAGTGCTCCAACAACAACTGAAGCCCCTACCACAACAACCCACCAACAACAACTATGGCCCCAACTACAACAAATGCTCCAACAACAACTGAAGCCCCTACCACCACAACACAACAAGCCCACAACAACAACTATGGCCCCCAACTACAACAAATGCTCCACAACAACTGAAGCCCCTACCACAACAAGCCCACCAACAACAACTATGGCCCCAACTACAACAAGTGCTCCAACAAACTGAAGCCCACCACAACAAACCCACCAAACAACAACTATGGCCCAACTACAACAAGTGCTCCAACAACAACTGAAGCCGCAACCACAACAAACCCACCAACAACAACTATGGCCCCAACTACAACAAGTGCTCCAACAACAACTGAAGCCCCTACCACAACAAGCCCACCAACAACAACTATGGACCCCCCCAACTACAACAAGTGCTCCAACAACAACTGAAGCCCCTACCACAAGAAACCTACCAACAACAAGTATGGCCCCAACGACAACAAGTGCTCCAACCTCAACTGAAGCCCCTACTGCAATAAGCCCAGCAACAACAACTATGGCCCCAACTACAACAAGTGCTCCAACAACATCTGAAGCCCCAACCACAACAAGCACACCAACAACAATTATTGCCCTAACTACAACAAGTGCTCCAAGAACAACTGATGCCCCTACCACAACACACCCTCAAACAACAACTACAGCACCAACTACATCAAGTGCTGCAACAACCACTGAAGCCCCTACAACAACAGGTGCTACAACTACAACAGAGGCCTATCCCACCACAACCCCAACAATTACCACTATAGCCTCAACTACAACAAGCCGTAAAACAACAACTATAGCCCCAACTACATCAAGTGGTCCAACAACAGCCCCGACTAACACAAGTGCTCCAACAGCGACTGAAGCTACTACCACAGCAAGCCATTTAACAACCACTTCAGCTGTTGTTACAAATCCTCCACAACCAGCAACAGAACTGCCCATTGTTCTATCCACAGTCGCACAAACATTCACAGATAAAATGACCACCACAAAAGGTGCCATACTACACAAGAATTTTACCAACAACAACCATGGCTCCATTTACATCAATTGCTCCAACAACTGAAAACCCGACCACAACAAGCTCTTCTACAACCACCATTGTCCCAACTACAAGTGCGCCAACAACAATTGAGGCCCCAACAACAACAACCACTCCCACTACCACTATAACCCCAACTACAACAAGTGCTCCAACAACAACTGAGTCCCCTTCCACAACAAAACCACCAACAACAACTATGGCCCCATCCACAACAATTGCTCCAACAACAACTGAATCCCTTACCACATCAAGCCCACCAATAACAACTATGGCCCTAACTTCAAGTGCTCCATCAACTACTGAAGGCCCAAGCACAACAAGCCCTCCAAAAACAACTATGGCCCAAATTACAAGTGCACCAACAACTTCTGAATCCTTTACCACTACAAACCCTCCAACAACCACTAGTTTTTTGATGACAACAAGTGCTCTAACAGCAACTGAAGCCCCTTCCACAACAAGCCTTCCAACAACAACAATTGCCCCATCTTCAACAATTGCTCCAAGAACAATTGCATTCTCTACCTCAACAAACCCTCTTACAACCACTATGGTCCCAACTACAACAAGCGCTTCCACAAAATTTGAAGCCCCTGCCACAACAAGCCTACAAACAACAACTATGGCTCCAACTACAACTAGTGCTTTAACAATAACTGAAGGCCCTACCACAACAAGCCTACAAGCAACCATTGCCTCGATTACAACAAGTGCTTCAACAACAACTGAAGCGTCTGTCATCACAACCCCGCCAATAACCACTTTGGCCTCGATTTCAAGCCCTCCAACAGCAATTATATCTCCGACCAAAACAAGTGCTCTAGCAACGACTGGAGCCGTTTCCACCACAAGCCCTCCAACAACAATCATACTTATGAGTACATCAAGTGCTCGAACATCAGCAGCCTTTACTCCAACAAGCCCTCCAAGAAATATTATAGACCCCACCACAACAAGGGCTGAAACAAGAACTGAAGCCACAACCTCAATACATTTTCAAGCATCTTCAACAAAAGGAGCTACCCTCTTTCCAGTTGTAACAAATTCTGTAGTTTCTTCAACAACAACTGCTGCCCCTCTCACAAATTTGCCAGCATTCTCAACAACTTCAGCTGTTGTTACAGAACATCCTCAACCAGCAACAGAAATGCCCATTGTTCTACCCACAGTTGCATCAACAATTGCTAAAACAATGACCACCACAGAAGCTGCACCTGTCACTGTTGGAACAAATTATCCAGCATCTTCAGCAACTTCAGCTATTATTACAGCAATTTCTCAAGCAGCCACAAGAAGTGTTGCTAACGTTTCACAAGCACCAACATTTGCGGGAACAGTTACCACGAAAACAGCTCCCCGTATGATGTATGTTTCCATAATCATCTTTTATAGTTGAGTTCCTACCTTGAAATAATTTCTCTGTCAAATCAGTGGGTTGCTGGACTTCTAATCCTAATGTCATCTCCATGTGTTTCTGCAGTGTGGGTCCAGTGTTTATCTTTGTCCGACTTGTGTTCCACACCAACAACACCGTCCCCAGTGAGAGCGATGTTCTCGCAAAGGGCAGTCCTTTCTTGAATGGTGATGAAATCCGGCTGAATGATACCGTGAGGGTGCAGAATCTCACATATGAGCGTACGTCACACATCCACACACCCCGTCTTTGCCACTGTCCCTTGGCATTTTTCAGCCATCTTTATTTCAGTACTTTCATTGGACCTTATTTAAAAAGTTCAGCAAAAATATTATTTAATATCATATTATCTTTTTATCATTTTATAGAATGTGACTCTGTCAATAGATTATTTATTGAAGTTGAGATTTCTTCATAGAGAGACATCGTTACAGATAATGGTGTTTGCACGTAAAACATTTACCTCAATGGTACAAACTGAATGCTTTGACATGTTACAATAAAAAGTCAAACCCAAATTTGTTTGTGAAGAATATCCTTCCAATCATTTCTTTTTCAGGATTGTCAGACAATTCCTTCGCTTTGAGACTGGCCTACAAGATCAATGACGTGAGCTTTCCAGAGAATGTAGAACTCAGGACGGAGACGCAAGCACGCATTCAGGACTCGGTCAACAAGCTGGTAAGCCTCGCCTGACGGCATCCAGCACAGTAAAGTAGCAATAAACAGACTTTAATTGTAGACCAGGGCATTCTCTATAGAGACCCTGATAGTACTAAACTAGTGTCCTGCTGTAACAGTCTGATGATAGTCCTCTCAGCCTTCCGAATTGAAGTTTATTCTGCTGCCATCTTTCTGTAGATGGTTTGGTAAATTCAGTCATGCCTGCTGTAGGTTCTGCTGTTTTTTTTTAAATACATCATTCCTTAATGGTTACCTGGAGGACTCTTCATTGGATATGTCAAGTGGATATAAATTACTCTTAAATGTATGAGTTATTCTGTGGCTTAAGGATTAAAGTACACATGCCAGTTACACTGTAGACAACTGGTCAGCAGAGTACTATCTTTACTGCTAAATTCAAGGTTTTTTAATCATGACATGAACGAATAGTACGCTGAATTTCAGGGTTCTTTGTCATATGATAAATAAATCAAAGCTCATGTACCAGTGAGCATGATTGTTTAATTCGCTGATCATTTTGACTCACCTGTTCATTTCTCTTTCAACCTGCAGATGAATGGATTGCTGATTCAACCTAATGCAAGTCCTTTCACCTTCCCACAAGCAAACTTTACGTAAGTTTCAAACCTGGGACATCTGGGATGACTGTGCCTGAAAATATTCATTTCACTTATAATATCTTCATGGTGACAAGTTGCAAATTTATCCTTGTGGTAAGATGTACAAAAAATGCATTTGAAAAGCATGGAGCAAACTTCTTAAATTCTGTCTTTTCACGTTTTCCTGAAGCCACCTGCCCAATGAGATTCAGGCCAATGTAGAGTACCTCTATCAGAAAGGTGACATCAACCAACCAAGCAACTTCCTGGCTGCGATACTGGCAGTTAGTGGTAAGTTTCCCCTGGCACCCATAATCTCATACTGAAAATCATGCTGTTCTTACATCATAAAACATGACTTCCTGTAGTTCAACTCATGATATTGTATTTGATAGAGTGACCTGTCAGAACTGACCACTCACAGGTGTACATCTTCCAAGATCACGGTTCACTTTCTGTTCAGATTACGTGTTGTTTGCAAGATTGTGAATTCACCAAAGCTCATGTTCTGGTGGAAAGAACAGCTGTGTGTTTTCTTTTTAGAATTCTCCTGCTGGTGCTGCACCATAATTGAAAATCAGCCTTTTTGCTGAATAAAGTTCCTGCTTGATTCATTTCAGTGACTCATTGGTTCTGTACTTTAAGGTCCTACAACCACTACAGCTTCCCCTGTGATTGCCACAACGAATTCTCCAGCAGTGACCACCACAGCAGCTCCACGTACAGTGTAGGTTTCCATCTTTATGTTTGGTTGTAGAGTTGGGGTTCTCCTTGTGAAATGATTTCTCTGTCCAACCTGTGGTTTGATGGACTTCTAATCCTAATGTCATCTCCATGTATTTCTGCAGTGTGGGTCCAGTGTTTATCTTTGTCCGACTTGTGTTCCACACAAACAACACCGTCCCCAGTGAGAGCGATGTTCTGGCAAAGGGCAGTCCTTTCTTGAATGGTGATGAAATCCGGCTGAATGATACCGTGAGGGTGCAGAATCTCACATATGAGCGTACGTCACACATCCACACACCCCGTCTTTGCCACTGTTCCTTGCCACTTTTCAGCCATCTTTAATTCACTACTTTCATTGGACCTTATTTAAAAAGTGCAGCAAGAATATTATTTAATATCATATTATCTTTTTATCATTTTATAGAATGTGACTCTGTCAATAGATTATTTATTGAAGTTGAGATTTCTTCATACAGAGACATCGTTACAGATAATGGTGTTTGCACGTAAAACATTTACCTCAATGGTACAAACTGAATGCTTTGACATGTTACAATAAAAAGTCAAACCCAAATTTGTTTGTGAAGAATATCCTTCCAATCATTTCTTTTTCAGGATTGTCAGACAATTCCTTCGCTTTGAGACTGGCCTACAAGATCAATGACGTGAGCTTTCCAGAGAATGTAGAACTCAGGACGGAGACGCAAGCACGCATTCAGGACTCGGTCAACAAGCTGGTAAGCCTCGCCTGACGGCATCCAGCACAGTAAAGTAGCAATAAACAGACTTTAATTGTAGACCAGGGCATTCTCTATAGAGACCCTGATAGTACTAAACTAGTGTCCTGCTGTAACAGTCTGATGATAGTCCTCTCAGCCTTCCGAATTGAAGTTTATTCTGCTGCCATCTTTCTGTAGATGGTTTGGTAAATTCAGTCATGCCTGCTGTAGGTTCTGCTGTTGTTTTTTTTTAACATCATTCCTTAATGGTTACCTGGAGGACTCTTCATTGGATATGTCATGTGGATATAAATTACTCTTAAATGTATGAGTTATTCTGTGGCTTAAGGATTAAAGTACACATGCCAGTTACACTGTAGACAACTGGTCAGCAGAGTACTATCTTTACTGCTAAATTCAAGGTTTTTTAATCATGACATGAACGAATAGTACGCTGAATTTCAGGGTTCTTTGTCATATGATAAATAAATCAAAGCTCATGTACCAGTGAGCATGATTGTTTAAATCGCTGACTGATCATTTTGACTCACCTGTTCATTTCTCTTTCAACCTGCAGATGAACGGATTGCTGATTCAACCTAATGCAAGTCCTTTCACCTTCCCACAAGCAAACTTTACGTAAGTTTCAAACCTGGGACATCTGGGATGACTGTGCCTGAAAATATTCATTTCACTTACAATATCTTCATGGCGACAAGTTGCAAATTCATCCTTGTGGTAAAATCTACAAAAGTGCATTTGATGAGCACGGTGCAAACTTGCTAATTTTGACTTTTCACATCTTTCTGCAGCCACCTGCCCAATGAGATTCGTGCCAATGTGGAGTATGTCTATCAGGAAGGTGACATCAACCAACCAAGCAACTTCCTGGCTGCGATACTGGCAGTTAGTGGTAAGTTTGCCCTGGCACCCATCATCTCATACTGAAAATCATGCTGTTCTTACATCATAAAACATGACTTTCTGTAGTTCAACTCATGATATTGTATTTGATAGAGTGACCTTCTCATTTTGTCAGAACTGACCACTCACAGGTGTACATCTTCCAAGATCACGGTTCACTTTCTGTTCAGATTACGTGTTGTTTGCAAGATTGTGAATTCACCGAAGCTCGTGTTCCAGTGGAAAGAACAGCTGTGTGTTTTTAAAAATAAATTCTTCTGCTGGTGCTGCACCATTACTGAAAATGAGCCTTTTTGCTGGATGACGTTCCTGCTTGGTTCATTTCAGTGTCTCATTGTTTCCGTGCTTTAAGGTCCTACAAGCAGTACAGTTTCCCCTGTGATTGCCACAACGAATTCTCCAGCAGTGACCACCACAGCATCTCCACGTACAGTGTATGTTTCCATCTTTATGTTTCGTTTTAGTGTTGGGGTCCTCCTTGTGAAATCATTTCTCTGTCAAATCTGTGGTTTGCTGGACTTCTAATACTTAAGTCATCTCCATGTGTTTCTGCAGTGTGGGTCCAGTGTTTATCTTTGTCCGACTTGTGTTCCACACCAACAACACCGTCCCCAGTGAGAGCGATGTTCTCGCAAAGGGCAGTCCTTTCTTGAATGGTGATGAAATCCGGCTGAATGATACCGTGAGGGTGCAGAATCTCACATATGAGCGTACGTCACACATCCACACACCCCGTCTTTGCCTCTGTCCCTTGGCATTTTTCAGCCATCTTTATTTCAGTACTTTCATTGGACCTTATTTAAAAAGTGCAGCAAAATATTATTTAATATCATATTATCTTTTTATCATTTTATAGAATGTGACTCTGTCAATAGATTATTTATTGAAGTTGAGATTTCTTCATAGAGAGACATCGTTACAGATAATGGTGTTTGCACGTAAAACATTTACCTCAATGGTACAAACTGAATGCTTTGACATGTTACAATAAAAAGTCAAACCCAAATTTGTTTGTGAAGAATATCCTTCCAATCATTTCTTTTTCAGGATTGTCAGACAATTCCTTCGCTTTGAGACTGGCCTACAAGATCAATGACGTGAGCTTTCCAGAGAATGTAGAACTCAGGACGGAGACGCAAGCACGCATTCAGGACTCGGTCAACAAGCTGGTAAGCCTCGCCTGACGGCATCCAGCACAGTAAAGTAGCAATAAACAGACTTTAATTGTAGACCAGGGCATTCTCTATAGAGACCCTGATAGTACTAAACTAGTGTCCTGCTGTAACAGTCTGATGATAGTCCTCTCAGCCTTCCGAATTGAAGTTTATTCTGCTGCCATCTTTCTGTAGATGGTTTGGTAAATTCAGTCATGCCTGCTGTAGGTTCTGCTGTTTTTTTTTAAAACATCATTCCTTAATGGTTACCTGGAGGACTCTTCATTGGATATGTCATGTGGATATAAATTACTCTTAAATGTATGAGTTATTCTGTGGCTTAAGGATTAAAGTACACATGCCAGTTACACTGTAGACAACTGGTCAGCAGAGTACTATCTTTACTGCTAAATTCAAGGTTTTTTAATCATGACATGAACGAATAGTACGCTGAATTTCAGGGTTCTTTGTCATATGATAAATAAATCAAAGCTCATGTACCAGTGAGCATGATTGTTTAAATCGCTGATCATTTTGACTCACCTGTTCATTTCTCTTTCAACCTGCAGATGAACGGATTGCTGATTCAACCTAATGCAAGTCCTTTCACCTTCTCGCAAGCAAACTTCACGTAAGTTTCAAACCTGGGACATCTGGGATGACTGTGCCTGAAAATATTCATTTCACTTACAATATCTTCATGGCGACAAGTTGCAAATTCATCCTTGTGGTAAAATCTACAAAAGTGCATTTGATGAGCACGGTGCAAACTTGCTAAATTTTGACTTTTCACATCTTTCTGCAGCCACCTGCCCAATGAGATTCGTGCCAATGTGGAGTATGTCTATCAGGAAGGTGACATCAACCAACCAAGCAACTTCCTGGCTGCGATACTGGCAGTTAGTGGTAAGTTTGCCCTGGCACCCATCATCTCATACTGAAAATCATGCTGTTCTTACATCATAAAACATGACTTTCTGTAGTTCAACTCACGATATTGTATTTGATAGAGTGACCTTCTCATTTTGTCAGAACTGACCACTCACAGGTGTACATCTTCCAAGATCACGGTTCACTTTCTGTTCAGATTACGTGTTGTTTGCAAGATTGTGAATTCACCGAAGCTCGTGTTCCAGTGGAAAGTACAGCTGTGTGTTTTTAAAAATAAATTCTTCTGCTGGTGCTGCACCATTACTGAAAATGAGCCTTTTTGCTGGATGACGTTCCTGCTTGGTTCATTTCAGTGTCTCATTGTTTCCGTGCTTTAAGGTCCTACAAGCAGTACAGTTTCCCCTGTGATTGCCACAACGAATTCTCCAGCAGTGACCACCACAGCATCTCCACCTACAGTGTATGTTTCCATCTTTATGTTTCGTTTTAGTGTTGGGGTCCTCCTTGTGAAATCATTTCTCTGTCAAATCTGTGGTTTGCTGGACTTCTAATACTTAAGTCATCTCCATGTGTTTCTGCAGTGTGGGTCCAGTGTTTATCTTTGTCCGACTTGTGTTCCACACCAACAACACCGTCCCCAGTGAGAGCGATGTTCTCGCAAAGGGCAGTCCTTTCTTGAATGGTGATGAAATCCGGCTGAATGATACCGTGAGGGTGCAGAATCTCACATATGAGCGTACGTCACACATCCACACACCCCGTCTTTGCCTCTGTCCCTTGGCATTTTTCAGCCATCTTTATTTCAGTACTTTCATTGGACCTTATTTAAAAAGTGCAGCAAGAATATTATTTAATATCATATTATCTTTTTATCATTTTATAGAATGTGACTCTGTCAATAGATTATTTATTGAAGTTGAGATTTCTTCATAGAGAGACATCGTTACAGATAATGGTGTTTGCACGTAAAACATTTACCTCAATGGTACAAACTGAATGCTTTGACATGTTACAATAAAAAGTCAAACCCAAATTTGTTTGTGAAGAATATCCTTCCAATCATTTCTTTTTCAGGATTGTCAGACAATTCCTTCGCTTTGAGACTGGCCTACAAGATCAATGACGTGAGCTTTCCAGAGAATGTAGAACTCAGGACGGAGACGCAAGCACGCATTCAGGACTCGGTCAACAAGCTGGTAAGCCTCGCCTGACGGCATCCAGCACAGTAAAGTAGCAATAAACAGACTTTAATTGTAGACCAGGGCATTCTCTATAGAGACCCTGATAGTACTAAACTAGTGTCCTGCTGTAACAGTCTGATGATAGTCCTCTCAGCCTTCCGAATTGAAGTTTATTCTGCTGCCATCTTTCTGTAGATGGTTTGGTAAATTCAGTCATGCCTGCTGTAGGTTCTGCTGTTTTTTTTTTTAACATCATTCCTTAATGGTTACCTGGAGGACTCTTCATTGGATATGTCATGTGGATATAAATTACTCTTAAATGTATGAGTTATTCTGTGGCTTAAGGATTAAAGTACACATGCCAGTTACACTGTAGACAACTGGTCAGCAGAGTACTATCTTTACTGCTAAATTCAAGGTTTTTTAATCATGACATGAACGAATAGTACGCTGAATTTCAGGGTTCTTTGTCATATGACTAGAAATCAAAGCTCATGTACCAGTGAGCATGATTGTTTAAATCGCTGATCATTTTGACTCACCTGTTCATTTCTCTTTCAACCTGCAGATGAACGGATTGCTGATTCAACCTAATGCAAGTCCTTTCACCTTCCCACAAGCAAACTTTACGTAAGTTTCAAACCTGGGACATCTGGGATGACTGTGCCTGAAAATATTCATTTCACTTACAATATCTTCATGGCGACAAGTTGCAAATTCATCCTTGTGGTAAAATCTACAAAAGTGCATTTGATGAGCACGGTGCAAACTTGCTAAATTTTGACTTTTCACATCTTTCTGCAGCCACCTGCCCAATGAGATTCGTGCCAATGTGGAGTATGTCTATCAGGAAGGTGACATCAACCAACCAAGCAACTTCCTGGCTGCGATACTGGCAGTTAGTGGTAAGTTTGCCCTGGCACCCATCATCTCATACTGAAAATCATGCTGTTCTTACATCATAAAACATGACTTTCTGTAGTTCAACTCATGATATTGTATTTGATAGAGTGACCTTCTCATTTTGTCAGAACTGACCACTCACAGGTGTACATCTTCCAAGATCACGGTTCACTTTCTGTTCAGATTACGTGTTGTTTGCAAGATTGTGAATTCACCGAAGCTCGTGTTCCAGTGGAAAGTACAGCTGTGTGTTTTTAAAAATAAATTCTTCTGCTGGTGCTGCACCATTACTGAAAATGAGCCTTTTTGCTGGATGACGTTCCTGCTTGGTTCATTTCAGTGTCTCATTGTTTCCGTGCTTTAAGGTCCTACAAGCAGTACAGTTTCCCCTGTGATTGCCACAACGAATTCTCCAGCAGTGACCACCACAGCATCTCCACGTACAGTGTATGTTTCCATCTTTATGTTTCGTTTTAGTGTTGGGGTCCTCCTTGTGAAATCATTTCTCTGTCAAATCTGTGGTTTGCTGGACTTCTAATACTTAAGTCATCTCCATGTGTTTCTGCAGTGTGGGTCCAGTGTTTATCTTTGTCCGACTTGTGTTCCACACCAACAACACCGTCCCCAGTGAGAGCGATGTTCTCGCAAAGGGCAGTCCTTTCTTGAATGGTGATGAAATCCGGCTGAATGATACCGTGAGGGTGCAGAATCTCACATATGAGCGTACGTCACACATCCACACACCCCGTCTTTGCCTCTGTCCCTTGGCATTTTTCAGCCATCTTTATTTCAGTACTTTCATTGGACCTTATTTAAAAAGTGCAGCAAAATATTATTTAATATCATATTATCTTTTTATCATTTTATAGAATGTGACTCTGTCAATAGATTATTTATTGAAGTTGAGATTTCTTCATAGAGAGACATCGTTACAGATAATGGTGTTTGCACGTAAAACATTTACCTCAATGGTACAAACTGAATGCTTTGACATGTTACAATAAAAAGTCAAACCCAAATTTGTTTGTGAAGAATATCCTTCCAATCATTTCTTTTTCAGGATTGTCAGACAATTCCTTCGCTTTGAGACTGGCCTACAAGATCAATGACGTGAGCTTTCCAGAGAATGTAGAACTCAGGACGGAGACGCAAGCACGCATTCAGGACTCGGTCAACAAGCTGGTAAGCCTCGCCTGACGGCATCCAGCACAGTAAAGTAGCAATAAACAGACTTTAATTGTAGACCAGGGCATTCTCTATAGAGACCCTGATAGTACTAAACTAGTGTCCTGCTGTAACAGTCTGATGATAGTCCTCTCAGCCTTCCGAATTGAAGTTTATTCTGCTGCCATCTTTCTGTAGATGGTTTGGTAAATTCAGTCATGCCTGCTGTAGGTTCTGCTGTTGTTTTTTTTTAACATCATTCCTTAATGGTTACCTGGAGGACTCTTCATTGGATATGTCATGTGGATATAAATTACTCTTAAATGTATGAGTTATTCTGTGGCTTAAGGATTAAAGTACACATGCCAGTTACACTGTAGACAACTGGTCAGCAGAGTACTATCTTTACTGCTAAATTCAAGGTTTTTTAATCATGACATGAACGAATAGTACGCTGAATTTCAGGGTTCTTTGTCATATGATAAATAAATCAAAGCTCATGTACCAGTGAGCATGATTGTTTAAAATCGCTGATCATTTTGACTCACCTGTTCATTTCTCTTTCAACCTGCAGATGAACGGATTGCTGATTCAACCTAATGCAAGTCCTTTCACCTTCCCACAAGCAAACTTTACGTAAGTTTCAAACCTGGGACATCTGGATGACTGTGCCTGAAAATATTCATTTCACTTACAATATCTTCATGGCAACAAGTTGCAAATTCATCCTTGTGGTAAAATCTACAAAAGTGCATTTGATGAGCACGGTGCAAACTTGCTAAATTTTGACTTTTCACATCTTTCTGCAGCCACCTGCCCAATGAGATTCGTGCCAATGTGGAGTATGTCTATCAGGAAGGTGACATCAACCAACCAAGCAACTTCCTGGCTGCGATACTGGCAGTTAGTGGTAAGTTTGCCCTGGCACCCATCATCTCATACTGAAAATCATGCTGTTCTTACATCATAAAACATGACTTTCTGTAGTTCAACTCATGATATTGTATTTGATAGAGTGACCTTCTCATTTTGTCAGAACTGACCACTCACAGGTGTACATCTTCCAAGATCACGGTTCACTTTCTGTTCAGATTACGTGTTGTTTGCAAGATTGTGAATTCACCGAAGCTCGTGTTCCAGTGGAAAGAACAGCTGTGTGTTTTTAAAAATAAATTCTTCTGCTGGTGCTGCACCATTACTGAAAATGAGCCTTTTTGCTGGATGACGTTCCTGCTTGGTTCATTTCAGTGTCTCATTGTTTCCGTGCTTTAAGGTCCTACAAGCAGTACAGTTTCCCCTGTGATTGCCACAACGAATTCTCCAGCAGTGACCACCACAGCATCTCCACGTACAGTGTATGTTTCCATCTTTATGTTTCGTTTTAGTGTTGGGGTCCTCCTTGTGAAATCATTTCTCTGTCAAATCTGTGGTTTGCTGGACTTCTAATACTTAAGTCATCTCCATGTGTTTCTGCAGTGTGGGTCCAGTGTTTATCTTTGTCCGACTTGTGTTCCACACCAACAACACCGTCCCCAGTGAGAGCGATGTTCTCGCAAAGGGCAGTCCTTTCTTGAATGGTGATGAAATCCGGCTGAATGATACCGTGAGGGTGCAGAATCTCACATATGAGCGTACGTCACACATCCACACACCCCGTCTTTGCCACTGTCCCTTGGCATTTTTCAGCCATCTTTATTTCAGTACTTTCATTGGACCTTATTTAAAAAGTTCAGCAAAATATTATTTAATATCATATTATCTTTTTATCATTTTATAGAATGTGACTCTGTCAATAGATTATTTATTGAAGTTGAGATTTCTTCATAGAGAGACATCGTTACAGATAATGGTGTTTGCACGTAAAACATTTACCTCAATGGTACAAACTGAATGCTTTGATATGTTACAATAAAAAGTCAAACCCAAATTTGTTTGTGAAGAATATCCTTCCAATCATTTCTTTTTCAGGATTGTCAGACAATTCCTTCGCTTTGAGACTGGCCTACAAGATCAATGACGTGAGCTTTCCAGAGAATGTAGAACTCAGGACGGAGACGCAAGCACGCATTCAGGACTCGGTCAACAAGCTGGTAAGCCTCGCCTGACGGCATCCAGCACAGTAAAGTAGCAATAAACAGACTTTAATTGTAGACCAGGGCATTCTCTATGGAGACCCTGATAGTACTAAACTAGTGTCCTGCTGTAACAGTCTGATGATAGTCCTCTCAGCCATCCGAATTGAAGTTTATTCTGCTGCCATCTTTCTGTAGATGGTTTGGTAAATTCAGTCATGTCTGCTGTAGGTTCTGCTGTTTTTTTTTTAACATCATTCCTTAATGGTTACCTGGAGGACTCTTCATTGGATATGTCATGTGGATATAAATTACTCTTAAATGTATGAGTTATTCTGTGGCTTAAGGATTAAAGTACACATGCCAGTTACACTGTAGACAACTGGTCAGCAGAGTACTATCTTTACTGCTAAATTCAAGGTTTTTTAATCATGACATGAACGAATAGTACGCTGAATTTCAGGGTTCTTTGTCATATGATAAATAAATCAAAGCTCATGTACCAGTGAGCATGATTGTTTAAATCGCTGACCATTTTGACTCACCTGTTCATTTCTCTTTCAACCTGCAGATGAACGGATTGCTGATTCAACCTAATGCAAGTCCTTTCACCTTCCCACAAGCAAACTTTACGTAAGTTTCAAACCTGGGACATCTGGATGACTGTGCCTGAAAATATTCATTTCACTTACAATATCTTCATGGCAACAAGTTGCAAATTCATCCTTGTGGTAAAATCTACAAAAGTGCATTTGATGAGCACGGTGCAAACTTGCTAAATTTTGACTTTTCACATCTTTCTGCAGCCACCTGCCCAATGAGATTCGTGCCAATGTGGAGTATGTCTATCAGGAAGGTGACATCAACCAACCAAGCAACTTCCTGGCTGCGATACTGGCAGTTAGTGGTAAGTTTGCCCTGGCACCCATCATCTCATACTGAAAATCATGCTGTTCTTACATCATAAAACATGACTTTCTGTAGTTCAACTCATGATATTGTATTTGATAGAGTGACCTTCTCATTTTGTCAGAACTGACCACTCACAGGTGTACATCTTCCAAGATCACGGTTCACTTTCTGTTCAGATTACGTGTTGTTTGCAAGATTGTGAATTCACCGAAGCTCGTGTTCCAGTGGAAAGAACAGCTGTGTGTTTTTAAAAATAAATTCTTCTGCTGGTGCTGCACCATTACTGAAAATGAGCCTTTTTGCTGGATGACGTTCCTGCTTGGTTCATTTCAGTGTCTCATTGTTTCCGTGCTTTAAGGTCCTACAAGCAGTACAGTTTCCCCTGTGATTGCCACAACGAATTCTCCAGCAGTGACCACCACAGCATCTCCACGTACAGTGTATGTTTCCATCTTTATGTTTCGTTTTAGTGTTGGGGTCCTCCTTGTGAAATCATTTCTCTGTCAAATCTGTGGTTTGCTGGACTTCTAATACTTAAGTCATCTCCATGTGTTTCTGCAGTGTGGGTCCAGTGTTTATCTTTGTCCGACTTGTGTTCCACACCAACAACACCGTCCCCAGTGAGAGCGATGTTCTCGCAAAGGGCAGTCCTTTCTTGAATGGTGATGAAATCCGGCTGAATGATACCGTGAGGGTGCAGAATCTCACATATGAGCGTACGTCACACATCCACACACCCCGTCTTTGCCACTGTCCCTTGGCATTTTTCAGCCATCTTTATTTCAGTACTTTCATTGGACCTTATTTAAAAAGTTCAGCAAAAATATTATTTAATATCATATTATCTTTTTATCATTTTATAGAATGTGACTCTGTCAATAGATTATTTATTGAAGTTGAGATTTCTTCATAGAGAGACATCGTTACAGATAATGGTGTTTGCACGTAAAACATTTACCTCAATGGTACAAACTGAATGCTTTGATATGTTACAATAAAAAGTCAAACCCAAATTTGTTTGTGAAGAATATCCTTCCAATCATTTCTTTTTCAGGATTGTCAGACAATTCCTTCGCTTTGAGACTGGCCTACAAGATCAATGACGTGAGCTTTCCAGAGAATGTAGAACTCAGGACGGAGACGCAAGCACGCATTCAGGACTCGGTCAACAAGCTGGTAAGCCTCGCCTGACGGCATCCAGCACAGTAAAGTAGCAATAAACAGACTTTAATTGTAGACCAGGGCATTCTCTATGGAGACCCTGATAGTACTAAACTAGTGTCCTGCTGTAACAGTCTGATGATAGTTCTCTCAGCCATCCGAATTGAAGTTTATTCTGCTGCCATCTTTCTGTAGATGGTTTGGTAAATTCAGTCATGCCTGCTGTAGGTTCTGCTGTTTTTTTTTTTAACATCATTCCTTAATGGTTACCTGGAGGACTCTTCATTGGATATGTCATGTGGATATAAATTACTCTTAAATGTATGAGTTATTCTGTGGCTTAAGGATTAAAGTACACATGCCAGTTACACTGTAGACAACTGGTCAGCAGAGTACTATCTTTACTGCTAAATTCAAGGTTTTTTAATCATGACATGAACGAATAGTACGCTGAATTTCAGGGTTCTTTGTCATATGATATAAATCAAAGCTCATGTACCAGTGAGCATGATTGTTTAAATCGCTGACCATTTTGACTCACCTGTTCATTTCTCTTTCAACCTGCAGATGAACGGATTGCTGATTCAACCTAATGCAAGTCCTTTCACCTTCCCACAAGCAAACTTTACGTAAGTTTCAAACCAGGGACATCTGGAATGACTGTGCCTGAAAATATTCATTTCACTTACAATATCTTCATGGCAACAAGTTGCAAATTCATCCTTGTGGTAAAATCTACAAAAGTGCATTTGATGAGCACGGTGCAAACTTGCTAAATTTTGACTTTTCACATCTTTCTGCAGCCACCTGCCCAATGAGATTCGTGCCAATGTGGAGTATGTCTATCAGGAAGGTGACATCAACCAACCAAGCAACTTCCTGGCTGCGATACTGGCAGTTAGTGGTAAGTTTGCCCTGGCACCCATCATCTCATACTGAAAATCATGCTGTTCTTACATCATAAAACATGACTTTCTGTAGTTCAACTCATGATATTGTATTTGATAGAGTGACCTTCTCATTTTGTCAGAACTGACCACTCACAGGTGTACATCTTCCAAGATCACGGTTCACTTTCTGTTCAGATTACGTGTTGTTTGCAAGATTGTGAATTCACCGAAGCTCGTGTTCCAGTGGAAAGAACAGCTGTGTGTTTTTAAAAATAAATTCTTCTGCTGGTGCTGCACCATTACTGAAAATGAGCCTTTTTGCTGGATGACGTTCCTGCTTGGTTCATTTCAGTGTCTCATTGTTTCCGTGCTTTAAGGTCCTACAAGCAGTACAGTTTCCCCTGTGATTGCCACAACGAATTCTCCAGCAGTGACCACCACAGCATCTCCACGTACAGTGTATGTTTCCATCTTTATGTTTCGTTTTTAGTGTTGGGGTCCTCCTTGTGAAATCATTTCTCTGTCAAATCTGTGGTTTGCTGGACTTCTAATACTTAAGTCATCTCCATGTGTTTCTGCAGTGTGGGTCCAGTGTTTATCTTTGTCCGACTTGTGTTCCACACCAACAACACCGTCCCCAGTGAGAGCGATGTTCTCGCAAAGGGCAGTCCTTTCTTGAATGGTGATGAAATCCGGCTGAATGATACCGTGAGGGTGCAGAATCTCACATATGAGCGTACGTCACACATCCACACACCCCGTCTTTGCCACTGTCCCTTGGCATTTTTCAGCCATCTTTATTTCAGTACTTTCATTGGACCTTATTTAAAAAGTTCAGCAAAAAATATTATTTAATATCATATTATCTTTTTATCATTTTATAGAATGTGACTCTGTCAATAGATTATTTATTGAAGTTGAGATTTCTTCATAGAGAGACATCGTTACAGATAATGGTGTTTGCACGTAAAACATTTACCTCAATGGTACAAACTGAATGCTTTGATATGTTACAATAAAAAGTCAAACCCAAATTTGTTTGTGAAGAATATCCTTCCAATCGTTTCTTTTTCAGGATTAACAGATCATTCCTTCGCTTTGAGCCTGGCCTACAAGATCAATGACGTGAGCTTTCCAGAGAATGTGGAAGTCAGGACGAAGACTCAAGGGCGCATTCAGGACTCGGTCAACAAGCTGGTAAGCCTAGCCTGACGGCATCAAGCACAGTGAAGTAGAAACAGACAGACTTTAATCGTAGACCAGAACATTCTCTATAGAGACCCTGATTGTACTAAACTAGTATCCTGCTGTAACGATCTGATGATAGTCCTCTCAGCCATCCGAATTGAAGTTTATTCTGCTGCCATCTTTCTGTAGATGGTTTGGTAAATTCAGTCATGCCTGCTGTAGGTTTCTGCTGTTTTTTTTTTTAACATCATTCCTTAATGGTTACCTGGAGGACTCTTCATTGGATATGTCATGTGGATATAAATACTCTTAAATGTATGAGTTATTCTGTGGCTCAGGAATTAAAGTGCACATGCCAGTTACTCTGCAGACAACTGGTCAGCAGAGTACTATCTTTACTGCTAAATTCAAGGTTTTTTAATCATGACATGAACGAATAGTACGCTGAATTTCAGGGTTCTTTGTCATATGATAAATAAATCAAAGCTCATGTACCAGTGAGCATGATTGTTTAAATCGCTGACCATTTTGACTCACCTGTTCATTTCTCTTTCAACCTGCAGATGAACGGATTGCTGATTCAACCTAATGCAAGTCCTTTCACCTTCCCACAAGCAAACTTTACGTAAGTTTCAAACCTGGGACATCTGGGATGACTGTGCCTGAAAATATTCATTTCACTTACAATATCTTCATGGCAACAAGTTGCAAATTCATCCTTGTGGTAAAATCTACAAAAGTGCATTTGATGAGCACGGTGCAAACTTGCTAAATTTTGACTTTTCACATCTTTCTGCAGCCACCTGCCCAATGAGATTCGTGCCAATGTGGAGTATGTCTATCAGGAAGGTGACATCAACCAACCAAGCAACTTCCTGGCTGCGATACTGGCAGTTAGTGGTAAGTTTGCCCTGGCACCCATCATCTCATACTGAAAATCATGCTGTTCTTACATCATAAAACATGACTTTCTGTAGTTCAACTCATGATATTGTATTTGATAGAGTGACCTTCTCATTTTGTCAGAACTGACCACTCACAGGTGTACATCTTCCAAGATCACGGTTCACTTTCTGTTCAGATTACGTGTTGTTTGCAAGATTGTGAATTCACCGAAGCTCGTGTTCCAGTGGAAAGAACAGCTGTGTGTTTTTAAAAATAAATTCTTCTGCTGGTGCTGCACCATTACTGAAAATGAGCCTTTTTGCTGGATGACGTTCCTGCTTGGTTCATTTCAGTGTCTCATTGTTTCCGTGCTTTAAGGTCCTACAAGCAGTACAGTTTCCCCTGTGATTGCCACAACGAATTCTCCAGCAGTGACCACCACAGCATCTCCACGTACAGTGTATGTTTCCATCTTTATGTTTCGTTTTAGTGTTGGGGTCCTCCTTGTGAAATCATTTCTCTGTCAAATCTGTGGTTTGCTGGACTTCTAATACTTAAGTCATCTCCATGTGTTTCTGCAGTGTGGGTCCAGTGTTTATCTTTGTCCGACTTGTGTTCCACACCAACAACACCGTCCCCAGTGAGAGCGATGTTCTCGCAAAGGGCAGTCCTTTCTTGAATGGTGATGAAATCCGGCTGAATGATACCGTGAGGGTGCAGAATCTCACATATGAGCGTACGTCACACATCCACACACCCCGTCTTTGCCACTGTCCCTTGGCATTTTTCAGCCATCTTTATTTCAGTACTTTCATTGGACCTTATTTAAAAAGTGCAGCAAGAATATTATTTAATATCATATTATCTTTTTATCATTTTATAGAATGTGACTCTGTCAATAGATTATTTATTGAAGTTGAGATTTCTTCATAGAGAGACATCGTTACAGATAATGGTGTTTGCACGTAAAACATTTACCTCAATGGTACAAACTGAATGCTTTGATATGTTACAATAAAAAGTCAAACCCAAATTTGTTTGTGAAGAATATCCTTCCAATCATTTCTTTTTCAGGATTGTCAGACAATTCCTTCGCTTTGAGACTGGCCTACAAGATCAATGACGTGAGCTTTCCAGAGAATGTAGAACTCAGGACGGAGACGCAAGCACGCATTCAGGACTCGGTCAACAAGCTGGTAAGCCTCGCCTGACGGCATCCAGCACAGTAAAGTAGCAATAAACAGACTTTAATTGTAGACCAGGGCATTCTCTATGGAGACCCTGATAGTACTAAACTAGTGTCCTGCTGTAACAGTCTGATGATAGTCCTCTCAGCCATCCGAATTGAAGTTTATTCTGCTGCCATCTTTCTGTAGATGGTTTGGTAAATTCAGTCATGCCTGCTGTAGGTTCTGCTGTTTTTTTTTTAACATCATTCCTTAATGGTTACCTGGAGGACTCTTCATTGGATATGTCATGTGGATATAAATTACTCTTAAATGTATGAGTTATTCTGTGGCTTAAGGATTAAAGTACACATGCCAGTTACACTGTAGACAACTGGTCAGCAGAGTACTATCTTTACTGCTAAATTCAAGGTTTTTTAATCATGACATGAACGAATAGTACGCTGAATTTCAGGGTTCTTTGTCATATGATAAATAAATCAAAGCTCATGTACCAGTGAGCATGATTGTTTAAATCGCTGATCATTTTGACTCACCTGTTCATTTCTCTTTCAACCTGCAGATGAACGGATTGCTGATTCAACCTAATGCAAGTCCTTTCACCTTCCCACAAGCAAACTTTACGTAAGTTTCAAACCTGGGACATCTGGGATGACTGTGCCTGAAAATATTCATTTCACTTACAATATCTTCATGGCAACAAGTTGCAAATTCATCCTTGTGGTAAAATCTACAAAAGTGCATTTGATGAGCACGGTGCAAACTTGCTAAATTTTGACTTTTCACATCTTTCTGCAGCCACCTGCCCAATGAGATTCGTGCCAATGTGGAGTATGTCTATCAGGAAGGTGACATCAACCAACCAAGCAACTTCCTGGCTGCGATACTGGCAGTTAGTGGTAAGTTTGCCCTGGCACCCATCATCTCATACTGAAAATCATGCTGTTCTTACATCATAAAACATGACTTTCTGTAGTTCAACTCATGATATTGTATTTGATAGAGTGACCTTCTCATTTTGTCAGAACTGACCACTCACAGGTGTACATCTTCCAAGATCACGGTTCACTTTCTGTTCAGATTACGTGTTGTTTGCAAGATTGTGAATTCACCGAAGCTCGTGTTCCAGTGGAAAGAACAGCTGTGTGTTTTTAAAAATAAATTCTTCTGCTGGTGCTGCACCATTACTGAAAATGAGCCTTTTTGCTGAATGAAGTTCCTGCTTGGTTCATTTCAGTGACTCATTGGTTCTGTACTTTAAGGTCCTACAACCACTACAGCTTCCCCTGTGATTGCCACAACGAATTCTCCAGCAGTGACCACCACAGCATCTCCACGTACAGTGTATGTTTCCATCTTTATGTTTCGTTTTAGTGTTGGGGTCCTCCTTGTGAAATCATTTCTCTGTCAAATCTGTGGTTTGCTGGACTTCTAATACTTAAGTCATCTCCATGTGTTTCTGCAGTGTGGGTCCAGTGTTTATCTTTGTCCGACTTGTGTTCCACACAAACAACACCGTCCCCAGTGAGAGCGATGTTCTGGCAAAGGGCAGTCCTTTCTTGAATGGTGATGAAATCCGGCTGAATGATACCGTGAGGGTGCAGAATCTCACATATGAGCGTACGTAACACATCCACACACCGCGTCTTTGCAAGTGTTCCTTGCCACTTTTCAGCCATCTTTAATTCACTACTTTCATTGGACCTTATTTAAAAAGGGCAGCAAGAATATTATTCAACGTCATATTAGCTTTTTATCGTTTTATAGAATGTGACGCAGTCAAAAAAATATTTAATGAAGTTGAGAATTCTCCACACAGAGACATTGTTACAGATAATGGTGCTTTCACAAAAAACATATACCTCAGTGATAGAAACTAAATGCTTTGACGTGTCACAATAAAAAGCCAAACCCAAATTTGTTTGTGAAGAATATCCTTCCAATCGTTTCTTTTTCAGGATTAACAGATCATTCCTTCGCTTTGAGCCTGGCCTACAAGATCAATGACGTGAGCTTTCCAGAGAATGTGGAAGTCAGGACGAAGACTCAAGGGCGCATTCAGGACTCGGTCAACAAGCTGGTAAGCCTAGCCTGACGGCATCAAGCACAGTGAAGTAGAAACAGACAGACTTTAATTGTAGACCAGGGCATTCTCTATGGAGACCCTGATAGTACTAAACTAGTGTCCTGCTGTAACAGTCTGATGATAGTCCTCTCAGCCATCCGAATTGAAGTTTATTCTGCTGCCATCTTTCTGTAGATGGTTTGGTAAATTCAGTCATGCCTGCTGTAGGTTCTGCTGTTTTTTTTTTTAAACATCATTCCTTAATGGTTACCTGGAGGACTCTTCATTGGATATGTCATGTGGATATAAATTACTCTTAAATGTATGAGTTATTCTGTGGCTTAAGGATTAAAGTACACATGCCAGTTACACTGTAGACAACTGGTCAGCAGAGTACTATCTTTACTGCTAAATTCAAGGTTTTTTATTCATGACATGAACGAACAGTACGCTGAATTTCAGGGTTCTTTGTCATATGATAAATAAATCAAAGCTCATGTACCAGTGAGCATGATTGTTTAAATCGCTGACCATTTTGACTCACCTGTTCATTTCTCTTTCAACCTGCAGATGAACGGATTGCTGATTCAACCTAATGCAAGTCCTTTCACCTTCCCACAAGCAAACTTTACGTAAGTTTCAAACCTGGGACATCTGGGATGACTGTGCCTGAAAATATTCATTTCACTTACAATATCTTCATGGCAACAAGTTGCAAATTCATCCTTGTGGTAAAATCTACAAAAGTGCATTTGATGAGCACGGTGCAAACTTGCTAAATTTTGACTTTTCACATCTTTCTGCAGCCACCTGCCCAATGAGATTCGTGCCAATGTGGAGTATGTCTATCAGGAAGGTGACATCAACCAACCAAGCAACTTCCTGGCTGCGATACTGGCAGTTAGTGGTAAGTTTGCCCTGGCACCCATCATCTCATACTGAAAATCATGCTGTTCTTACATCATAAAACATGACTTTCTGTAGTTCAACTCATGATATTGTATTTGATAGAGTGACCTTCTCATTTTGTCAGAACTGACCACTCACAGGTGTACATCTTCCAAGATCACGGTTCACTTTCTGTTCAGATTACATATGTTGTTTGCATGATTGTGAATTCACCGAAGCTCATGTTCCGGTGGAAAGAACAGCTGTGTGTTTTCTTTTTAGAATTCTCCTGCTGGTGCTGCACCATAATTGAAAATCAGCCTTTTTGCTGGATGACGTTCCTGCTTGGTTCATTTCAGTGTCTCATTGTTTCCGTGCTTTAAGGTCCTACAAGCAGTACAGTTTCCCCTGTGATTGCCACAACGAATTCTCCAGCAGTGACCACCACAGCATCTCCACGTACAGTGTATGTTTCCATCTTTATGTTTCGTTTTAGTGTTGGGGTCCTCCTTGTGAAATCATTTCTCTGTCAAATCTGTGGTTTGCTGGACTTCTAATACTTAAGTCATCTCCATGTGTTTCTGCAGTGTGGGTCCAGTGTTTATCTTTGTCCGACTTGTGTTCCACACCAACAACACCGTCCCCAGTGAGAGCGATGTTCTCGCAAAGGGCAGTCCTTTCTTGAATGGTGATGAAATCCGGCTGAATGATACCGTGAGGGTGCAGAATCTCACATATGAGCGTACGTCACACATCCACACACCCCGTCTTTGCCACTGTCCCTTGGCATTTTTCAGCCATCTTTATTTCAGTACTTTCATTGGACCTTATTTAAAAAGTTCAACAAAAATATTATTTAATATCATATTATCTTTTTTATCATTTTATAGAATGTGACTCTGTCAATAGATTATTTATTGAAGTTGAGATTTCTTCATAGAGAGACATCGTTACAGATAATGGTGTTTGCACGTAAAACATTTACCTCAATGGTACAAACTGAATGCTTTGATATGTTACAATAAAAAGTCAAACCCAAATTTGTTTGTGAAGAATATCCTTCCAATCATTTCTTTTTCAGGATTGTCAGACAATTCCTTCGCTTTGAGACTGGCCTACAAGATAAATGACGTGAGCTTTCCAGAGAATGTAGAACTCAGGACGGAGACGCAAGCACGCATTCAGGACTCGGTCAACAAGCTGGTAAGCCTCGCCTGACGGCATCCAGCACAGTAAAGTAGCAATAAACAGACTTTAATTGTAGACCAGGGCATTCTCTATGGAGACCCTGATAGTACTAAACTAGTGTCCTGCTGTAACAGTCTGATGATAGTCCTCTCAGCCATCCGAATTGAAGTTTATTCTGCTGCCATCTTTTTGTAGATGGTTTGGTAAATTCAGTCATGTCTGCTGTAGGTTCTGCTGTTTTTTTCCAAAAAACATCATTCCTTAATGGTTACCTGGAGGACTCTTCATTGGATATGTCATGTGGATATAAATTACTCTTAAATGTATGAGTTATTCTGTGGCTTAAGGATTAAAGTACACATGCCAGTTACACTGTAGACAACTGGTCAGCAGAGTACTATCTTTACTGCTAAATTCAAGGTTTTTTTTAATCATGACATGAACGAATAGTACGCTGAATTTCAGGGTTCTTTGTCATATGATAAATAAATCAAAGCTCATGTACCAGTGAGCATGATTGTTTAAATCCCTGATCATTTTGACTCACCTGTTCATTTCTCTTTCAACCTGCAGATGAACGGATTGCTGATTCAACCTAATGCAAGTCCTTTCACCTTCTCGCAAGCAAACTTTACGTAAGTTTCAAACCTGGGACATCTGGGATGACTGTGCCTGAAAATATTCATTTCACTTACAATATCTTCATGGCGACAAGTTGCAAATTCATCCTTGTGGTAAAATCTACAAAAGTGCATTTGATGAGCACGGTGCAAACTTGCTAAATTTTGACTTTTCACATCTTTCTGCAGCCACCTGCCCAATGAGATTCGTGCCAATGTGGAGTATGTCTATCAGGAAGGTGACATCAACCAACCAAGCAACTTCCTGGCTGCGATACTGGCAGTTAGTGGTAAGTTTGCCCTGGCACCCATCATCTCATACTGAAAATCATGCTGTTCTTACATCATAAAACATGACTTTCTGTAGTTCAACTCATGATATTGTATTTGATAGAGTGACCTTCTCATTTTGTCAGAACTGACCACTCACAGGTGTACATCTTCCAAGATCACGGTTCACTTTCTGTTCAGATTACGTGTTGTTTGCAAGATTGTTAATTCACCAAAGCTCATGATCCAGTGTTTAGAGCAGCTGTTTGTTTTAAAAACAAATTCTTCTTCTTTCCTCCATAACTGAAAATTGTCCAATTTGCTGTATTAAATTCCTGCTTGATCCGAGTCATTGTTTCTGTTCTTTCAGGTCTTGCCACCACTACATCTTCCCCTGTCATTTCTACAACAAATTCTCCAGCATCTACGACAACTTCAGCTGTTGCTCCAACGATTTCTCAACCAGCCACTCAAAGCGTTACACCCATTCCAGGAGCACCAACCACCACAGAAGCTATACGTATGGTGTATGTTTCCATTTTTATTTTTGGTTTAAGAGTCGGTCTCTTCCCAGTGCAATAACTTCTGTGTCTAACCTGTCATCTAATGCACCACTAATCCAAATTTAATTTCCCTCTGTTCCTGCAGCCGTGGCACAGTTTTCATCATTCTTCGATTTGTGTTCCACACCCTCAAACCCGTCCCCACTGAGAGTCAGGTTCTCTCCCGCGTCAGCGTTTTCTTGAATGGTCGTGAATTAAGGCTGATGGATAATCCTGTGAGGATTGCGGACCTCGAATATGAGAGTACGTCACAAGTCCACACACCCCGTCTCTGCTATTGTCCCTTGTCACCTTTACAAACATTTTTAATTCTCTACTTTTATTGGACCCTTTTTCACGAAGTGTTACAAGAATATTATTTATTAACACATCGTTTTCTAAAATGTGACTCACTCAATAAAATCTTTAAATTTGTTGAGAATTTTTCATGAAGGAATTTATGAACTTAATGCATTGGGGAGTGTCAATGCATAATCAAAATGAAATTTATATTTCAATAATCTCCCTCCTGTCCTTTTCCCTCAGATATAACAGATCATGCCTACGCTTTGCTACTGCACTATAAGATAAGCAATGTGAGCTTTCCAGAGAAATTTAATCTCAGGAACGAAACGCAAAAACTCATTCAGGCCTCCGCAAACGACTTGGTAAGCCTAGCCTGTCAGCATGCAGCACAGTAATGTGGGAACAAACAACTTTAATTGTAGATCAGAACATTCTTTATAGGGCCCAACATAACTGAAACTACTATCCTACTGTAACTTGCTGTCTTCTGCCTTCCTACTCATACTTGCACTATATCAGTTGCCATCCTCCTGTAGATGGATGGGTAACTGCCATCATGAACCTACAGGTTGTAGGTTCTGCTATTCTTTTTAAAAACTTCATTCCTTCATGGTTTATCTGAGGCAATCAGACTCGGATGACTCCTCATTAGATGTATTATGTGTTCATAAGCTACTGTAAAAATTGTGTTTTTCTGTGCCTCAAGGATGAAACTGCACATACTGTACCACTTACCCTGCA
This sequence comes from Anguilla japonica, assembly GCA_025169545.1. NCBI lineage: Eukaryota > Metazoa > Chordata > Actinopteri > Anguilliformes > Anguillidae > Anguilla > Anguilla japonica. The sequence goes on along the minus strand of CM045887.1, from coordinate 4,127,260 downwards.
GGCACCGATTCAGCACAGCACTATATTTAGCTCACAAAGTAGTGGGAATGATCTTTTAATTCATTGATTTTTGTTCACTTGTTTATTTCTGCTTCAACCTCCAGCTAAACCGATTGCTGAATAGCCCTAATGCAAAACCTTTCACCTTCCCAGAAGGAAATTATACGTAAGTCACAAACCTTGGGTTTCTGGTATGACTTTGTTCATTACAATATTTACATGTCATTATTGAGAAAAGTAGAAAATGTATCATTTTGGTAAAATCTAGTGAACGTGAATTTGATAAGCACGAGGCAAACATTTTATATTCTGTCATTTTATGTCTTCCTGCAGCAACGGGCCCAATGAGATTCATGCCAATGTGGAGTATATCTTTCGGGAAGGTGACATCAACCAAACAAGCAGCTTCCTGGCTGCGATACTGGAAGTTAGTGGTAAGTTTCTTCTGGCACCCATCAACTCATACTGAAAATCATGCTGTTCTTGCATCATAAAACGATTTGCTGTAGTTCAATAAAATTGTTTTTGATATAGTGACCTTCTCATTGTGCCAGAACTGACCACTCACAGATGTACAGCTTCCAAGATCACGGTTTACTTACTGTTCAGATTACATGTGTTGTTTGCAAGATTGTGAATTCACCAAAGCTCATGTTCTGGTGGAAAGAACCGTTGTGTGTTTTTTTTTTTTTTTTTTTTTTTTAGAAATTCTTCTGCTGGTTTTACACCATAACTGAAAATTTGACATTTTGCTGGATGAAGTTCCTGCTTAATTCGAGTCATTGTTTCTGTACTTACAGGTCTTGCCAACACTACATCTTCCCCTGTCATTTCTACAACAACTTCAGCTGTTGCTCCAACAATTTCTCAACCAGCCACTCAAAGCGTTACACCCATTCCAGGAGCACCAACCACCACAGAAGCTATACGTATCGTGTATGTTTCCATTTTTATTTTTGGTTTAAGAGTCGGTCTCTTCCCAGTGCAATAACTTCTGTGTCTAACCTGTCATCTAATGCACCACTAATCCAAATTTAATTTCCCTCTGTTCCTGCAGCCGTGGCACAGTTTTCATCATTCTTCGATTTGTGTTCCACACCCTCAAACCCGTCCCCACTGAGAGTCAGGTTCTCTCCCGCGTCAGTGTTTTCCTGAAAGGTCGTGAATTAAGGCTGATGGATAATCCTGTGAGGATTACGGACCTCGAATATGAGAGTACGTCACAAGTCCACACACCCCGTCTCTGCTATTGTCCCTTGTCACCTTTACAAAATTTTTAATTCTCCACTTTTATAGGACCCTTTTTCATTATGTGTTACAAGAATATCATTCATTAACATACTTTCTTTTTATAAAATGCGACTCAGTCAAAAAAATTTAAATTTGTTGAGAATTTTGCATGAAAAAAATGTATGAACTTAAGTGACACAACTCAAATGCTTTGAAGCGTGACAATGCATAATCAAAATGAAATTTATATTTGAAAAATCTCCCTCCTGTCCTTTTCCCTCAGAAATAACAGATCATGCCTTCGCTTTGCAACTACGCTATCTGATAAGCAACATGAGCTTTCCAGAGAAATTTAGTCTCAGGAACGAAACGCAAAAACTCATTCAGGACTCCGCAAACGACTTGGTAAGCCTAGCCTGTCAGCATGCAGCACAGTAATGTGGGAACAAACAACTTTAATTGTAGATCAGAACATTCTTTATAGGGCCCAACCTAACTGAAACTACTATCCTACTGTAACTTGCTGTCTTCTGCCTTCCTACTCATACTTGCACTATATCAGTTGCCATCCTCCTGTAGATGGATGGGTAACTGCCATCATGAACCTACAGGTTGTAGGTTCTGCTATTAAAAAAAAAAACTTCATTCCTTCATGGTTTATCTGAGGCAATCAGACTCGGATGACTCCTCATTAGATGTATTATGTGTTATAAGCTACTGTAAAAATTGTTTTTCTGTGGCTCAAGGTTGAAACTGCACATACTGTACCACTTACCCTGCAGGCACCGATTCAGCATAGCACTATATTTACCTCACAAGGCAGTGGGGATGATCTTTTAACGTATTGATTTTTGTTCACTTGTTTATTTCTGCTTAAACCTCCAGCTTAACGGATTGCTGAATAGCCCTACTGCAATACAATTCACATTCCCACAAGCAAATTATACGTAAGTCACAAACCTTGGGTTACTGGTTTGTTCATTACAATGTTTACATATTTTGAGAAAAGTAGAAAATGTATCATTTTGGTAAAATCTAGTGAACGTGCATTTGATAAGCACGAGGCAAACATTTTAAATTCTGTCATTTTATGTCTTCCTGCAGCAACTGGCCCAATGAGATTCATGCCAATGTGGAGTATGTCTTTCGGGAAGGTGACATCAACCTACCAAGTGACTTCCTGGCTGCGATACTGGCAGTTAGTGGTAAGTTCCCCCTGGCACCCATCAACTCATACTGAAAATCATGCTGTTCTTGCATCATGAAACATGATTTGCTAAAGTTCAATAAAATTCTTTTTTGATATAGTGACCTTCTCATTGTGTCATCACTGTCAACTCACAGATGTACAGCTGTCCACATTACTATGTGTGTTCTGTCCAGATTATATATGTTGTTAGCAGGTTTGTGATTTCACTGAAGTGCATGACATGGTAGTAATTACTTGTACGTTTTCTGGAAATTCACCTTCTGGAGCTGGCCTTTAGCTGGGTGCAATTCCTGCTTGCTAGTTTTAATCACTCATTGCGCCTGCACTTTCAGGTCTGGCCACCACCGCAGCTCCCACCACCACAAGCAGCCCTGTCCTCCTGCTGATCACAAGTACTGCAGGCAGGTTCCCTGGATGGGCCCTGGCCATCATCATCCCCTGTGGTATCGTCATCATTCTCCTCCCCTTCTGGATCCTCCTTTGTGTAAGTACTGCGGTGTGTGTGTGTGTGTGTGTGTGTCTTTGGGTACTGAATGTGTTGCCTCCGACCTTCTTCCATCTCAGTGAGCTACACCCCTGTATTTGCAGTGTATTCCAGCTCTAATTTAGGTAGTGCTCTCTCTCTTGCTCTGACTTGCACTCTGTTTTGCAGTGTATTCTCTCTCTCTCTGACTATCTCTGCCTCTGTGTTGCAGTGCCTACTGTGTGGTTGCTGTGCGGCCATTAAGAGACGTTGGCGCAAGAGGCAGACCTACCACATACAACAATATGTCACACATCCCATGTGAGAGGGTGGAGCTTTGACATTCAGCTGGAATCTGAAAACAAAGTTTTATTATGATTCATGTTTTATTATAATGTTCTAAGGCATATGCATGGCTGGTTGGTGTAATATTTGTCTTTATTTACTTATATCTATAAAATAAACTGCTCTGTTATATTATACCCATGTATTCAAATGTAAATCTGCACATATTTATCTTTCTATCAAGCATTATCTCTATTTTATTATAGTGAACTATGTTTTGCATATTTATTTCAGGTCCATGCATTATTAATGCAACTTGTTTAATCAATTATCATTTGACTTTGATTTAAAATTTACAATTGAAAATGATTGAAATCCATATGTTTGTTTTACTGTAGACATCTCTGCAAATGTATTTGAAATGAAGATGTACTCAGTACAAAGCTATTCCTGACTAATTTTACATACAGGAATATATAATATTGTTTATGATAACAAGTATTCTAAAACAAAATTCAGATACTAAATTAAGTTTTAACTTATTGAAGGTTTATTTGAAGAAATAGTACGTAGCCAGTAAACTGCACACATTTTTCAAAATAATAAAATGATCTGTACTCCTTTCTTAGTAACTGCCTTTGAAGAAGAGACATTGCTGCATTGTGTGTTCTCAATAATAAAATCAGCTTACTTAATTTGTTTACAACCTTGCTTCTATAGTTTTGTGTGGTCATTAGCATTCAACAGATCACCTGAATTTATATGCCAGGTCCAGATGAGGAAGACATTTTTCACTATCACTAAGAAAAGGAATGCAAACTAACATCTGTACATTTAATCCATCCTGTATTTATACCTGCTCATCCTGATCAGGGTCACAGGAGATCCTGGAGCCTATCCCAGCATGCATTGGGGGCGAGAGGCAGGAATACATCCTGACAGTTTGCCAGTCCATTGCAGGACTCATACCCCATTCAATCACACACACTCCTAGCTAGGGGCAATTTAGAACCTCAGATTAATCTAACCTGTATGTCTTTGGGAGGAAAACAAAGCGTACACAGGGAGAACAAAGTGCTGTGGCTAATTTCTGCATGGTGAAACCAAAATGTATAAAAAATACCCTTTGACAAGAGCAGAGAATCATGTTGACTGTTTGATTACAAATCTAAAACTGTGGAGTACAGAGCCAAATCAAGAAAGATTGTATTTGTCCCATACATGGAGGACACTAACGCAGCCCAAAATAATGATGTAGTAATGTATTTTTCTAAAAAGACGCAAGTCTTGAAATTTGATAACGACAATTTTACCAGACTAGCCTACTAAAAAAATCTAAATAGTTTAATACGCGATATTAGTTAGAGATTTACCTTAAAAAGCGGGAAATAGCTTGGAGCTCAAGAAGGCGTAGTCAAATAAATCATGCACTGCCAACCTAGAACTTGTAATATGGATAGCTGCCACCACAATAACAACAACGTGTTATTTCTTACCAGACAGAGAAAATCGCGGCAGAAATATCATTATTTTGATATCAACGGGAACTTCACATTCAACACAAATGACACAAATATTAGAGGGCAGTAATATAGCATTGGGGAATATTCATTGCCCACGTTACATCTGGATGGCAATCGGATGGTTGAAGGGAGGATGTCGGGTTCAAGCCCCACATCTTAATGAACAGTCACGATTAAGAAAGGTTCTCCTTCGTTGTAATGTCTAATATTCGCAATGTTTGTTCACCCTGTTCTGTTCATACGCCCCTTACTGCAGGTCAGGGAAAGCAGCGGCAACAAAATTAATAATTTTTTTACACGCCCTAAATGGCAGTCACGCCTTTTATAACTTGCCCAAGGGATCAATCACCAGGCCGCCAATTCCCACAGAAGGAGCAGAGTTGCTTATTACAAAGCGGAATTACTCTGTACCGAAGATATTTTACTTTCAAAGGAAAACTCAGGGATCTGCTTCGGATCAAGGAGATATGACCTCTGAAAAGCAGAGGGGGTGAGTTTTCCCTCCAGTACTCGAAAGATCAAACTTGGCATGTTTCTTAGAAAGGTGGAAATGGGATGCTTTGTATTAATTGAAAATGTGTAATTAACACAAAAGAGAATTAAACAAATTTCACTGTAGTAACGGTGCTGTCTTTGTAAACGAATTCAAACAGTTTGGAGCTAGTTTGCATGCGTACTAGTAGGCTATTATATATTTAATATAACTTTTATGAAGTCAATTAAGCCAATTCCAAACAGTGCATCGGGCGGTTAACTGAAATAGGCCTATCTGATGACATTTGTTTCAGCATATCCAAAACGTTACATGCACCGTAGCTTATTAGAAGTCTGCGCAGTTTTATTAATTGGATTTATTAGATTTGCGAATTAGACTTGCAATGCAAGATCAGAATTCAAATTCTACAGCGTTTTTCGATTGGAACATCGCTGTCAATTAGACAGTATTAGGCATTAACCTATATTAGTTCCTTGGTCTAGTTGTGCCAAGGAACAAATGTAGGCTAGTTTTATGTCCCAAAATCACCCTTCCTATGAAGTCATTAGACAGTGAACCTATTCTTTAGGGCACAGTCTATCCTGCGTACCTGCGTGAAATTCTCAATCCTTGCGCAATCGATAAAAATTTCTCACGCTCTAGGTAAGAGCATGGCATATTGTCACACGTTTTACTACCGCTTATACTACCCGCCCACAATACATCACATTCGCTTATTTTTCCATATCGTATTAAAGAATCAATTCTCATGCACAACTGTTAATATTTAGATCATTCATTCTTACTTAAATTATAAATGGTTAAGCAGACAGTGTGCTCAACCATTAGGTTTTGTTCTGCCCCGCAAACCTGACCATTCACTTCGAATAATCAATCATTTTCATACACCCCATATAAATAAATACTTCACTTTAAAAAAAATTTTTTAGTTAATATTTTTCACCTTATTTCCCACTCTATCCCATATTCATTGCTTCATTTCTAATCCGTCTGTCCAAATACCTAAGGATCACACTATAATACCGATCAGCCACAACATTAAAACCACCTGCCTAATATTGTGTAGGTTCCCCTCGTGCCGCCAAAACAGCTGACCCGTTGAGAGTTTTTAAAATCATGTGGAAATAATTCACCCTCTAACAATATCTTAGCTTTTTATAGCCCTGTAGCCAATAGTGTAATAACTCCCAATAATGTAATCCATTTCAAATTTTTTATGTAATAATAACCAACAATGTAAGTAGTAGTAGTATTAGTGTACTTTATTGATCCCCGGGGTGGGGGGGGGGGGGGGGGGGGGGGGGGGGGGGGGGGGGGGGGCGGAATGAATACACACTGTAGCATACAAGCTTGTTAAACTGTATGGCACACTCTGTGTTCACACACAGCCAGTGCCTAACAGACTGAATCACAACACAGATTTTGGTGCTTCATTTTGATGCTGTCTTCTTCACTAATATTGCACTCAATCTGTTGACTAAGTCAGAGACAGCACGTACCATTAGCGAGCTAGCTAACATTGAACTCAATGTCAAAATGCCAAAAGCGAAACTGTCAAAAGTGCGGCTGTATTTTACCCAAAATGATTCAAACAATGGGTATTGCTTTTGCAATAAAAAAAGACATTTATTAATGTTGTCAGTTGCTTATTTGAAAGAAATAGACTACCAGTTCAGGACAGGCACTGTTTAGGCTCCATGTCGATTCTGCTTGTGTATCCGAGTATCTTGCAATTGCTAATTTTACCAAATTTAGGTCATTTTGATCAAATTTTGAACAAATGTTATTGGCAGAAAATAACACGAAATGACCCAAGTCTGGGGCTTTACTGTGTAGATGTGTGATGTTGTATGTGAATTCTGTGTGTTCACATGAGGTCAGAGGGTAATGTTCTTAAGAGCTGAGAGTCTGTGGTCATTGTGGTTATTTCTGTATGGAAGCACTGAAATGTGCCAAACTGTCGATGATTCGTAGATATGGGGCATGCCCTGCCAAGCCATAACTTGGTGGATGGGACACCTGCCATAACTTACATGATCATCCAGCAATGAGCAAATGATGATTAGTGAAGTGGAATTATGATTAGTAGAATCATTAGAACGTTTAATAATATTATCTGAAACACGGCAGCCGATTACTCAATGTCACAATGATTTTGGGCTGCAGGCTGTCACGTGTGTCTGTTCATGCTGGAGCAGTTTTTTTGTGTGTGTATGTTTATAGTGGAGCAGGTTATCACATGTGCAGCAGGTTATACCCCAGAACCACAGGAAATGTTGAGTAGATCCCAAGATTAACTTAGCACAGGACTGCAGCTGAAGTATCAAAAGACACATTATTCTCTCCTCTACATAGTATAGATGTTCGACATATAGGCCTACAGTAATTTTGAACTTCCGTACCAACGAAATCTTATTACATTAAATGTGCACTCGCATTTTCTTTTTAATGCAAAGGGTCAAAAATTCTGTGCACGGTGCACCTTGCTAGTCAGTTCCGGTTTAGCTTTGCCACTGATCACATAATATTTTGAATTTATGACCTTAGCCACTCTCTCCACTGTGAGCTTCTGGTCAGTGTTTTACAATGTCCATGGCTTAGAAGAAACCTGTGCGAGAGGTTCCAGGTTCTTTTAGCATTGCCACTATAAACCTCCACAAGAAGGTGAACTGTATGACGTATGTGTGTGTGTGTGTGTGCACACATGCTCTGTGTTCGTCCCCATGTATCGCACTGAAAGGTGATTAATTCGGTTGTTGTAGTGCATTTTTATCTTGCCTGAGGTGAGGCCAGAATGTTGGACTATTAAGGTCGTATCACATCCATGATGAAGGTCGTATTGCATCCATGATGATGGTTGTATCACATCCATGATGAAGGTCATATTGTATCCATGATGAAGCGCCTGGCTTCCATATAAGGAAAGAATGCATCTTGTATTTCAACTGAAATTTATATAAGCTGTTTGATAAGACTCAGGTTTTTTTTTCTTTTTTTACATTTTCAGTGATCTGCAAAAAAATGCCTTTATCAACCCGCTTTAAAAACTGCACTCGTTTGTGAATGGTATCCAGTATAACTGGCTAGCAAGCAAAAGCTACAGGTTTGCAAGTACAGAAGCCATCGGATCCTGCCTTTACATGCATGTGACAGACTAAAAATCTCTGGGGCAGTTTTAAAATGCACAATAAACCAACCTGCTTTATCACCGGCACAACAGTACCCTCTGTAGTTCAGACGTGTAACAATACGTCCTAAACAAATTTGGAGGTAATTACCCTAAACAGCATGTTTTTGTCCAAAAGAGGTGTGTGTATTGCGTTTGATGGCATAGCATTCCGCTGGGGTTTGCCGCCCCCAAACTCTGGAATGCCCTCCCCCCTGACATCCGTACCTCTGACTCACTCACCTCCTTCAAATCACGTCTTAAAACCCACCTCTTTTCCCTAGCTTTCCCTTGATGTTTGTCTTCCCCCTCTTTTTTTTTGTCTCTGAATTGTATGTTTCATTTTATGTATGTATCGCTTATTGTAAAGCATCTTTGAGTTCTTGAAAAGCGCTACATAAAATAAATGTATTATTATTATTATTATTATTATTATTATTAATAATAATAATAATAATAATAATAATAATAAATATGGATCAAATAGACAGATATAGCATCTCATTGTTTTTTTTTTTTTTTTTTTGGGGGGGGGGGGGGTCACTTTTTCTTACTCGGCGGAAGGGGTGTCTATCTGTGCATGCACCTGTTGTGAAGTTAAGGACATCTCTGTGTGGCCATTTACATATTGCCTCTGTTTTTGCTATTTTAGACGGACACCCTCTGTGTACCATGGTATTAAAACAAGCAGAGGAATAAGGGTCTTAGTGACAGTGGGTAAGTATGCTATATCTTGCCATTGCCTCAAACTGATGATATTTGTGGTTCTAGTTCAATTGGTAAAATTCTAAATAATATTAAAAGTATGTTTCCCTTACATTTACATTTTTTACATCAGGGAAGTATGAACTGTATTCCGGGATAAACAATCACTTAATAATGATTATCACTTTGGATATTATATTTAATAAGACATGGGTACTCAGCATTTAAAAATGCAATAAAGGCTATTTAAAGTTATATAAAGTTATTTTGAGACTTAATATGTAGCTGGAAAACCATTCTTATTATCTGAAATGACATTCTTATTTTCTAATATATATTAAATATACAATAATCTGATGGTTGCGATTTTATTTTCCTGTTTGTAATATAAATCTTCATAAATCACACGCCTTGTTGTTATTACATGTTACATACATGTGGAAATATGAGCCTAATAACATGATGTGAGTACAACTGAAAATGTTTATTCAACTACAGTCTATATATGCTGGCAAATCAATGGAGGAAAAGGACAATTGTAAGTATTATAATTAATTTCAATTTTGAAATTCATATCATAAATGTTGAAATCCAAAAATACCTGAAAAATTATATTCCAAAATGTTTTACTAAATACATTTTTAGAACAACAACAGTCCAGAACGGGCCTTCAACAAAGGAGATCACAAGCACAGCAAAAACTGAACCCCATACAACAAGACCTACAATATTTACAACTGATGATCATACAGCAAGTTCATCAACAACCACTGCAACAAAAGATGTTCCAACTACAAATGAAGCTCCAGCCACAATAAAGGTGCCAATCACGATTTATAGTCCTACAACTGAAACTCTGACTACCACAAATCATCCAGCAACTACAACTGTGCCTGCCATCAAAACAGCTACAGAAATGACAAGTGCAGCTCCAACCACACAAAACGTTTCACCAACTGATGGCCCTGAAAGAACTGAATCTCTGAGCACCACATCTCTTCCATTAACAGCTGTATCTCCTACGACAATATCTGCAGAAACTACAACTGTAGCAACAACCACAACACTTACTCCAACTACAAGTGCAGGTCCAGCCACAACAAAGGTTCCACCCCAAACTAAAGGTCCAACAACAACTGAATCTCAAATTCAAAATTCAAATGTATCTCCCAGTACAACAACTGAAAAAACGACTATGGTTGCTGCAACGACACCAATTGCTCCAAGTGCAAGTGCAGCTACAGCCACAAAGATAGTGCCAGCCACAACTGAAAGTCATACATCAACTGAATCACTGACCACAACAATTTGTCTAACAACCACAGTTGTATCTGGCACCAAAACAGCTGCAGAGATTTCAACTTTAGAACCAAGCACAACGATTTCTACAACTCCAAGTGCATCTCTAGCCACAATTGGAAGTCCTACAATAACTCAGACCCTGACCTCCACAATTTGTCTAACAACTACAATTGTATCCCCCACCAAAACACCTGCAGAAATTACAACTGTAGCACCAACAATAACAAATGCTCCAACTACAAGTGCAACTCCAACCACCACAAAGGTGCCAAACACAACTGAAAGACCTACAGAAACAGAATCCCTGACCTCAGCCAATCTTCCCCTTTCAACTGTATCTCCCAGCAACAGAGTTGAGGAAACAGCAAATGGAGCACCATCCAAAAATATTGCCCTGGCTACAACTGCAGCTCCAATCACAAACAAGCTGCAAACCACAAATGAAAAACCTATAACAACTGAATCTCTGACCACCACAATTTGTCTAACAAATACAATTGTACCCGCTAGCAAAACAGCTGCAGAAATAACTACTGTAGCGCCAGCCACAACAATTGCTCCAACAACAAGTGGAGCGCAAAGCACAATTGCCCCAACTACAAGTGCGATTCCAACTACAAGTGCAACTACAACAACAATTGCACCAACTGCAAGTGCAGCACCACCAAATATTAGTCCAACTACAAGTGCAGCCCCACTCACCACAGTTCCTCCAACTACAAGTGCAACCCCACCCACCACAGTTCCTCCAACTACAAGTAGAGCTCCAGCCACAACAATTGCTCCAACTACAAGTGGAGCTCCAACAACAGCAAATGTTCCACTCATAACTGAAGGTACGACAACAACTAAATCTATGAGCACAGCTGGTATTATAGCTACCACTACATCTCCCACCACAGTAGCTACAGAAACTACAACTTTAGGACCAACCAGAGCAATAACTTCAACAACAAGTGCAGCATCGCCCACAACCATTACTCCAAATACAAGTTCAACTTCAGCCACAAAACAGGTCCCAAAAACAAGTGCAGCTCAAACCCCAACAATTGCAACAACTACAAGTGCAGGGCCAGCCACAACCGTTGCTGAACTATAAGAGCAGCTGCACCCACAACAATTTCGCCAACCACAAATGTACCACAACCCTCAACAAGTACTCCACCTACAAGTGAAGCTCCAAAAATGACCCCAACCACAAGCACTGCTCCAACCACAACAACCGCTCCAACTACAAGTGCAGCAGCACCCACAACCATTGCTAAGACGAGAAGTGCAGCACCACCTACAACAACTGCGCAGATTACAAGTGAAGCTCCAACCCCAACAATTGCTCACACTACAACTGCAGCTCCAATCACAACTGCTGCAACTACAACTGCAACAGCACCCACAACCATTGCTAAAATGACAAGTGCACCACCACCAACAACAACTGCCCACACTACAAGTGAAGCTCATACCACAACTGTTGCTCCAATTGCAAGTGCAACCCCATCAACAACATTTCGCCCAACTACAAGAGCAACTCCAACCCCAACAATTGCACAAACTACAAGTGCAGTTCCAGCCACAACAGGTACTCCACCTATAAGTGAGGCTCCAACCCCAACAATTGCTCACATTACAACTGCAGCAGCACAATCAACAATTGCTCCAGCTACAAGTGCAGCTCCAATCACAACAACTCCTCCAACTGCAACTGCAGCAGCACCCACAACCATAGCTAAAACGACAAGTGCAGCACCACCAACAACAACTGCCCACACATCAATTGAAGCTCCTACCACAAAAGTTGCTCCAATTGCAAGTGCAATCCCATCAACAACAATTGGCCCAAAAACAAGAGCACCTCCAACCCCAGCAATTGAAGAAACTACAAGCGCAGCCCCAGGCACAACAAGTGGTCCAACAACAAGTGCCGTTCCAGCCACAACAGGTTCTCCACCTACAAGTGAAGCTCCAACCACAACAATTGCTCCAACTACAACTGCAGCAGCACACACAACTGCTCCAACTACAACTGCAGCTGCATCCACAACCATTGCTAAAACGACAAGTGCCGCACCACCAACAACTGCCCAGACGACAAGTGAAGCTCCAACCTCAACAAGTGCTCACACAACAAGTGCAACCCCATCAACAACAGTTGGCCGAACAACAAGAGCAACTCCAACCCCAACAATTTCTCACACTAAAACTGCAGCAGCACACACAACAATTGCTCCAGCTACAAGTGCAGCACCACTGACAAACATTGCCTCAACAAGTGCAGGTCAAATCAAAACAACTGCTCCAACTACAACTGCAGCTGCACAGACAACAATTGCTCCAGCTACAAGTCCAGCTCCAATCACAACAACTCCTCCAACTGCAACTGCAGCAGCACCCACAACCATAGCTAAAACGACAAGTGCAGCACCACCACCAACAACAGCCCAGATGGCAAGTGAAACTCCAACCCCAACAAGAGCTCACACAATGACTGCCGCAGCACACACAACAATTGCTCCAGCTACAAGTGCAGCACCACTGACAATCATTGCCTCAACAAGTGCAGGTCGAATCAAAACAACTGCTCCAACTACAACTGCAGCTGCACAGACGACAATTGCTCCAGCTACAAGTGCAGCTTCAATCACAACTCCTCCAACTACAACTGCAGCAGCACCCACAACCATAGCTAAAAAGACAAGTGCTGCACCACCAACAACAGCTGCCCAGACAACAAGTGAAGCTCCAACCCCAACAACTAGAAGTGCAACCCCATCAACAACAATTGGCCCAACAACAAGAGCAACTCCAACCCCAACAATTGAAAAAACTACAAGTGAAGCTCCAACCACAACAATTTTTCACACTAAAACTGCAGCAGCACACACAACAATTGCTCCAGCTACAAGTGCAGCACCACTGACAACCATTGCCTCAACAAGTGCAGCTCCAATCACAACAACTGTTCCAACTACAACTGCCGCTGCACCCACAACCATAGCTAAAACGACAAGTGCTGCACCACCAACAACAACTGCCCACACAACAATTGAAGCTCCTACCACAACAGTTGCTACAATTGCACCTGCAATCCCATCAACAACACTTGGCCCAACAACAAGAGCAACTCCAACCCCAACAATTGAAGGAACTACAAGTCCAGCTCCAGTCACAATTACTCCAACAAGAAGTGCAGTTTCAGCCACAACAGGTATTCCACCCAAGAAGTAAAGAAAGCTCCACCACCACCACAACAAGAGAAGCTCCACAAAAAGTGCAGTTCCACAACAACTGTTTGCACCAAGAAGTAAAGCAGCACAGACAACAATTGCTCCAGCTACAAGTGCAGCTCCAATCACAAACTCCTCCACCCTCCAACTACAACTGCAGCAGCACCCACAACCATAACTAAAAAGACAAGTGCTGCACCACCAAACAACACAGCTGCCCCAGACAACAAGTGAAGCTCCAACCCCAAAAACTACAAGTGCAACCCCATCAACAACAATTGGCCCAACAACAAGAGCACCTCCAACCCCAACAATTGAAGAAACTACAAGCGCAGGCCCAGGCACAACAAGTGGTCCAACAAGAGCCGTTCCAGCCACAACAGGTTCTCCACCTACAAGTGAAGCTCAAACCACAACAATTGCTCCAACTACAACTGCAGCAGCACACACAACAACTGCTCCAACTACAACTGCAGCTGCATCCACAACCATTGCTAAAACGACAAGTGCCGCAGCCCACCACCCAACAACTGCCCAGACGACAAGTGAAGCTCCAACCTCAACAAGTGCTCACACAACAAGTGCAATCCCATCAACAACAATTGGCCCAACAACAAGAGCACCTCCAACACCAACAATTGAAGAAACTACAAGCGCAGCCCCAGGCACAACAAGTGGTCCAACAACAAGTGCCGTTCCAGCCACAACAGGTATTCCACCAAGAAGTAAAGCTCCAACCACGACAATTGCTCACACTACAACTGCAGCTGCACAGACAACAATTGCTCCAGCTACAAGTCCAGCTCCAATCACAACAACTCCTCCAACTGCAACTGCAGCAGCACCCACAACCATAGCTAAAACGACAAGTGCAGCACCACCAACAACAACTGCCCACACATCAATTGAAGCTACTACCACAAAAGTTGCTCCAATTGCAAGTGCAATCCCATCAACAACAATTGGCCCAACAACAAGAGCACCTCCAACCCCAACAATTGAAGAAACTACAAGCGCAGCCCCAGGCACAACAATTTCTCACACTAAACCTACAGCAGCACACACAACAATTGCTCCAGCTACAAGTGCAGCAGCACACACAACAACTGCTCCAACTACAACTGCAGCTGCATCCACAACCATTGCTAAAACGACAAGCGCCGCACCACCAACAACTGCCCAGACGACAAGTGAAGCTCAAACCACAACAATTGCTCCAACTACAACTGCAGCAGCACACACAACAACTGCTCCAACTACAACTGCAGCTGCATCCACAACCATTGCTAAAACCACAAGCGCCGCACCACCAACAACTGCCCAGACGACAAGTGAAGCTCCAACATCAACAAGTGCTCACACAACAAGTGCAATCCCATCAACAACAATTGGCCCAACAACAAGAGCACCTCCAACCCCAACAATTGAAGAAACTACAAGCGCAGCCTCAGGCACAACAAGTGGTCCAACAACAAGTGCCGTTGCAGCCACAACAGGTATTCCACCCAGAAGTAAAGCTCCAACCACGACAATTGCTCACACTACATCTGCAGCAGCATACACAACCATTGCTCCAGCTACAAGTGCAGCACCACTGACAACAATTGCCCCAACAACAAGTGCAGCTCCAATCACAACATCTGCTCCAACTACAACTGCAGGAGCACCCACAACCATTGCTAAAACGACAAGTGCAGCACCACCACCAACAACAGCCCAGACGGCAAGTGAAGCTCCAACCTCAACAAGAGCTCACACAATGACTGCAACAGCACACACAACAATTGCTCCAGGTACAAGTGCAGCACCAATGACAACAATTGCCCCAACAATAAGTGCAGCTCCAATCACAACAACTGTTCCAACTGCAACTGTCGCTGAACCCACAACCATTGCTAAAACGACAAGTGCCGCACCACCAACAACAAGTGCCCACACAACAATTGAAGCTCTTACCACAACAGTTGCTCCAATTGCAAGTGTAATCCCATCAACAACAATTGGCCCAACAACAAGAGCAACTCCAACCCCAACAATTGAAGGAACTACAAGTCCAGCTCCAGTCACAATTACTCCAACAACAAGTGCAGTTTCAGCCACAACAGGTTCTCCACCTACAAGTGAAGCTCCAACCACAACAATTGCTCCAACTACAACTGCAGCAGCACACACAACAACTGCTCCAACTACAACTGCATCTGCATCCACAACCATTGCTAAAACGACAAGTGCCGCACCACCAACAACAACTGCCAAGACGGCAAGTGAAGCTCCAACCCCAACAATTGCTCCAGCTACAAGTGCAGCACCACTGACAACCATTGCCTCGACAAGTGCAGGTCAAATCAAAACAACTGCTCCAACTACAGCTGCAGCTGCACAGACGACAATTGCTCCAGCTACAAGTGCAGCTCCAATCACAACTCCAATCACAACTCCTCCAACTACAACGGCAGCAGCACCCACAACCATAGCTAAAAAGACAAGTGCTGCACCACAAACAACAGCTGCCCAGACAACAAGTGAAGCTCCAACCCCAACAACTACAAGTGCAACCCCATCAACAACAGTTGGCCCAACAACAAGAGCAACTCCAACCCCAACAATTTCTCACACTAAAACTGCAGCAGCACACACAACAATTGTTCCAGCTACAAGTGCAGCACCACTGACAACCATTGCCTCAACAAGTGCAGGTCAAATCAAAACAACTGCTCCAACTACAACTGCAGCTGCACAGACAACAATTGCTCCAGCTACAAGTCCAGCTCCAATCACAACAACTCCTCCAACTGCAACCGCAGCAGAACCCACAACCATAGCTAAAACGACAAGTGCAGCACCACCAACAACAACTCCCCACACATCA
This sequence comes from Anguilla japonica, assembly GCA_025169545.1. Lineage (NCBI taxonomy): Eukaryota > Metazoa > Chordata > Actinopteri > Anguilliformes > Anguillidae > Anguilla > Anguilla japonica. Next base: position 4,110,787 of record CM045887.1, on the reverse strand, counting down.
ATTGAAGCTCCTACCACAAAAGTTGCTCCAATTGCAAGTGCAATCCCATCAACAACAATTGGCCCAACAACAAGAGCACCTCCAACCCCAACAATTGAAAAAACTACAAGTCAAGCTCCAACCACAACAATTTCTCACACTAAAACTGCAGCAGCACACACAACAATTGTTCCAGCTACAAGTGCAGCACCACTGACAACCATTGCCTCAAAGAGTGCAGGTCAAATCAAAACAACTGCTCCAACTACAACTGCAGCTGCACAGATGACAATTGCTCCAGCTACAAGTGCAGCTTCAATCACAACTCCTCCAACTACAACTGCAGCAGCACCCACAACCATAGCTAAAAAGACAAGTGCTGCACCACCAACAACAGCTGCCAGGACAACAAGTGAAGCTCCAACCCCAACAACTACAAGTGCAACCCCATCAACAACAGTTGGCCCAACAACAAGAGCAACTCCAACCCCAACAATTTCTCACACTAAAACTGCAGCAGCACACACAACAATTGCTCCAGGTACAAGTGCAGCACCAATGACAACAATTGCCCCAACAATAAGTGCAGCTCCAATTACAAGAACTGCTCCAACTACAACTGAAGCAGCACACACTACAACTGCTCCAACTACAACTGCAGCTGCACCCACAACCATTGCTAAAACGACAAGTGCCGCACCACCAACAACAACTGCCCAGACGACAAGTGAAGCTCCAACCTCAACAAGTGCTCACACAACAAGTGCAGCAGCACACACAATTGCTCCAGCTACAAGTGCAGCACCACTGACAACCATTGCTCCAACTACAACTGCAGCAGCACACACAACAACTGCTCCAAGTACAACTGCAGCTGCATCCACAACCATTTCTCCAGCTACAAGTGCAGCACCACTGACAACAATTGCCCCAACAACAGGTGCAGCTCCAATCACAACATCTGTTCCAACTACAACTGCAGCTGCACAGACGACAATTGCTCCAGCTACAAGTGCAGCTCCAATCACAACTCCTCCAACTACAACTGCAGCAGCACCCACAACCATAGCTAAAAAGACAAGTGCTGCACCACCAACAACAGCTGCCAAGACAACAAGTGAAGCTTCAACCCCAACAACTACAAGTGCAACCCCATCAACAACAGTTGGCCCAACAACAAGAGCAACTCCAACCCCAACAATTGAAGAAACTACAAATGAAGCTCCAACCACAACAATTTTTCACACTAAAACTGCAGCAGCACACACAACAATTGCTCCAGCTACAAGTGCAGCACCACTGACAACCATTGCCTCAACAAGTGCAGGTCAAATCAAAACAACTGTTCCAACTACAACTGCAGCTGCACAGACAACAATTGCTCCAGCTACAAGTCCAGCTCCAATCACAACAACTCCTCCAACTGCAACTGCAGCAGCACCCACAACCATAGCTAAAACGACAAGTGCAGCACCACCAACAACAACTGCCCACACATCAATTGAAGCTCCTACCACAAAAGTTGCTCCAATTGCAAGTGCAATCCCATCAACAACAGTTGGCCCAACAACAAGAGCACCTCCATCCCCAACAATTGAAGAAACTACAAGCGCAGCCCCAGGCACAACAAATGGTCCAACAACAAGTGCCGTTCCAGCCACAACAGGTTCTCCACCTACAAGTGAAGCTCAAACCACAACAATTGCTCCAACTACAACTGAGGCAGCACACACAACAACTGCTCCAACTACAACTGCATCCACAACCATTGCTAAAACGACAAGTTCCGCACCACCAACAACAACTGCCCAGACGGCAAGTGAAGCTCCAACCCCAACAATTGCTCCAGCTACAAGTGCAGCACCACTGACAACCATTGCCTCGACAAGTGCAGGTCAAATCAAAACAACTGCTCCAACTACAGCTGCAGCTGCACAGACGGCAATTGCTCCAGCTACAAGTGCAGCTCCAATCACAACTCCAATCGCAACTCCTCCAACTACAACTGCAGCAGCACCCACAACCATAGCTAAAAAGACAAGTGCAGCACCACAAACAACAGCTGCCCAGACAACAAGTGAAGCTCCAACCCCAACAACCCAACAACTACAAGTGCAACCCCATCAACAACAGTTGGCCCAACAACAAGAGCAACACAACCCCAACCCACAACAATTTCTCACACTAAAACTGCAGCAGCACACACAACAATTGCTCCAGCTACAAGTGCAGCACCACTGACAACCATTGCCTCAACAAGTGCAGGTCAAATCAAAACAACTGCTCCAACTACAACTGCAGCTGCACAGACAACAATTGCTCCAGCTACAAGTCCAGCTCCAATCACAACAACTCCTCCAACTGCAACCGCAGCAGCACCCACAACCATAGCTAAAACGACAAGTGCAGCACCACCAACAACTCCCCACACATCAATTGAAGCTCCTACCACAAAAGTTGCTCCAATTGCAAGTGCAATCCCATCAACAACAATTGGCCCAACAACAAGAGCACCTCTCACCCCAACAATTGAAAAAACTACAAGTCAAGCTCCAACCACAACAATTTCTCACACTAAAACTACAGCAGCACACACAACAATTGCTCCAGCTACAAGTGCAGCACCACTGACAACCATTGCCTCAACAAGTGCAGGTCGAATCAAAACAACTGCTCCAACTACAACTGCAGCTGCACAGATGACAATTGCTCCAGCTACAAGTGCAGCTTCAATCACAACTCCTCCAACTACAACTGCAGCAGCACACACAACAACTGCTCCAAGTACAACTGCAGCTGCATCCACAACCATTTCTCCAGCTACAAGTGCAGCACCACTGACAACAATTGCCCCAACAACAAGTGCAGCTCCAATCACAACATCTGTTCCAACTACAACTGCAGCTGCACAGACGACAATTGCTCCAGCTACAAGTGCAGCTCCAATCACAACTCCTCCAACTACAACTGCAGCAGCACCCACAACCATAGCTAAAAAGACAAGTGCTGCACCACCAACAACAGCTGCCCAGACAACAAGTGAAGCTCCAACCCCAACAACTACAAGTGCAACCCCATCAACAACAGTTGGCCCAACAACAAGAGCAACTCCAACCCCAACAATTGAAGAAACTACAAATGAAGCTCCAACCACAACAATTTTTCACACTAAAACTGCAGCAGCACACACAACAATTGCTCCAGCTACAAGTGCAGCACCACTGACAACCATTGCCCTCAACAAGTGCAGGTCAAATCAAAACAACTGTTCCAACTACAACTGCAGCTGCACAGACAACAATTGCTCCAGCTACAAGTCCAGCTCCAATCACAACAACTCCTCCAACTGCAACTGCAGCAGCACCCACAACCATAGCTAAAACGACAAGTGCAGCACCACCAACAACAACTGCCCACACATCAATTGAAGCTCCTACCACAAAAGTTGCTCCAATTGCAAGTGCAATCCCATCAACAACATTTGGCCCAACAACAAGAGCACCTCCATCCCCAACAATTGAAGAAACTACAAGCTCAGCCCCAGGCACAACAAGTGGTCCAACAACAACAACACAATTGGTCCAACAACAAGTGCCGTTCCAGCCACAACAGGTTCTCCACCTACAAGTGAAGCTCAAACCACAACAATTGCTCCAACTACAACTGAGGCAGCACACACAACAACTGCTCCAACTACAACTGCATCCACAACCATTGCTAAAACGACAAGTGCCGCACCACCAACAACAACTGCCCAGACGGCAAGTGAAGCTCCAACCCCAACAATTGCTCCAGCTACAAGTGCAGCACCACTGACAACCATTGCCTCGACAAGTGCAGGTCAAATCAAAACAACTGCTCCAACTACAGCTGCAGCTGCACAGACGACAATTGCTCCAGCTACAAGTGCAGCTCCAATCACAACTCCAATCGCAACTCCTCCAACTACAACTGCAGCAGCACCCACAACCATAGCTAAAAAGACAAGTGCTGCACCACAAACAACAGCTGCCCAGACAACAAGTGAAGCTCCAACCCCAACAACTACAAGTGCAACCCCATCAACAACAGTTGGCCCAACAACAAGAGCAACTCCAACCCCAACAATTTCTCACACTAAAACTGCAGCAGCACACACAACAATTGCTCCAGCTACAAGTGCAGCACCACTGACAACCATTGCCTCAACAAGTGCAGGTCAAATCAAAACAACTGCTCCAACTACAACTGCAAGCTGCAGCTGCACAGACAACAATTGCTCCAGCTACAAGTCCAGCTCCAATCACAACAACTCCTCCAACTGCAACCGCAGCAGCACCCACAACCATAGCTAAAACGACAAGTGCAGCACCACCAACAACTCCCCACACATCAATTGAAGCTCCTACCACAAAAGTTGCTCCAATTGCAAGTGCAATCCCATCAACAACAATTGGCCCAACAACAAGAGCACCTCTCACCCCAACAATTGAAGAATTGCGCAGCCCCAAAAACTACAAGTCAAGCTCCAACCACAACAATTTCTCACACTAAAACTACAGCAGCACACACACAACATTGCTCCAGCTACAAGTGCAGCACCACTGACAACCATTGCCCAACAACAAGTGCAGGTCAATCAAAACAACTGCTCCAACTACAACTGCAGCTGCATCCACAACCATTGCTAAAACGACAAGTGCCAGCACCACCTTCAACAACTGCCCAGACGACAAGTGAAGCTCCAACCTCAACTCCACACAACTGTGCAGCATCACACACAACAATTTGCTCCAAGTACAACTGCAGCTGCATCCACTGAAACCATTTCTCCAGCTACAAGTGCAGCACCACTGACAACAATTGCCCCAACAACAAGTGCAGCTCCAATCACAACACAACTGTTCCAACTACAACTGCAGCTGCACAGACGACAATTGCTCCAGCTACAAGTGCAGCTCCAATCACAACTCCTCCAACTACAACTGCAGCAGCACCCACAACCATAGCTAAAAAGACAAGTGCTGCACCACCAACAACAGCTGCCCAGACAACAAGTGAAGCTCCAACCCCAACAACTACAAGTGCAACCCCATCAACAACAGTTGGCCCAACAACAAGAGCAACTCCAACCCCAACAATTGAAGAAACTACAAATGAAGCTCCAACCACAACAATTTTTCACACTAAAACTGCAGCAGCACACACAACAATTGCTCCAGCTACAAGTGCAGCACCACTGACAACCATTGCCCCAACAACAAGTGCAGGTCAAATCAAACAACTGTTCCAACTACAACTGCAGCTGCACAGACAACAATTGCTCCAGCTACAAGTCCAGCTCCAATCACAACAACTCCTCCAACTGCAACTGCAGCAGCACCCACAACCATAGCTAAAACGACAAGTGCAGCACCACCAACAACAACAACTGCCCACACATCAATTGAAGCTCCTACCACAAAAGTTGCTCCAATTGCAAGCGCAATCCCATCAACAACATTTGGCCCAACAACAAGAGCACCTCCAACCCCAACAATTGAAGAAACTACAAGCGCAGCCCCAGGCACAACAAATGGTCCAACAACAAGTGCCGTTCCAGCCACAACAGGTTCTCCACCTACAAGTGAAGCTCAAACCACAACAATTGCTCCAACTACAACTGCAGCAGCACACACAACAACTGCTCCAACTACAACTGCAGCTGCATCCACAACCATTGCTAAAACGACAAGTGCCGCACCACCAACAACAACTGCCCAGACGGCAAGTGAAGCTCCAACCCCAACAATTGCTCCAGCTACAAGTGCAGCACCACTGACAACCATTGCCTCGACAAGTGCAGGTCAAATCAAAACAACTGCTCCAACTACAGCTGCAGCTGCACAGACGGCAATTGCTCCAGCTACAAGTGCAGCTCCAATCACAACTCCAATCACAACTCCTCCAACTACAACTGCAGCAGCACCCACAACCATAGCTAAAAAGACAAGTGCTGCACCACAAACAACAGCTGCCCAGACAACAAGTGAAGCTCCAACCCCAACAACTACAAGTGCAACCCCATCAACAACAGTTGGCCCAACAACAACAAGTGAAGCAACTCCAACCCCAACAATTTCTCACACTAAAACTGCAGCAGCACACACAACAATTGCTCCAGCTACAAGTGCAGCACCACTGACAACCATTGCCTCAACAAGTGCAGGCAAATCAAAAAACTGCTCCAACTACAACTGCAGCTGCACAGACAACAATTGCTCCAGCTACAAGTCCGGTTCCAATCACAACAACTCCTCCAACTGCAACCGCAGCAGCACCCACAACCATAGCTAAAACGACAAGTGCAGCACCACCAACAACAACTCCCCACACATCAATTGAAGCTCCTACCACAAAAGTTGCTCCAATTGCAAGTGCAATCCCATCAACAACAATTGGCCCAACAACAAGAGCACCTCTCAACCCCAACAATTGAAAAAACTACAAGTCAAGCTCCAACCACAACAATTTCTTTCTCTAAACACTAAAACTACAGCAGCACACACAACAATTGCTCCAGCTACAAGTGCAGCACCACTGACAACCATTGCCTCCAACTACAACAAGTGCAGGTCAATCAAAACAACTGCTCCAACTACAACTGCAGCTGCACAGATCCACAACCATTGCTAAAACGACAAGTGCCGCACCACAACAACAACTGCCCAGACGACAAGTGAAGCTCCAACCTCAACAAGTGCTCACACAACAAGTGCAGCAGCCACACAACAATTGCTCCAGCTACAAGTGCAGCACCACTGACAACCATTGCTCCAACTACAACTGCAGCAGCACACACAACAACTGCTCCAAGTACAACTGCAGCTGCATCCACAACCATTTCTCCAGCTACAAGTGCAGCACCACTGACAACAATTGCCCCAACAACAGTGCAGCTCCAATCACAACATCTGTTCCAACTACAACTGCAGCTGCACAGACGACAATTGCTCCAGCTACAAGTGCAGCTCCAATCACAAACTCCTCCAACTACAACTGCAGCAGCACCCACAACCATAGCTAAAAAGACAAGTGCTGCACCACAACAACAACAGCTGCCCAGACAACAAGTGAAGCTCCAACCCCAACAACTACAAGTGCAACCCCATCAACAACAGTTGGCCCAACAACAAGAGCAACTCCAACCCCAACAATTGAAGAAACTACAAGTGAAGCTCCAACCACAACAATTTTTCACACTAAAAAACTGCAGCAGCACACACAACAATTGCTCCAGCTACAAGTGCAGCACCACTGACAACCATTGCCTCAACAAGTGCAGGTCAAATCAAAAAACTGTTCCAACTACAACTGCAGCTGCACAGACAACAATTGCTCCAGCTACAAGTCCAGCTCCAATCACAACAACTCCTCCAACTGCAACTGCAGCAGCACCCACAACCATAGCTAAAACGACAAGTGCGCACCACCAACAACAACTGCCCACACAACAATTGAAGCTCCTACCACAAAGTTGCTCCAATTGCAAGTGCAATCCCATCAACAACATTGGCCCAACAACAAGAGCACCTCCAACCCCAACAATTGAAGAAACTACAAGCAGCAGCCCCAGGCACAACAATGGCTCCAACAACAAGTGCAGTTCCAGCCACAACAGGTTCTCCACCTACAAGTGAAGCTCCAAACCACAACAATTGCTCCAACTACAACTGCAGCAGCACACACAACAACTGCTCCAACTACAACTGCAGCTGCATCCACAACCATTGCTAAAACGACAAGTGCCGCACCACCAACAACAACTGCCCAGACGACAAGTGAAGCTCCAACCTCAACAAGCTCACACAACAAGTGTGCAATCCCAACAACAATTGCTCCACTGACAACAAGTGCAGCACCACCCAACCATTGAAAAAACTCGACAAGTGCAGGTCAAATCACAAAACAACTGCTCCAACTACAGCTGCAGCTGCACAGCAGCACAACAACAATTGCCCCAACAACAAGTGCTACACAACATCTGCTACAACTGCTGCACAGACAACAATTGCTCCACTACAAGTGCAGCTCCAATCACAACTCCTCCAACTACAACTGCAGCAGCACCCACAACCATAGCTAAAAAGACAAGTGCTGCACCACAACAACAACAGCTGCCCAGACAACAAGTGAAGCTCCAACCCCAACAACTACAAGTGCAAACCCCATCAACAACAGTTGGCCCAACAACAAGAGCAACTCCAACCCCAACCCCAAAATTTGAAGCTCCACCCACAACAACTCACACTAAAACTGCAGCAGCACACACACAACAATTGCTCCAGCTACAAGTGCAGCACCACTGACAACCATTGCCTCAACAAGTGCAGGTCAAATCAAAACAACTGCTCCAACTACAAACTGCAGCTGCACAGACAACAATTGCTCCAGCTACAAGTCCAGCTCCAATCACAACAACTCCTCCAACTGCAACTGCAGCAGCACCCACAACCATAGCTAAAACGACAAGTGCAGCACCACCAACAACAACTGCCCACACATCAATTGAAGCTCCTACCACAAAAGTTGCTCCAATTGCAAGTGCAATCCCATCAACAACAATTGGCCCAACAACAGACAACTCCAAGAGAAACTACCTCCATCACAACCCCAACAAAGTTTGAAAAAACTACAAGTCAGCTCCAACCACAACAATTTCTCACACTAAAACTACAGCAGCACACACACACAACAATTGCTCCAGCTACAAGTGCAGCACCACTGACAACCATTAAAACGACAAAGTGCCGCCTCAACAGTGCAGGTCAAATCTCCAAAACAACTGCTCCAACTACAACTGCAGCTGCACTCCACAACCATTGCTAAAACGACAAGTGCCGCACCACCAACAACAACTGCCCAGACGACAAGTGAAGCTCCAACCTCAACAAGTGCTCACACAACAAGTGCAGCAGCACACACAATTGCTCCAACAAGTGCAGCACACTGACAACCATTGCTCCAACTACAACTGCAGCAGCACACACACAACAACTGCTCCAAGTACAACTGCAGCTGCATCCACAACCATTGCTCCAGCTACAAGTGCAGCACCACTGACAACAATTGCCCCAACAACAAGTGCAGCTCCAATCACAACATCTGTTCCAACTACAACTGCAGCTGCACAGACGACAATTGCTCCAGCTACAAGTGCAGCTCCAATCACAACTCCTCCAACTACAACTGCAGCAGCACCCACAACCATAGCTAAAAAGACAAGTGCTGCACCACAACAACAACAGCTGCCCAGACAACAAGTGAAGCTCCAACCCCAACAACTACAAGTGCAACCCCATCAACAACAGTTGGCCCAACAACAAGAGCAACTCCAACCCCAACAATTGAAGAAACTACAAGTGAAGCTCCAACCACAACAATTTTTCACACTAAAACTGCAGCAGCACACACAACAATTGCTCCAGCTACAAGTGCAGCACCACTGACAACCATTGCCTCAACAAGTGCAGGTCAAATCAAAACAACTGTTCCAACTACAACTGCAGCTGCACAGACAACAATTGCTCCAGCTACAAGTCCAGCTCCAATCACAACAACTCCTCCAACTGCAACTGCCAGCTGCCAGCCCACCCAACCATAGCTAAAACGACAAGTGCCGCACCACCAACAACAACTGCCCACACAACAATTGAAGCTCCTACCACAAACAGTTGCTCCAATTGCAACCTGCAATCCCATCAACAACATTGGCCCAACAACAAGAGCACCTCCAACCCCAACAATTGAAGGAAACTACAAGCGCAGCTCCAGTCACAACAATGGTCCAACAACAAGTGCAGTTTCCAGCCACAACAGGTTCTCCACCTACAAGTGAAGCTCAAACCACAACAATTGCTCCAACTACAACTGCAGCAGCACACACAACAACTGCTCCAACTACAACTGCAGCTGCATCCACAACCATTGCTAAAACGACAAGTGCCGCACCACCAACAACAACTGCCCAGACGACAAGTGAAGCTCCAACCCAACAATTGCTCCACTACAAGTGCAGTTCCACCACACACAACATTATCCACCAAGACAAGTGAAGCTCCATCCAAACAGAGCTGCTCCACACAAGACTGCAGCAGCACAGACGACAATTGCTCCAGCTACAAGTGCAGCTCCAATCACAACTCCTCCAACTCCTCCAACTACAACTGCAGCAGCACCCACAACCATAGCTAAAAAGACAAGTGCTGCACCACCAACAACAGCTGCCCAGACAACAAGTGAAGCTCCAACCCCAACAACTACAAGTGCAACCCCCATCAACAACAGTTAGGCCCAACAACAAGAGCAACTCCAACCCCAACAATTGAAGAAACTCCACAAGTAAAACTCCAACCACAACAATTTCTCACACTAAAACTGCAGCAGCACACACAACAATTGCTCCATCTACAAGTGCAGCACCACTGACAACCATTGCCTCAACAAGTGCAGGTCAAATCAAAACAACTGCTCCAACTACAACTGCAGCTGCACAGACAACAATTGCTCCAGCTACAAGTCCAGCTCCAATCACAACAACTCCTCCAACTGCAACTGCAGCAGCACCCACAACCATAGCTAAAACGACAAGTGCAGCACCACCAACAACAACTGCCCCACACATCAATTGAAGCTCCAACCCAAAAGTTGCTCCACATTGCAAGTGCAATCCCACAACAACAATTGGCCCAACAAGTGCAGAGCACCTCCAACCCCAACAACAATTGAAAAAACTACAAGTGCAGCTCCAACCACAACAACTTTCTCACACTACAACTACAGCAGCACACACACAACAATTGCTCCAGCTACAAGTGCAGCACCACTGACAACCATTGCCTCAACAAGTGCAGGTCGAATCACAAACAACTGCTCCACTACAACTGCAGCTCCACCTCAACAAATGCTCACACAACATTGCAGACAAGCACACACAACAACAATTGCTCCAACTACAAGTGCTCCAACCCACCAATCACACAACAGCACATTGCTCCAACTACAACTGCAGCAGCACACACAACAACTGCTCCCAACTACAACTGCAGCTGCATCCACAACCATTTTTCTCCAGCTACAAGTGCAGCACCACTGACAACAATTGCCCAACAACAAGTGCAGGTCCAATCACAACAACTGCTCCAACTACAACTGCAGCTGCACAGACAACAATTGCTCCAGCTACAAGTCCAGCTCCAATCACAACAACTCCTCCAACTACAACTGCAGCAGCACCCACAACCATAGCTAAAAAACGACAAGTGCTGCACCACCAACAACAACTGCCCAGACAACAAGTGAAGCTCCAACCCCAACAACTCACCCCACAAAAGTGCAACCCCAGCTCAACCCAACAACAGGTTGGCCCAGGCACAACAAGAGCAACTCCACACAATTGCTCCAACACAACACTAAAACTGCAGCAGCACACACAACAATTGCTCCAGGTACAAGTGCAGCACCAATGACAACAATTGCCCCAACAATAAGTGCAGCTCCAATTACAACAACTGCTCCAACTACACCTGAATCAGCACACACTACAACTGCTGCAACTACAACTGCAGCTCCACCCACAACCATTGCTAAAACGACAAGTGCCGCACCACCAACAACTGCCCAGACGACAAGTGAAGCTCCAACCTCGACAAATGCTCACACAACAAGTGCAGCAGCACACACAACAATTGCTCCAGCTACAAGTGCAGCACCACTGACAACCATTGCTCCAACTACAACTGCAGCAGCACACACAACAACTGCTCCAACTACAACTGCAGCTGCATCCACAACCATTTCTCCAGCTACAAGTGCAGCACCACTGACAACAATTGCCCCAACAAGAAGTGCAGCTCCAATCACAACATCTGCTCCAACTACAACTGCAGCTGCCAACTACAACTCCAGCTACAAGTGCAGCTGACAACAACACAACCAACTCTGCTCCAACTACAACTGCAGCTGCACCCACAACCATTGCTAAAACGACAAGTGCCGCACCACCAACAACAACTGCCCAGACAACAAGTGAAGCTCCAACCCTCAACTACAAGTGCAACCCCATCAACAACAGTTGCCCCCAACAACAAGAGCAACTCCAACCCCAACAATTTCTCACACTACAAAACTGCAGCAGCACACACAACAATTGCTCACAGGTACAAGTACAGCAGCACCAATGACAACAATTGCTCCAACTACAAGTGCAGCACCACTGACAACCATTGCTCCAACTACAACTGCAGCAGCACACACAACAACTGCTCCAACTACAACTGCAGCTGCACCCACAACCATTGCTCCACGACAAGTGCAGCACCACCAACAACAAACTGCCCAACGACAAGTGAAGCTCCAAGCTCAACAAGTGCTCACACAATCTGCTCAGCAACACAACTGCTCCAGCTACAAGTGCAGCACCACTGACAACCATTGCTCCAACTACAACTGCAGCAGCACACACAACAACTGCTCCAAACAACTGCAGCTGCATCCACAACCATTTCTCCAGCTACAAGTGCAGCACCACTGACAACAAGTGCCCCAACAACAAGTGCAGCTCCAAGCCACAACATCAAGAAGTGAAGCTCCATCCACCAAGCTCACACTACAACTGCAGCTGCACAGACGACAATTGCTCCAGCTACAAGTGCAGCTCCAATCACAACTCCTCCAACTACAACTGCAGCAGCACCCACAACCATAGCTAAAAAGACAAGTGCTGCACCACCAACAACAGCTGCCCAGACAACAAGTGAAGCTCCAACCCCAACAACTACAAGTGCAACCCCATCAACAACAGTTGGCCCAACAACAAGAGCAACTCCAACCCCAACAATTGAAGAAACTACAAGTGAAGCTCCAACCACAACAATTTTTCACACTAAAACTGCAGCAGCACACACAACAATTGCTCCAGCTACAAGTGCAGCACCACTGACAACCATTGCCTCAACAAGTGCAGGTCAAATCAAAACAACTGCTCCAACTACAACTGCAGCTGCACAGACAACAATTGCTCCAGCAACAAGTCCAGCTCCAATCACAACAACTCCTCCAACTGCAACTGCAGCAGCACCCACAACCATAGCTAAAACGACAAGTGCAGCACCACCAACAACAACTGCCCACACGGCAATTGAAGCTCCTACCACAAAAGTTGCCCAATTGCAAGTGCAATCCCATCAACAACAATTGGCCCAACAACAGCACCTCCAACCCCAACAATTGCTCAAACTACAAGTGCAGCCCAGGCACAACAATTGCCCCAACAAAAGTGCAGCGTTCCAGTACACAACTGCTCCACAACTACACCTGAATCAGCAACACACAACAATTGCTCCAACTACAACTGCAGCAGTCCAATCACAACAACTGCTCCAACTACAACTGCAGCTGCATCCACAACCATTGCTAAAAAAACAAGTGCCGCACCACCAACAACAACTGCCCAAGTGAAGCTCCAACTGCAAGTGAAGCTCCAACCCCAACAATTGCTCCAGCTACAAGTGCAGCACCACTGACAACCATTGCCCCAACAACAAGTGCAGGTCAATCAAAACAACTGCTCCAACTGCAGCTGCAGCTGCACAGACGACAATTGCTCCAGCTACAAGTGCAGCTCACACAAGCCATTGCCCCAACCACAACTGCCCACAAACTCCAATCACAACTCCACAACTACAACTGCAGCAGCACCCACAACCATTGCTAAAACGACAAGTGCAGCACCACAACACCAACAACAGCCCAGATGGCAAGTGAAGCTCCAACCCCAACAAGAGCTCACACAATGACTGCAGCAGCACACACAACAATTGCTCCAGGTACAAGTGCACCACCAATGACAAACATTGCCCCAACAATAAGTGCAGCTCCAATCAACAACTGTTCCAACAACTGCTCCAACTGCAGCGCCCACCCACAACCATAGCTAAAACGACAAGTGCCGCACCACCAACAACAACTGCCCACACAACAATTGAAGCTCCTACCACAACAGTTGCTCCAATTGCAACTGCAATCCCATCAACAACACTTGGCCCAACAACAAGAGCAACTCCAACCCCAACAATTGAAGGAACTACAAGTCCAGCTCCAGTCACAATTACTCCAACAACAAGTGCAGTTTCAGCCACAACAGGTTCTCCACCTACAAGTGAAGCTCCAACCACAACAATTGCTCCAACTACAACTGCAGCAGCACACACAACAAACTGCTCCAACTACAACTGCAGCTGCATCCACAACCATTGCTAAAACGACAAGTGCCGTGCACCAACAACAACAACAACTGCCCAGATGACAAGTGAAGCTCCAACCTCAACAAGTGCTCACACAACAAGTGCAGTTCCAGCCACAACAGGTATTCCACCAAGAAGTGAAGCTCCATCCACAACAAGAGCTCACACAACGACTGCAGCAGCACAGACGACAATTGCTCCAGCTACAAGTGCAGCTCCAATCACAACTCCTCCAACTACAACTGCAGCAGCACCCACAACCATAGCTAAAAAGACAAGTGCTGCACCACCAACAACAGCTGCCCCCAGACAACAAGTGAAGCTCCAACCCCAACAACTACAAGTGCAACCCCATCAACAACAATTGGCCCAACAACAAGAGCACCTCCAACCCCAACAATTGAAGAAACTACAAGCGCAGCCCCAGGCACAACAAGTGGTCCAACAACAAGTGCCGTTCCAGCCACAACAGGTCTCTCCACCTACAAGTGAAGCTCAAACCACAACATTGCCTGCTCCAAACTACAACTGCTCCAACAACAACTGCAGCAGCACACAACAACTGCTCCAACTACAACTGCAGCTGCATCCCACAACCATTGCTAAAACGACAAGTGCCGCACCACCAACAACAACTGCCCAGACGACAAGTGAAGCTCCAACCTCAACAAAATTGCTCACACAACAAGTGCAGTTCCAGCCACAACAGGTAACCCACCAACTGACACCAAGCAAGTAAAGCTCCAACCACGACAATTGCTCACACTACAACTGCAGCAGCAACAACAATTGCTCCAGCTACAAGTGCAGCACCACTGACAACATTGCCCCAACACAACAAGTGCAGCTCCAGCTCCAATCACAACATCTGCTCCAACTACAACTGCAGCTGCACAGATTGACAATTGCTCCACTACAAGTGCAGCTCCAATCACAACTCCTCCAACTACAACTGCAGCAGCACCCACAACCATAGCTAAAAAGACAAGTGCTGCACCACACAACAACAACACTGCCCAGACAACAAGTGAAGCTCCAACCCACAACAAGTTGCTCACACATCAACAAGTGCAATCCCATCAACACAACAATTGGCCCAACACAACAAGAGCAACTCCAACCCCAACAATTGCTCACACTAAAAGCAGCAGCACACACAACAATTGCTCCAGCTAAAACAAGTGCAGCACCAATGACAACAATTGCCCCAACAACAAGTGCAGCTCCAATCACAACAACTGCTCCAACTACAACTGCAGCAGCACACTCCTCCAAACAACTGCTCCAACTACAACTGCAGCTGCACCCACAACCATTGCCACAAAACGACAAGTGCCGCACCACCCACAACAACTGCCCAGACGACAAGTGAAGCTCCAACCTCAACAAAGTGCTCACACAACAAGTGCTACAAGCAGCACACACAAGTGCTCCAGCTACAAGTGCAGCTACAACCACTGACAACCATTGCTCCAACTACAACTGCAGCAGCAGCACACACAACAACTGCTCCAAGTACAACTGCAGCTGCATCCACAACCATTTCTCCAGCTACAAGTGCAGCACCACTGACAACAATTGCCCAACAACAAGTGCAGCTCCAATCACAACATCTGCTCCAACTACAACTGCAGCTGCACAGACGACAATTGCTCCAGCTACAAGTGCAGCTCCAATCACAACTCCTCCAACTACAACTGCAGCAGCACCCACAACCATAGCTAAAAAGACAAGTGCTGCACCACCAACAACAGCTGCCCAGACAACAAGTGAAGCTCCAACCCCAACAACTACAAGTGCAACCCCATCAACAACAGTTGGCCCAACAACAAGAGCAACTCCAACCCCAAAATTGAAGAAACTACAAGTGAAGCTCCAACCCACAACAATTTTTCACACTAAAACTGCAGCAGCACACACAACAATTGCTCCAGCTACAAGTGCAGCACCACTGACAACCATTGCCTCAACAAGTGCAGGTCAAATCAAAACAACTGTTCCAACTACAACTGCAGCTGCACAGACAACAATTGCTCCAGCTACAAGTCCAGCTCCAATCACAACAACTCCTCCAACTGCAACCGCAGCAGCACCCACAACCATAGCTAAAACGACAAGTGCAGCACCACCAACAACAACTGCCCACACAACAATTGAAGCTCCTACCACAAAGTTGCTCCAATTGCAAGTGCAATCCCATCAACAACAATTGGCCCAACAACAAGAGCACCTCCAACCCCAACAATTGAAAAAACTACAAGCGCAGCTCCAACCACAACAAATGGTCAACAACAAGTGCGTTCCAGCCACAACAGGTTCTCCACCTACAAGTGAAGCACAACCACAACAATTGCTCCAACTACAACTGCAGCAGCACTGCACACACAACAACTGCTCCAACTACAACTGCAGCTGCATCCACAACCATTGCTAAAACAACAAGCGCCGCACCAACAACAACTGCCCAGACGACAAGTGAAGCTCCAACCTCAACAAGTGCTCACACAACAAGTGCAACCAACAACAATTGGCCCAACAACAAGAGCACCTCCAACCCCAACAATTGAAGAAACTACAAGCGCAGCCCAGGCACACAAGTGGCCCAACAACAAGTGCCGTTGCAGCCACAACAGGTATTCCACAAGTAAAGCTCCAACCACGACAATTGCTCACACTACATCTGCAGCAGCATACACAACCATTGCTCCAGCTACAAGTGCAGCACCACTGACACAAATTGCCCCAACAACAACTGCAGCTCCAATCACAACAACAACTGCTCTAAAACTACAAAGTGCAGCAGCCCCAACAACTGCTAAAACGACAAGTGCACCACCACACCAACATTTGACTCCAGTGAAGCTCCAAGCCCAACAAGTGCTCACACAACAAGTGCAGCAGTTGCACACAACAATTGCCCCCACAACAAGTGCAGCACCACTGACTGACCAATCCAACAACAATGCAGTTCACACACACTGCTCCAACTACAACTGCAGCTGCACAGACGACAATTGCTCCAGCTACAAGTGCAGCTCCAATCACAACTCCTCCAACTACAACTGCAGCAGCACCCACAACCATAGCTAAAAAGACAAGTGCTGCACCACCAACAACAGCTGCCCAGACAACAAGTGAAGCTCCAACCCCAACAACTACAAGTGCAACCCATCAACAACAGTTGGCCCAACAACAAGAGCAACTCCAACCCCAACAATTGAAGAAACTACAAGTGAAGCTCCAACCACAACAATTTTTTCACACTAAAACTGCAGCAGCACACACAACAATTGCTCCAGCTACAAGTGCAGCACCACTGACAACCATTGCCTCAACAAGTGCAGGTCAAATCAAAACAACTGCTCCAACTACAACTGCAGCTGCACAGACAACAATTGCTCCAGCAACAAGTCCAGCTCAATCACAACAACTCCTCCAACTGCAACTGCAGCAGCACCCACAACCATAGCTAAAACGACAAGTGCAGCACCACCAACAACAACTGCCCCACACATCAATTGAAGCTCCTACCACAAAAGTTGCTCCAATTGCAAGTGCAATCCCATCAACAACAATTGCCCAACAACAAGAGCACCTCCAACCCACAACAACTGAAGAAACTACAAGCGCAGCCCCAGGCACAACAAGTGGTCCAACAACAAGTGCCGTTCCAGCCACAACAGGTATTCCACCAAGAAGTAAAGCTCCAACCACAACAATTGCTCACACTACAACTGCAGCAGCATACACAGCATACACAACCATTGCTCCAGCTACAAGTGCAGCACCACTGACACAACCATTGCCCCAACAACAAGTGCAGCTCCAATCACAACAACTGCTCCAACTACAACTGCATCAGCAGCACCCATAACCATTGCTAAAACGACAAGTGCAGCACCCCACCATTGCACCAACAACAGCCCAGATGGCAAGTGAAGCTCCAACCCCAACAAGAGCTCACACAATGACTGCAGCAGCACACACAACAATTGCTCCAGGTACAAGTGCAGCACCAATGACAACAATTGCCCCAACAATAAGTGCAGCTCCAATCACAACAACTGTTCCAACTGCAACTGCCGCTGCACCCACAACCATGCTAAAACGACAAGTGCCGCACCACCAACAACAACAACTGCCCACACAACAATTGAAGCTCCTACCACAACAGTTGCTCCAATTGCACCTGCAATCCCATCAACAACACTTGGCCCAACAACAAGAGCAACTCCAACCCCAACAATTGAAGGAACTACAAGTCCAGCTCCAGTCACAATTACTCCAACAACAAGTGCAGTTTCAGCCACAACAGGTTCTCCACCTACAAGTGAAGCTCCAACCACAACAATTGCTCCAACTACAACTGCAGCAGCACACACAACAACTGCTCCAACTACAACTGCAGCTGCATCCACAACCATTGCTAAAACGACAAGTGCCGCACCACCAACAACAACTGCCCAGACGACAAGTGAAGCTCCAACCTCAACAAGTGCTCACACAACAAGTGCAGTTCCAGCCACAACAGGTATTCCACCAAAGTGAAGCTCCATCCACAACAAGAGCTCACACAACGACTGCAGCAGCACAGACGACAATTGCTCCAGCTACAAGTGCAGCTCCAATCACAACTCCTCCAACTACAACTGCAGCAGCACCCACAACCATAGCTAAAAAGACAAGTGCTGCACCACCAACAACAGCTGCCCAGACAACAAGTGAAGCTCCAACCCCAACAACTACAAGTGCAACCCCATCAACAACAATTGGCCCAACAACAAGAGCAACTCCAACCCCAACAATTGAAGAAACTACAAGTGCAGCCCACACAACAATTGCTCCAACAACAAGTGCGCACACACACAACATTGCTCCAACTACAAGTGCAGCAAGTGAAACAATTGCTCAACAACAAGTGCAGCAAATCCAAAACAATTGCTCCAACTACAACTGCAGCACCAGACAACAATTGCCCCCACTACAAGCAGCTGCAATCACAACTGCACAACACAACTGCTCCAACTACAACTGCAGCTGCCCCCACAACCATTGCTAAAACGACAAGTGCCGCACCACCAACAACAACTGCCCAGACGACAATTGAAGCTCCAACCTCAACAAGTTGCTCACACAATTGCAAGTGCAATCCCATCAACAACAATTGGCCCAACAACAAGAGCACCTCCAACCCCAACAATTGAAGAAACTACAAGCGCAGCCCCAAGCACAACAAGTGGTCCAACAACAAGTGCCGTTCCAGCCACAACAGGTTTCTCCACCTACAAGTGAAGCTCCAACCACAACAATTGCTCCACTACAACTGCAGCATCAACACACAACAACTGCTCCAACTACAACTGCAGCTGCATCCACAACCATTGCTAAAACGACAAGCGTCGCACCACCAACAACAACTGCCCAGACGACAAGTGAAGCTCCAACCTCAACAAACAAGTGCTCACAACAACAAGTGCAATCCCATCAACAACAATTGGCCCAACAACAAGAGCACCTCCAACCCCAACACATTGAAAACTACAAGTGCAGCTCCAACACACAACAGTACAAGGTCCAACAACAAGTGCCGTTGCAGCCACAACAATTGCTCCACTACAAGTGCAGCACCACTCCAACCACTCAACAACTTGCAGTCACAACACCCAACATTGCTCAGCTACAGCAGCAGCACCACACAACCATTGCTCCAGCTACAAGTGCAGCACCACTGACAACAATTGCTCCAGCTACAAGTGCAGCTCCACATCACAACAACTCCTCCAACTACAACTGCAGCAGCACCCACAACCATGCTAAAACGACAAGTGCGCACCACAACAACAACAGCTGCCCCCACAACAACAATTGAAGCTCCAACCCCCACAACAGTTGCTCCAATTACAAGTGCAATCCCATCAACAACAATTGGCCCAACAACAAGAGCAACTCCAACCCCAACAATTCACAAATACAAGTCCAGCTCCAGTCACAACAATTACTCCAACAACAAGTGCAAGTTTCAGCCACAAAACAGGTTGCTCCACCTACAAGTGAAGCTGCACACCACAACAATTGCTCCAACTACAAGTGCAGCAGCCACACACAACAACTGCTCCAACTACAACTGCAGCTGCACCCACAACCATTGCTAAAACGACAAGTGCGCACCACAACAACAACTCCCCCAGACGACACAAGTGAAGCTCCAACCACAACAAGTGCTCACACAACAAGTGCAATCCCATCAACAACAATTGGCCCAACAACAAGAGCACCTCCAACCCCCAACAATTGAAAAAACTACAAGCGCAGCTCCAGGCACAACAAATTTTTCCACACAAAACTACAGTTGCAGCCACAACATTGCTCCAGCTACAAGAAGTAAAGCAGCAACCACTGACACCATTGCCTCAACAAGTGCAGGTCGAATCAAAACAACTGCTCCAACTACAACTGCAGCTGCACAGACAACAATTGCTCCAAAGCTACAACTGCAGCAGCCACACAACAACTCCTCCAACTACAACTGCAGCTGCATCCCCACAACCATAGCTAAAAAGACAAGTGCTGCACCACAACAACAGCTGCCCCCCAGACAACAAGTGAAGCTCCAATCCAACAACATCTGTTCCAACTAGAAGTGCAGCTGCACCCCATCAACAACAGTTGGCCCACAACAAAAGCAACTCCAACCCCCAACAATTTCCTCACACTAAAACTGCAGCAGCACAGACACAACAATTGCTCCAGCTACAAGTGCAGCACCAATGACAACAATTGCCCCAACAATAAGTGCAGCTCCAAACAACAACTGCTGCAACTACAACTGAAGCAGCACACACTACTGCTCCAACTACAACTGCAGCTGCACTCACAACCATTGCTAAAACGACAAGTGCCGCACCACCACCAACAACAACTGCCCAGACGACAAGTGAAGCTCCAACCTCAACAAGTGCTCACACAACAAGTGCAGCAGCACACACAATTGCTCCAGCTACAAGTGCAGCACCACTGACAACCATTGCTCCAACTACAACTGCAGCAGCACACACAACAACTGCTCCAAGTACAACTGCAGCTGCATCCACAACCATTTGCTCCAGCTACAAGTGCAGCTCCAATCACAACTCCTCCAACTACAACTGCAGCAGCAGCACTCACAACCATAGCTAAAAAGACAAGTGCTGCACCACCAACAACAGCTGCCCAGACAACAAGTGAAGCTCCAACCCCAACAACTACAAGTGCAAACCCCATCAACAACAGTTGGCCCAACAACAAGAGCAACTCCAACCCCAACAATTGAAGAAACTACAAGTGAAGCTCCAACCACAACAATTTTTCACACTAAAACTGCAGCAGCACACACAACAATTGCTCCAGCTACAAGTGCAGCACCACTGACAACCATTGCCTCAACAAGTGCAGGTCAAATCAAAACAACTGTTCCAACTACAACTGCAGCTGCACAGACAACAATTGCTCCAGCTACAAGTCCAGCTCAAATCACAACAACTCCTCCAACTGCAAGTGCAGCAGCACCCACAACCATAGCTAAAACGACAAGTGCAGCACCACCAACAACAACTGCCCACACATCAATTGAAGCTCCTACCACAAAAGTTGCTCCAATTGCAAGTGCAATCCCATCAACAACAATTGGCCCAACAACAAGAGCACCTCCAACCCCAACAACTGCACCTCCAACCCCAACAATTGAAGAAACTACAAGCGCAGCCCCAGGCACAACAAGTGGTCCAACAACAAGTGCCGTTCCAGGCACAACAGGTATTCCACCAAGAAGTAAAGCTCCAACCACGACAATTGCTCACACTACAACTGCAGCAGCATACACAACCATTGCTCCAGCTACAAGTGCTGCACCACCAACAACATTGCAGCCCAACTGCGCAGACACAACAAGTGAAGCTCCTCCAAGACTGACAAGTGCAGCTCAACAACTACAACTGCTCACACCCACCAACAACAGTTGGCCCAACCACTAAAACGACAAGTGCACCACCAACCCCAACAATTGAAGAAACTACAAGTGAAGCTCCAACCACAACAAGAGCTCACACAAAACTGCAGCAGCACACACGACAATTGCTCCAGCTACAAGTGCAGCACCACTGACAACCATTGCCCCAACAACAAGTGCAGCTCCAATCACAACATCTGTTCCAACTGCAACTGCCGCTGCACCCACAACCATTGCTAAAACGACAAGTGCCGCACCACCAACAACAAACTGCCCACACAACAATTGAAGCTCCTACCACAACAGTTGCTCCAATTGCACCTGCAATCCCATCAACAACACTTGGCCCAACAACAAGAGCAACTCCAACCCCAACAATTGAAGGAAATACAAGTCCAGCTCCAGTCACAATTACTCCAACAGCAAGTGCAGTTTCAGCCACAACAGGTTCTCCACCTACAAGTGAAGCTCCAACCACAACAATTGCTCCAACTACAACTGCAGCAGCACACACAACAACTGCTCCAACTACAACTGCAGCTGCATCCACAACCATTGCTAAAACGACAAGTGCCGCACCACCAACAACAACTGCCCAGACGACAAGTGAAGCTCCAACCTCAACAAGTGCTCACACAACAAGTGCAGTTCAACAACAGCCCACTGACAAGGTACCATTGCCTCAACAAGTGCAGCTCGAATCCACAACAACTGCTCACACAACAACTGCAGCAGCAGCACAGATGACAATTGCTCCAGCTACAAGTGCAGCTCAATCACAACTCCTCCAACTACAAACTGCAGCAGCACCCACAACCATAGCTAAAAAGACAAGTGCTGCACCACCAACAACAGCTGCCCAGACAACAAGTGAAGCTCCAACCCCAACAACTCCAACAAGTGCAACACCCATCAACAACAGTTGGCCCAACAACAAGAGCAACTCCAACCCCAACAATTTCTCACACTAAAACTGCAGCAGCACACACAACAATTGCTCCAGGTACAAGTGCAGCACCAATGACAATAATTGCCCCAACAACAAGTGCAGCTCCAATTACAAGAACTGCTCCAACTACAACTGCAGCAGCACACACTACAACTGCTCCAACTACAACTGCAGCTGCACCCACAACCATTGCTAAAACGACAAGTGCCGCACCACCAACAACAACTGCCCAGACGACAAGTGAAGCTCCAACCTCAACAAGTGCTCACACAACAAGTGCAGCAGCACACACACAACAACTGCTCCAAGTACAAACTGCAGCTGCATCCACAACACTTTGCTCCAGCTACAAGTGCAGCACCACTGACAACAATTGCTCCAACAACAAGTGCAGCTCCAATCACAACATCTGCTCCATCTACAACTGCAGCTGCATCCACAACCATTGCTAAAATGACAAGTGCAGCACCACCACCAAAAACAGCCCAGATGGCAAGTGAAGCTCCAACCCCAACAAGAGCTCACACAATGACTGCAACAGCACACACAACAATTGCTCCAGGTACAAGTGCAGCACCAATGACAACAATTGCCCCAACAATAAGTGCAGCTCCAATCACAACATCTGCTCCAACTACAACTGCAGGAGCACCCACAACCATTGCTAAAACGACAAGTGCCGCACCACCACCACAACAACAAGTGCCCACACAACAATTGAAGCTCCTTACCACAACAGTTGCTCCAATTGCAAGTGTAATCCCATCAACAACAATTGGCCCAACAACAAGAGCAACTCTAACCCCAACAATTGAAGGAACTACAAGTCCAGCTCCAGTCACAATTACTCCAACAACAAGTGCAGTTTCAGCCACAACAGGTTCTCCACCTACAAGTGAAGCTCCAACCACAACAGTTGCCCCAACAATAAGTGCAGCTCCAATCACAACATCTGTTCCAACTACAACTGCCGCTGCACCCACAACCATTGCTAAAACGACGAGTGCCGCACCACCAACAACAACTGCCCACACAACAATTGAATTTCCTACCACAACAGTTGCTCCAATTGCAAGTGCAATCCCATCAACAACAATTGGCCCAACAACAAGAGCACCTCCATCCCCAACAATTGAAGAAACTACAAGCACAGCCCCAGGCACAACAAGTGGTCCAACAACAAGTGCGGTTCCAGCCACAACAGGTTCTCCACCTACAAGTGAAGCTCAAACCACAACAATTGCTCCAACTACAACTGCAGCAGCACACACAACAACTGCTCCAACTACAACTGCAGCTGCATCCACAACCATTGCTAAAACGACAAGCGTCGCACCACCAACAACTGCCCAGACGACAAGTGAAGCTCCAACCTCAACAACTACAAGTGCAACACCATCAACAACAGTTGGCCCAACAACAAGAGCAACTCCAAACCCAACAATTGAAGAAACTACAAGTGAAGCTCAAACCACAACAATTTCTCACGCTAAAACTGTAGCAGCACACACAACAATTGCTCCATCTACAAGTGCAGCACCACTGACAACCATTGCCTCAACAAGTGCAGGTCAAATCAAAACAACTGCTCCAACTACAACTGCAGCTGCACAGACAACAATTGCCCCAACAATAAGTGCAGCTCCAATCACAACAACTGTTCCAACTACAACTGCCGCAGCACCCACAACCATTGCTAAAACGACAAGTGCAACACTGTCAACAACAACTGCCCAGACTACACTTGAAGCTCCAACCCCATCAAGTGCTCACACTACAACTGCAGAAGCACACACAAAAATTTCTCCAGCTACAAGTTCCGCACAACCGACAACAATTGCCCCAACAACAAGTGCAGCTCCAATCACAACTGCTCCAACATCGACTGCAGCAGCACACACAACCATTGCTAAAATGACAAGTACAGCAGCACCACCACCAACAACAACTGCCCACACTACAATTGAAGCTCCTACCCCCACAATTGCTCACACAACAACTGCAGCAGCACACACAACAATTGTTCCATCTAGAAGTGCAGCTACAACCGCAACAATTTCTAAATATACAACACAGCCCCATCAACATCAACTGGTGCAACTACACGTGCACCTCAAATCGCATCTATAGGCCCAAATACAAGTGGACCACAAACTGCAACAACAGGCCCAACTACAAGAGCAACTCCATTCCCAATAATTGCACAAACTACAAGTGCAGCTCCAGGCACAACAAATGCTCCTACAACAACTGTAGTTCCTGCGACAACAGTTATTCCACCTAGAGGTGAAGCTCCAACCCCAACAACTACAAGTGCAGCCCCATCAAGTGCTCACACTACAACTGCAGAAGCACACACAAAAATTTCTCCAGCTATAAGTTCAGCAGAACTGACAACAATTGCCCCAACAACAAGTGCAGCTCCAGGCACAACAAATGCTCCAACAACAAGTGCAGGTTCTGCGAAAACAGGTACTCCACCTACAATTGAAGCTCCAACCACAATTGTTCACACTACAACTGCAGCACCACTGACAACAATTTCCCCAACAAGTGCAGCTCCTATCACAAGAACTCCTCAAACTACAACTGCAGGAGCACCCACAACCATTGCTAAAATGACAAGTGCACAAGTGAAGCACCACCAACACAACTGCACCACCACAACAACTGCCCATAGCTGAAGCTCCAAAAAAGTTGCTCCAGCTACAAGTGCTGCACCGCACCACACAGGCTGCACACCGCCAACAACAGCTGTCCAGACAACTACAAGTGAACCTCCAACCCCAACAATTGCTCACACAACATCTGCAGCAGCACAGATGACAATTGCTCCATCTAGAAGTGCAGCTACAATCACAACAATTGCTAAATCTACAACAATGGCCCCATCAACATCAACTGCCCAAACTACAAGTACAGCACCACCAAAAACAACTGCCCCACCCACAAGTGGACCTTCAACCTCAACAACTGTTGCAGCTGCAACTGAAGGTCTTACAACATCTGAATCTCTGAGGACCACAACTAGTCTGTTGACTAAAACTGTATCTCCCCCCAAAATCACTGCAGAAAGTACACCAACTACAAGTGCAGCACCACCAACAACAATTACTCAAACTCCAGGTGTTGCCCTACTCACAACAACTATTCCAAGTACAAGTGTAGCACCACCCAAAACAATTTCTCCAACTACAAGTGAAGCTCCAACTACAAGAGTTCCACCCACAACTGAAGGTCCTGCAACAACTGAAACTCTGAGCACGTCAAGTAATCCAAGAACTACAATGGTATCTCCCACGACAACATCTTTAGCAAGTGCAGGTCCAACCCGATCAAATTTTCCAACCACAAGTCAAAGTCCTACAAGTGAATCTCTGACCACCAGAAATGGTCCAACATCTACATCTGTATCTTTTGCTACTGCGACTTCTCCCTCCATTACTGCAAGTGTTCTACCTATTCCAGCTGCCCCAACTCTCTCTGGAATGACGACCACCAAAGCCGCTCAAACAACCTGGAAACCAGCTACCAGGTATGTTCCTATTTTTATCCTTAAGAGTTCCTTTCCATTTTGTGAAATAACTTATCTTAGCAACCTAATTCGCTTTTTGTCTCCATGTGTTTCTTCAGCCTTGTCAATGTTTTTATTTTCATCCGACTTGTGTTCCACACCATGAAACCTGTCCCGTGTGAGTGTGAGATTATACCCCTGGTCAGCACTCTCTTGAATGGTCATGAAAGTCACTCGATTGATCCAGTGAAGTTCCAAAACAGTGCTTTTGAGAGTAAGTCACACGCTAACAAACCCCATCTTTCTATCCGTCCCGTCAGCTTCAAGTCCATCACCTTCAATTCTTTGACAATGTTCCAAGGACCCTTTTAGCTAATGTATAAGATTCCTTTTTCAGTTATTTTCTTTCATAGCATTTGGAAGCCAAAAAATAATCTTATGAAACTGAGTATACATTCTTTTATTTTATAAAAGCATACTCAAACAGTTCTGCATTGCAGTGTATGCATTTCAATGAGGCAAATATTGCGGAAGAGTTCATGTTAGGAAATCACGTTGAACTGCTACAATAAAGTTGTTTTTTTCTCTCAGAACTATCCAAAAATTCATTTGCTTTGAGTCTGGGCTATCAGATAAATAACATGGATATGCCAGAGAACTTTGGACAAAGGCGTGAGACGTACAAATCAATTCAGAACTCCATCGACAACCTGGTGAGCCGATCTGTTCAGCATACATTTAGAGTAGGACCACAAAAGTGTTTGACCAGTCACTAATTCCAGATATTGCTATAATAACATGCTTATTATTGCAAGTTATTTTGAGAATATGAGGTATAATTTCATACAACAAAATGTCTAAAATGATTTTTGAATCGTGATGATTTAGCATTCTAACCTCAATGCTGTAATCCAGCTAATTCTACAGTGCAGCTACTACAAGTCATCTCTTGTATCACAAACCCAGAGGCATTATTTTTAAAAAAATTTTAAATTTCTTTGTTTTTACTTTGACCTTTGGTTTTTAGTTGAACATCATTCTGAGCAAACCTGGTGCAAATATTTCCATCTTTCCACAAGCAAAATATATGTAAGTCCCAGCTGGGAGTCTCTGCTTTTATTTATTTATTTATTTATTTCATTGAGCTTTAAATAAACATCAAAACGACAAATTAAAGACACACATAGAATGACAATTTCTTTGAGAGCCAACTTGCATCTCTTGTGTTGCTTCAAACAAAAACTGACATATTTATGCAGACAAGGTGTAATTTCTTCCTTGTCATCATATGTACACAAGGCGTATTTCATCAGTACGAAGCCAAGCTTTAAATAATTCTGCTTTTATTATGTTCCTACAGGTACGCGCCTAATCAGATTAATGCAACTGTGGAGTACGTCTATCGGCAAGATGACATCAAACAGCCAAGCAAATTCTTGTCTGCGATACTGACAATTAGTGGTAGGTTGCTCAAAATACACAAAACAGCTGTTGAAAAGGTGATCAAGCTGTATTTCAGACAAATACTAGAGTTCCTTAGCAGCACCCAGCTAGCACAGTTGCACAGCACAGATGCATAAAATGTATGCAACAGAATAGATGTAATATTTACCCAGACACTTATCAACACATAAAACAGTAGAAGAAACAGTAGCCTGTTTAAAATAAAGTAACGTTAATACAAGCAACCATGACAAGGACTTGAATAGTTTGGACAAAAGCAGAAACCGTTCATATTCTCAATCGCTATATTTTAGCGGCAGCTCCAGAACAGTGCAATTCTAAACAATACATAAAAATAGGACCTGGGATGAATTTCATGTCACAAGATTTCAAATTCTAATTATGTCGAGGTGTTTTAGGTTGGAACTAGAGTAGAAAATTCCTTACCTGGAAACTTCACGGGGATTGGTCCAAAATAAGGAACACTGGAGCACCTATCCAGTCCTCTTTTATTTAGCTGGCTTGAAGCACATCTTATTTATAGTTTTAGGTTATAAACAAATGCACATCTTAAACAATTTGTAAATATAGAAATGGTATCTCGTCAATATCCATCATAAATGTAGCATTTACATTTTTAAGTTTTAGGCGTTTATCCAGATCAACTTGCACCAAGGAAAGACCTACAGTAGATTCAAAAATCACCAACATTCCTAGTAGAGCTAGAAGATCCAAACAACTTCTATGATCATTTGTCTGCCTTGAATGTTCAACATTCATATGTAGCCTAATATGCTTTGGTAAGAGCATCAAAACAGCACAATACACCAGTGTTAGAGTCAAAAGGCGACCTGAACGGGCTAAAATGGAAACGCATACGCATTATTCTACGCCAAAATTGCAAAGTCCTCAATGTTTTTACTGACGTACCTGGACCACTGCTGGACAACCCAACAAACTGTGAGACTTTCAACTGTTGAGAGCTTAAAGTGCATGATTAAATCACCTGGCGTGTACATCCGAAGCCCATGATTTACATGATCACACTCTCCGAATGGAATCGCTAAGATCATAAAAATCACAACCTACTGCTCACATCGTAGCCTATGATAATAGTTGGCCGAATATACCGGTCACCTCTCCCGCACTTTCGCAAGGTGGCAAAAATGCTGTCAAGAATGATGCCTGTGGCTTTGGATAGAAGTGCCCTTTGAAACATCACAAAAGAATGTCTGGTCATTTTGCCAGCTATGAATGATTCATAAGCATTTTTAAAAAAAAGGTTTTCTGCGGTCATAAAGCTGTTCGGTTTACTCAGGATGTCATGAGCAGTTTCACTAGCACAGTGGTCTCCAACCCTGGCCTGGAGAGCTTCAGGGTCTGCTGCTTTTCATAATGACTCTGCACTTCATGAATCATTTAGAGCAGTTGATTACACACTTAACTCAACTCACCTGGTGTCTTGGATCTCAATTGGGTGCTGATTTTAAGGTGAAAACAAAACCAGCAGACCCTGTAGCTCTCCAGGGCCAGGCTTGGAGACCACTGCACTAGCACCACACAGGCATGCCACGGTTATCTTGAAAATATGGCCCAGAGTCCCTTTGCTGGATGAAGTCCCAGCTTGATAAGTTTGCATTACTCATTGTGTCTGTGCATTCAGGTCTGGCCCCCACTGCAGCCCCCCCCACCACAAGGGGCCCTGTCCTGCAGCTGATCACAAGTACAGCAGGCAGGTTCCCTGGATGGGCCCTGGCCATCATCATCCCCTGCAGTATCATCATCCTCCTCCTCCCCTTCTGGATCTTCCTGGGTGTAAGTACTGCAGTGTGTGTGTGTGTGTGCACTTGTAATACTACCTTTGTGTGGACCAAATGTCCCCACACGGATAGAAAGATGAGGAACATTATGCGTTGTGGGGACATTTTGCTGGTCCCCACAAGGTCAATGGGCTGTTTTAGGGTTATGATTTAGGATTAAGGTTAGGGTTACAATTAGGTTAAGGTTAGGGTTAAGGTTAGGCATTTAGTGGTTGGGGATAGGGTTAGAGGTTACGGAATGAATGTAGTCAATGGGAAGTCCTCACAAGGATAGCAATACGGGACTGTGTGTGTGTGTATGTGTGTACCTGCGTACCTGCATAATTGTGTATTGTGCGTGTTATCTGTCTTTCTCCCTCTGACTATTTGAGGTAGTTTCCTCTCTCTCTCTCGCTTTCACTCTGTGCTGCAATGTATGCGCTCTCTCCCTCTCCCTCTCTGACTTTCTCTGCCCCTGTGTTGCAGTGTCAGCTGTGTGGTTGCTGTGCGGCCATTAAGAGACGTTGGCACAGGAGGCAGGCCTACCACATACAGCAGTACAGGACGCATCTCATCTGAGAGGGTGGAGCTCTGAGGATTAGCTGGAATCTGAAAACCTGTAAAGCTTTATCATGACTATTGTTTTATTATGAATGTTCTTCCAGCACATATTGTAAATAGCAACTGTATGGCTGAACAATGT
Source organism: Anguilla japonica (assembly GCA_025169545.1). Taxonomy (NCBI): domain Eukaryota; kingdom Metazoa; phylum Chordata; class Actinopteri; order Anguilliformes; family Anguillidae; genus Anguilla; species Anguilla japonica. The sequence continues at coordinate 4,080,155 of CM045887.1, read as the reverse complement.
AATACTTCTCTGAGAAATCCATGTAATGAGATCAAAGGGGAAATAGCAAAAAATTCACATTTATTAAATTAGCTATTCTGTCATGCTTCATTTCATATGTATTGTTTATTTCAAGGCATTTTTGTAATTTGGAAAGGTTGAAAACAAATATATTGCATAGCAAAACAAATCACTATAGAATTTCATTTTTTCCTTGTTTTCAATTTTTTTTCTAAAACAATAAAGAATTAAAAAATTTTTATAGGCTACATATTTATTCTTTGCCTGTTTTACATTAAATTCATCATGCTAGCTGGCCCATCCTGTTCCAGTAGATCAGTGGTTCTCTAACTCAGTCCTGGGGGACCTCTGTGTATGCAACCTCAGCTGCAATCCCAGCATTTTAACAAGCTGTTCATTTTTCTTAATGAGGTGCTTTTCATGTTTTAGAGCTGGGGTCCTCAATCTTTTCCAGAAAGGGCCAGTGTGCGTGCACTCACCTGATTCTACTAATCAACCACTAGAGCAGGGATCATTAACTCTGGCCCAAATCCAGCCCTGGTTTTCTCTTCTCCCGGGTAATTAGTGCTACTGATTGGCCAGATTGTCTTCACACCTGACTCCCAGGCAAAGGGAGGGTGGAAAACCAGCAATTCTCGGCCCTCGAGAACCATGAGTTGCTGATCCCTGCACTAGAGTCTTTGCTAAGCACCTTGACAACTTGAATCAGGCGTGTGCACTTTTGCAGGTTTAAAAAAATTTAAAGTACGCCTCTAGGTGTGTGGCAGGTGCCAGTCACTATGAGTCACTATGACAATTACAGTGTCTGTGCATGACAAAGGTTATTTGCATTTAAATGAAAACCAGTGGTTTTAGTAAATCTATTTAACTAAGGCATGGGCCCTGACAAATATGTTTCTTTAGAACAGTAACTGTGTGACCACCCAACTTTAACCAAAACAATGCATTTAATTCTACCGTCTGACATTTCAGTCTTCCTGGTTTGACGTCTGCTTCTGAATCTGCAGGCTATGACATGTTTGTTCACATGAACTTAATACACTCATTAGACATCCAAGAGTGCTACTAAATCATATATAATGTGCAAATGCAATAAAAAATATATGCAAATGATGCGAGCTACACATTCACGGCCTACTTTGAGGTCGTAGTTTTTGAGCGTTTAGCACGTATCCTGTTAAGTGTACGTCCCTATCAGTGAGCTTCAATTTCACTTCATTTTTTCAACTTTCATTTTTGACATTGTTTTCCATTGCCACATTAAATGTGCAGTTTAAAAAAAAAAAAATCATTTTTTTTTAATGTTATGGACCTGCAATTCAGACAGCGACTATTTGGTCTCCTTTTGGAACCCTATTATTTGCCTCACGTTGGTTTGGGAATTCTCATATCAAAGTGCTGATGTTCAAACCTCTTTTCAAGCTGACATGTACAAGACTTTATGAACTTTATCCGACTCACCTTTGTAGCTGGGTTTGTAAGTGTAATTTGCTTCTAATTTAAAGTCCTTATTTATGTGGTATTTTCACTATTTTGTCCAATCCCAGCACACACTTTCTGCCCGCACATGTAATCATAGTCCAGCTACATAGTATGTGCAACACATATCAGAGGACCATCCTAAATTAATTTAAAGATTAAACAAATCTCATGAGAATGGTGTCCGTGCCCTGCAATGGACTGGTGAAGTGTCCGGGGGGTAATACTGCCTTTTGCCCCAATGCATGCTGGGATGGGCCCCAGCACCTCCCACGACCCTGACCAGGAATAAGCGGGTATACATAATAGATGGATGGATAGATAAATCTCATGAAATCAGACATGGGTCATATACATATTTGTTTTGGATTCAAATACTTTTCTGTGCTCTGTTGATCTTGCCTGGTGTAACTGAGCCTGCCGATATGGCCAGAAGGCGGGTTTGCACTTTTTGAGAGTATTTCATTGGTTCCAACACACCAGACAAGATCAGTAAAGCGTAGAAAAGTATTTGAATCCAAAACAAATACGTATGTGACCAGCAGGTCTGAATGAAATTAAACCAAACCATTCCGTGAGCAGTACAGCTGATGGAAATGCACAAATATTCACTAGGCTCGCAGTATAATGGGCGAGACATTGTTAAACGAGGGCGCGTGCCAACTAGGTGAAATTTTTTTCTAATTTAACAGGATGACAGTAAGCTCCATTTGGCAATGGTTTCAGCAGTCCTGACTCATGGGGGAGAATGCTTTTGGGACAGGATCTATAGGAGTTGCTGTTGCAGTGTTGGGCTGCAGCGGTAAACCCCACTCCAACAAATCTCTGGGTGCTGCCCAGAGAGAGAGAGAGAGAGAGAGAGAGAGAGAGAGAGAGAGAGAGAGAGAGGATTGTGCCTGGCCCGGTTCCATCACAACATCCCGTCGGATCGGTACTGTGCCAGCCTGGCCATCAAAAAGAGAACGGGCAAATACCAGCACGTAGGCGGAATCAGTTCCAGAGAAGGTTTATCACTGTCAGCCCGGGGGTGGGGGGGGTGGTCACGAAGCAGGATCACAGAGTAAAACCCAGAACGGCCATTTTTCCTTCAGTCCATGAGCAGTAATCTAGTTGAGTCAGTAATCCTGCCTTGCGAAACACCCCCTCAGATCTTGAATGTTGCACTAGGCTCTGGTCGTAGGCTGATCCAGATCCAAAAAATTATAACTTCCGTTTCCTCGCCTCCAGTCCGAATCCAGTGCAGAGGTACAGGCGGACGGATTTCCGTCTGCTGCTCTGAAACCAGATAATAATTCTAACTGCCCGTTGTCCTTGTGAGGTTCGGTGCCTGGAGACGGTGGGGCCCTCCTGTAAGGCCTGGGATTTTAGCGCTGCACAGCACTGCAGTTACGCTAGAGAAAACTCTCCACCCTTCAGCCTGTTACCGTTTCTTCCATTGAACCTGCTCAACAACCTGCTGGCCCAATTACCGGCTTTTCCTGTAGGCATTTGAATTGGAGCTGAACTTGTTTTTGTTGCTTTTTTTTATTTTATTTTTTTAAAATAAAATAAGGGTTGCATGCGATTGATCGAAGCGTCACTTTCATGACAGTGGGGCGGTAACTACCACGGAGCGCTTGAATTGACAGAGTTTATTACGTTCGGCTGTCTACATATTTATTTTATTTTCATCAATATTCCTCCTTATAATTCAGTTCACAAGCTCTACATTTTATTTAACTCAATTTAATTAATGTTTTTGTATCATTCCAATCCCCAGGTTAACCTCATATACCCTTTTGCATATGACAGGATAAATCAAAGTGTAGCCTTTATTATACAAGCAAATGCTTCAGGTAGCCAACTCTAGTGCAGGAGGCGAGTTGGCTATTCAACATCTAATTGCACACAGGAGAGATTTTCATTTTTAAGTTATATTTTTAAACTTTTTAGCAGGATCTGAGTTTGGGAGTGTGAGAAAATGTGTGAGCTTTGAAAAACAGTGACGAGTTTGCTTTCATTAATTTAAAGTGAAATTCCCTGCCGTTTGCATTACTTGCAGGTTTGAATCCATGAAGCCAAATGAATACCATTTATATCTTTCACCTTAATATAAAAAAAATTTCAGTGACTGTATATCTTGTTTTATGCAACTCAGGTGAACATAATGCTGAACAAACCAATTCAACTTCTCTCAAGGAAATTCTACATAATCACAAACTCATAATCACAAACTTGGTCTCTCGTTGCAACATATTTTTGGCGACAAATGCAATTTTATCCCATGCTATGTTGCATTTCAAAGCATGGGACGATATTTTCTTCAGTTTTGCCTCTACATGTTTTCCTGCAGCAACATGCCCAATGAGATTCGTGCCAGTGTGGAGCATGTCTTTTGACAAGGTGACATCAACCAGCCAAGCAACTCCCCCTGATCTGTCATTTTTCACAACACTCAACCAAAGTCGGAAACCAAGCCGCAATAAGGGTGTGTGCACGCGCGCACACTCACTGTGCCTCCCCGTGTATAGGCCTATTGGAATGGCCATCGTCTCCCTGTCGGTTAACGAGCTCCAACCGTGTTGCAGTGTACGCTCTTTCTGGGTTCCTTTCGCCCGGTGTGACGATGTCTGCTGTGTGGTTGCTGTGCACCCTTAAGGGACACTGGCACAGAAAGTGGGGCTACCGCCTACGACAGTACAGAATCCGTCACATCTGACAGGGTGCAGCTCTGATGTTGAGGCAGAATCTAAAAACATATATATATATATATATATATATATATATATATATATATATATATATATATATATATATATATATATATATATATATACACATATATATTAGTTTTGCTCACTGTTTTAAGTGTTCTTTTACATACATTAAAAAATCCTTGTAGTATGCTATAATTGCTTGGGTTTCGGAGTAAAGGAGCAAAATACAAATAGTTACATTTATACCGGTTCTGCCCTACACTCAGGTTCACGCAGTAATTCAACCACTACAAAGCAAAAAGGCTGCGTCCACAGAAACAACGTTCACTGCAATCAATTCTACGCACATCAACCCACAAACAAAGCTATAAAAACGTTTATCAGTGGAGAACCATCATGCAGACCGAGCGAAGACACAAACCGCTCCAAGACCAACTTTAGTCAGCCAGTTGCGCTCTCAAACGTCCTAAATCAAGTATAAAAAGCAGCACCCCCTCCGCTCTTGCCAGGTGCAGGAAATCATCCAATTACCCAATTTATTCCCACACGTACGCAACTACAGTAGCGCGATATACGGGTTCAGTACGCTATTTATTACCTGACCAAAAAATAAAAATAAAAATCGATATTATTTAATAAGTGATGACCATTGTTCATATCGAGAAAAAAAATGCCTCATATGCTAAAGCGTGGGAATGTAGAATGGACTAATGGATGAATGAAGAGAGCACGCCGGGGTTTAAAAAAACTCTACACCTTTACTTAACAGGTGCTATTGAGACATTTCTTTTGTATTGTTTGGAACGTCTATTTTTGTGCAATGTTTATACACCCTTTTTCTGCTAGTCAGGAAAAGCCGTGACTGTCGAAATTAATAAAAATGTACTCTACACGCCCTCAAATGACTAACACACCTTTTAAAAAACATGTCAAGGTGATCACTGCCAAACCGCTACTTCTCAGAGAAGGAGCTTAGCCTACTCCACAGTGAAGTTATTCAGTACAGAAGTGATTTCATTTTCAAAGCTATTGCCTTTTGGACAAAAGAGATATGCCATTTGAAAAACAGAGGGGGTGAGTTTTTTTCCCCAAAAACATTCAAGGCTAAACTTTGTAGAGATTGTAAACAATGTTAAATTAGGATGTTTGCGGCTTTGTGTTTACTGTAGCGAAAATTAATAGAAATCACAAAAGTTAATTAGCCCAATTAGCCGACGACTTAAGGACATTCAAGCTCACACGAACGAATGACGCATGACGAATTTAAGCAACCATTGTAGCCAGCTTGTTATTGTATTTGAAAGAAAGCATTTCAAACATCGTATAGGGCGTGTAACTGAATTATCCGATGGTATTTGTTTCCGCGTACCAAAACGTTATTTGCACAATATTTGAAGTCTGCGCGATTTTCTATTGTCTTTTTTTCGCAGTGGAAGCTCTCAATGCAACCTCTACATGGTAGAGATTTTCTCTCTTTTTTTACAACTGTAACACCGATGTCAATAAAATACTTTATTAGTCGATAGCCTCCACTCATAATTTGTTTCTTTTGTGACAAATATTTTTAAGTAGAGCATAATAACCTTTACACAATTACTGAAATTAGTATGCAATTTAAAGGCTAATTATAATATATTGCTGCCCGTTGCATTTTTTATCCAACATTCTAATTAGCCAAGTTAATAAATTATGGTTTTAACCCTTTAAGGTGTAAGATCTCAAACATGTCATAAAAATGTGAAATTGCTCGTACACTTTCTTAATTGAGCATTCTGAAATGCTGATGTCACAATCACTACTGGTAGTAGCAATGGTGTGCTACAAGGCTGATTTAGGATTTTGAAATAAATAAATAAATAACATTAAAAAGAACCTACTCTTCAAAGGATTAATCACGAAATAGTTATTTTGCCCCTGGGACAGTTGGCTAGCAGGAAGTGGTATGCGTACGGATTTCAGTGCTTAAATACTGCTATCAACCGGTCACTTTAGGTCAATATCATGGGCTGCAGAAATATACCTTATATGTATTAGATAAACCGGGGTAAATTTCCGCCTTTAAGAATAATGTCCACACGCAACTGCAGTGACGCGCTACACGGGTTCACTACGCTATTTCTTACTTGACAAAAAATCTAATAAAATAAATAAAAAAAAATTGCATAAAAATCGATATTATATATACGGTGATAATCATTGTTCATATCGAGAATATTTTCTTTAAAATATAAGCAATTTTAATATCGATATAATATGCTCAAAAGTAGCATACTTAAGTAAACATATGTATAAGGTGATTAAATTGCAACAAACTACAACTTTATTATGAAACTAAATGGTGAAATGTTGTAAAGGGGCAGCTGTCCCGTTACCAGGAGGAAAATGCCCCACTACCTGGGGAAAAAAGCTTGATTCATGGGTCATTTGAGCTATAAGCTTCTCACCGACAGTAAGATAAATGTTGGTGACTGTGGTTAAATACTGCCACCAAGTGCTTACTTGAAGTCAGCATGAGGCAAGGTAGAAACTATCTCGTGAGTCATCGAGTAATGACAGTGCAAAAAGTACAGTGTTTGAAGCAAGCAAACATGGAAGTTAGTCAACTCATTAAAACACTTGAATTGAGCCACAATAAAAATAATAATTTACTGTTAGACAACTACAGCAAAATATTCTTCAGAACCCATTGAGCTTATATTTTTTATTGCACTCTTAAAATGTATTGACATTTTTATTTCCTTTTATTACTACCTTAATGTTTTTATTATTCGGCTGTTGTCGCTTTTTGTCCATGTACATCCCGATTGCACTTGTATATGTTTTCTTTATATGATATTCTTTGTAAAATACAATGATTCAAATGGTTGGTAACTTTTAACTTAAAAAAAAAATCAAACACTATTGGCCAGCACCATCTGCTGGCCAATAGATGGTAAAAATGTATGTATGAGGCTTTGGAACTGATTGAATTGACGCATTTGTTATATAGATTTGGTACAAATACCAGTACCTTTCTGACTTGTGGTATGCGTGTTATGGTGAGGTGCACCAGATTTTGCATTTAATTTTGTTTCACATGCTGCATGTCTGCATTAGATCAGCGACATCAAGAACTGATACTGAAAAAATGTTGATTACTAACATTCTTAGTTATTCTTTGTTCAAAATCGAATTGTATTTTCTTAACACAAAAAATAAAATGCAGGCCTATTTTATACACGTATGACACTATGAATGCTGGTGTTTTAATTGCTTAATTAATGGAGGCTCATGCTGGTGGGGTAGATCTCTGAAATGCACTGGTAGACAAGCATGTATGCATCTTCAGCCATGAGCATCCTTACATATTGTAAGAATGCACTTGGCTTTTTAGAAAATGAAAGAATGCATCCTGGTTTGAATTTTACTTATATAAGTTGGTAGATAAGACAGTGTTCATCATTAAATGATCTATGAAAACAATTTTCAATTGTAATTCAGTTTATTATTTTCACTCTTCCCAGAAAGTTATTCAGTGTAACTAGCTAAAGGTACAGGTTTGCAAAAGCCATAATTTCTGGGCTAGCTCTTTAAGAATGATGGCAACACAATGTGATCTACTTCAACTGATGTGCTGTTGCTTTATTTCTGGCACAACATCACGCTGTAATTCAGGAGGCCTTAAATATTTGTCCTACAATTCAAAATCACTGTTTAACAGACGTAATACATGTTATGTTTTTGACCAAAAGAGATTGGTCTATAGAAATGCACTAGTATTGATTAAAAGGCAGATCCTTTAATTTTTATCTTCACTCCACATACAATCAATTCAATGTTGGAAACAAAACTGCACATATCAGGATCAGAGGAAAGAACTTACTGGGAATTTACCTGAAAAGTCATCTCTGTGGGCGCGGCTACTGATGTGGGGCCTCTTTTTGCTATTTTAGATGGTTTCCCTCTGTATGTCATGGCATTAAAACCAGAAGAGAATTAAGGGTCTTAGTGACCGTGGGTAAGTAGGCTATATATTTCTTTTGCCTCCAATGGCAAATATTTGTGGTTCTGTCCTAACGGGTAAAATGCAACGCAATACTTAGAACTGTGTGTATGCTACCATTAGCACAACAGAAAAATCTTCCATAAAATGAAATAAAAAATAGCATCAGAAAAATGTGTATAAAACATCATTTTTTAAACATTATTTTGAAACTGCGTATCACTATGGATATAATATTTCATAGAACAGGGTTATTTTAAAAAATACATTAAATATACTGTTAAATACATTGTCACCTTAAATTACATTACAGGACAGTGTAAATGTCTGTAACTTTCAGACATACTCATAATTTATTTAAATAAATAGTAACAATATTATTTAGCAAAATAATACACTGACATTTATCTCATAGTTGCAAATTACAGGACATGTTGTTATAACATTACGTAATGTGTAAATAAGAGCCTAATATCATGATGCGAGTACAACTGAATATTTTTATTCGACGACAGTCTACATCTTCTGGCAAATCAGTGGAGCCAACGGACAACTGTAAGTATAATGAATTTAAGTTTCTCATTTCAAATTAAAGATTGAAATTAAAAATGACCTTCAAAAATAACAAAAAATTTTTAAATATACATATTTCAGAATGAACATAACAACATTTGAGAATGAGGCTTCAACAAAAGAACCACAAAAAACAACAAGAGCTGCTATATATACAAATGAAAATTACACAAAAACAAGTTCTTCAACAACAGCAATCTCCAGGGCACAAAAAGATCAAACTACAAATGAAGCTCTGACCATCACAAATCTTGGAACTACAAGTGAATCTCTAGCCACAACAGTTCCTCAAACAACAACAGTTACTACAGCAGTTGGTCAAACCACAACTGGAACACCAAGGAAAAATTCCACAACTGCAACGAAAGGTCCAAATATTGCCTCAGAAACTAGCACCAGAACAGTAGCTGAAAAAACAATGAAACCAACCAAAATAGATGCTCAAACTGAAACTATAGCTACAACCACAACTGATAAAAGTACAACTGCAGTTCTAAACATGTTAAATCCTCAAAGTATAACTAAATCAACGGCAGCTCAAACTACAACAATCGCTCCCACAAAAAAATCTGTTCCACCTACAACAGCGATTCATACCACATCAACTACTGCAGCTAAAACAGAAGCTCCAACCACAACCAATCTTCCCATGCCGACAGCTGAAGCTCAAACGACTACAACTAAACCTAACACCCCCATAGTTGCTCAAACAACAAAACCACCTTCTACAAAATCAGCTAAAACTACAATAATCTCTCCCACAACAAAAACTGTTCCACCTACAACAGCAGATCATACCAGATCAAATACTCCAGCTAAAACAGAAGCTCCAACCACAACCAATCTTCCCATGCCGACAGGTGAAGCTCAAACGACTACAACTAAACCTACCAGCCCCATAGTTGCTCAAAAAACTATACGACCTTCAACAACAGCAGCAAAAACTACAGCAACTGCTCACGCAACAAAATCAATTCCTCCTACAACAGCAGTTCATACCATATCAAGCACTCCAGCCAAAACAGAAGCTCCAACCACAACCAGTCATCCCACACCGACAGCTGAAGCTCAAACGACTATAACTAAACCTACCACCCCCATAGCTGATCAAACAACAATACCACCTACCGCAAAGGGAGCTGAATCTAAAACTATTGGTCAAACCACAAAACCACTTCCTCCTACAACAGGAGTTCATACAACATCAAATACTCCAGCTAAAATAGAAGCTCCAACCACAACCACTCTTCACACGCCGACAGCTGTAGCTCAAACGACTACAACTAAACATACCACTCCCATAGCTGCTCAAACACAAATACCACCTTCTACAACAGCAGTTAAAACTACAACAACTGCTCCAACAACAAAAAATCTTCCTACTACAACAGCAGTGCATACCTTATCAAGTACTTCAGCTAAAACAGAAGCTCCAACCACAAACACTCATCCCAAACCGACAGCTGAAGCTCAAACGACTACAACTAAACCTACCACCCCCATAGCTGCTCAAACAACAATACCACCTTCAACAACAGCAGCTAAAACTACAACAATCGTTCCAACAACAAAAACTCTTCCACCTACAACAGCAGTTCATACCAAATCAAGTACCGCAGCTAAAACACAAGCACCAACCACAACCAGTCATCCCACAACGACAGCTGCAGCTCAAACGACTACAACTAAACCTACCACCCCCAAAGTTGATCAAACAACAATACCACCTACCACAATGGGAGCTGAATCTAAAACTATTGGTCAAACCACAAAACCACTTCCTCCTACAACAGCAGTTCATACTATATCAAGTACTCCAGCTAAAACAGAAGCTCCAACCACAACCACTCATCCAAAACCAACAGCTGAAATTCAAACGACTACAAGCAAACCTACCACACACATAGCTGCTCAAACAACAATACCACCTTCAACAACAGCAGCTAAAACTACAACAATCTCTCCAACAACAAAAACTCTTCCACCTACAACAGCGGTTCATACCAGATCAAGTACTCCAGCTAAAACAGAAGCTCCAACCACAACCACTCTTCCCACACAGACAGCTGAAGCTGAAATGACTACAGCCAAAAAAACAACCCCCATAGCTGTTCAAACAACAATACCACCTTCAACAACAGCAGTTAAATCCACAACAATTGGTCCCACAACAAAAACTATTCCACCTACAACAGCGGTTCACACCGAATCGAGAACTCCAGTTAAAACAGAAGCTCCAACCACAACCATTCTTCCCACACCCACAGCTGAAGCTCAAACGACAACTATACTTACCAGCTCCATAGCTGCTCAAACAACAATACCACCTTCAACAACAGCAGCTAAAACCACAACAATTGCACCCACAACAAAAACTCTTCCACCTACAACAGCGGTTCATACCAAATCAAGTACCACAGCAAAAACAGAAGCACCAACCACAACCAGTCATCCCACACCGACAGCTGAAGCTCAAACGATTACAACTAAACATACCACCCCCATAGCTGATCAAACAACAAAACCACCTACCACAATGGGGGCTGAATCTAAAACTATTAGTCCAACCACAAAACCTCTTCCACCTACAACAACAGTTCATACCACATTAGGTACTCCAGCTACAACAGAAGGTCCAACCACAAACGCTCTTCCCACACTGACAGCTGAAGCTCAAATGACAACTAAACCTACCACCCTCATTGCAGCTCAAACAACAATACCACCTACCACAATGGGGGCTGAATCGACAACTATTGCTAGAACCACAAAACCTCTTCCAGCTACAATAGCAATTCATACCACAACAAGTACACCAGCTACAACAGAAACTCCAACCACAACCACTCATCCCACAACGACAGCTGGAACTCAAACGACAACTAAACCTACCACTTCCATAGCTGCTCAAACAACAAAACCACCTACCACAATGGGGGATGAATCTACAACTATTGGTCCAACCACAAAAACACTTCCTCCGACAACAGTTCATACCATATCAAGTACTGCAGCCAAAACAGAAGCTCCGACCACAACCACTCATCCCACACCGACAGCTGAAGCTCATACAACAACAAATAAACCTACCACAACCATTGCTGCACAAACAACAACACCACCTTCTACAACAGCAGCTAAAACTACAACTGCTCCTACAACAAAAACTCTTCCTCCTACAACAGCAGTTCATACAAAATCAAGTACTCCAGCTAAAACAGAAGCTCCAACCAGAACCACTCTTCCCACGCCGACAGCTGCAGCTAAAAGGACTACAACTAAACCTACCACTCCCATAGCTGCTCAAACAACAATACCACCTACTACAATGGGGGCTGAATCGACAAATATTGGAGCAACCACAAAACCACTTCCTCCTACAACAGCAGTTCATACAATATCAAGTACTTCAGCTAAAACAGAAGCTCCAACCACGAAACCACTTCCTCCTACAACAACAGTTCATACCATATCAAGTACTGCAGCCAAAACAGAAGCTCCGACCACAACCACTCATCCCACACCGACAGCTGAAGCTCATACAACAACAAATAAACCTACCACAACCATAGCTTCACAAACAACACCACCTACAACAATGCGGGCTGAATCTACAACTGTTGCTCCCACAACAAAAACTGTTCCACCTACAACAGCAGTTCATACCACATTAGGTACTCCAGCTACAACAGAAGGTCAAACCACAACAACTCTTCCCACGACAGCTGAAGCTCACATGACAACAACTAAAACTGCCACCACCATCGCTGCTCAAACAACAATACAACCTTCTACGATTGCAGCTCAAACTACAACTATTGCTCCAACAACAAAAACTGTTCCAGCAACAACAGCAGTTCATACCACATTAGGTACTCCAGCTACAACAGAAGGTCAAACCACAACTCTTCCCACAACGACAGTTGTAGCTCAAACGACTGCAACTAAACCGACTACGAACATAGCTTCACAAACAACACCACCTACAACAATGCGGGCTGAATCTACAACTGTTGCTCCCACAACAAAAACTGCTCCATCAACAACAGCAGTTCATACCACATTAGGTACTCCAGCTACAACAGAAGCTCCAATCACAATGAATGTTCCCACAACGACAGCTGAAGCTCACATGACTACAACTAAAACTGCCACCACCATAGCTGCTCAAACAACAATACCACCTTCTACGATTGCAGCTCAAACTACAACTATTGCTCCAACAACAAAAACTGTTCCACCAACAACAGCAGTTCATACCACATTAGGTACTCCAGCTACAACAGAAGGTCAAACCACAACAACTCTTCCCACACCGACAGCTGTAGCTCAAACGACTGCAACTAAACCGACTACGACCATAGTTTCACAAACAACACCACCTACAACAATGCGGGCTGAATCTACAATTGTTGCTCCCACAACAAACACTGCTCCATCAACAACAGCAGTTCATACCACATTAGGTACTCCAGCTACAACAGAAGCTCCAACCACAATGAATCTTCCTAGAACGACAGCTGAAGTTCACATGACTACAACTAAAACTGCCACCACCATGGCTGCTCAAACAACAATAAAACCTCCTACGATTGTCGCTCAAACTACAACTATTTCTCCAACAACAAAAACTGTTCCACCTACAACAGCAGTTCATACCACATTAGGTACTCCAGCTACAACAGAAGGTCCAACCACAACAACACATCCCACACCGACAGCAGAAGCTGAAACGACTACAGCTAAACCTACCACCACCGCTGCTCAGACAACAATACCAGCTTCTACGACAGCAGCTCTAACCACAACAATCGCTCCAACAACAAAAACTGTTCCACCGACAACAGCAGTTCATACCACATTAGGTACTCCAGCTACAACAGAAGGCCCAACCACAACAACTTTTCCCACACCGACGGCTGAAGCTCAAAAGACTGCAACTAAACTGACCATCACCATAGCTTCTCAAACAACAATACCACCTTCTACGATTGGGGCTGAAACTACAACTACTGCTCCCACAACAAAAACTGCTCCATCAACAACAGCAGTTCATACCACATTAGGTACTACAGCTACAACAGAAGCTCCAACCAAGGTGAATCTTCCCAAAACGACAGCTGAAGCTCACATGACTACAACAAAAACTGCCACCACCATAGCTGCTCAAACAACAATACCACCTTCTACGATTGCAGCTCAAACTACAACTATTGCTCCAACAACAAAAACTGTTCCACCAACAACAGCAGTTCATACCACATTAGGTACTCCAGCTACAACAGAAGGTCAAACCACAACAACTCTTCCCACACCGACAGCTGTAGCTCAAACGACTGCAACTAAACCGACTACGACCATAGCTTCACAAACAACACCACCTACAACAATGCGGGCTGAATCAACAACTGTTGCTCCCACAACAAAAACTGCTCCATCAACAACAGCAGCTCATACCACATTAGGTACTCCAGCTACAACAGAAGGTCCAACCACAACAACACATCCCACACCGACAGCAGAAGCTGAAACGACTACAGCTAAACCTACCACCACCGCTGCTCAGACAACAATACCACGTTCTACGATTGCAGCTCAAACCACAACTATCGCTCCAACAACAAAAACTGTTCCACCTACAACAGCAGTTCATACCACATTAGGTACTCCAGCTACAAAAGAAGGTCCAACCACAACAACTCGTCCAACACCGACAGCTGAAGCTCAAACGACTACAACAAAAACAGCCACCACCATTGGGGCTGCTCAGACAACAATACCACGTTCTACGATTGCAGCTCAAACCACAACTATCGCTCCAACAACAAAAACTGTTCCACCTACAACAGCAGTTCATACCACATTAGGTACTCCAGCTACAACAGAAGGTCAAACTACAACAACTCTTCCCACACCGACGGCTGAAGCTCAAAAGACTGCAACTAAACCGACCACCACCATAGCTTCTCAAACAACAATACCACCCACTACAATTGGGGCTGAAACTACAACTACTGCTCCCACAACAAAAACAGCTCCATCAACAACAGCAGTTCATACCACATTAGGTACTACAGCTACAACAGAAGCTCCAACCACAATGAATCATCCCACGACGACAGCTGAAGCTCACATGACTACAACTAAAACTGCCACCACCATAGCTGCTCAAACAACAATACCACCTTCTACGATTGCAGCTCAAACTACAACTATTGCTCCAACAACAAAAACTGTTCCACCAACAACAGCAGTTCATACCACATTAGGTACTCCAGCTACAACAGAAGGTCAAACCACAACAACTCTTCCCACACCGACAGCTGTAGCTCAAACGACTGCAACTAAACCGACTACGACCATAGCTTCACAAACAACACCACCTACAACAATGCGGGCTGAATCTACAACTGTTGCTCCCACAACAAAAACTGCTCCATCAACAACAGCAGTTCATACCACATTAGGTACTCCAGCTACAACAGAAGCTCCAATCACAATGAATCTTCCCACAACGACAGCTGAAGCTCACATGACTACAACTAAAACTGCCACCACCATAGCTGCTCAAACAACAATACCACCTTCTACGATTGCAGCTCAAACTACAACTATTGCTCCAACAACAAAAACTGTTCCACCAACAACAGCAGTTCATACCACATTAGGTACTCCAGCTACAACAGAAGGTCAAACCACAACAACTCTTCCCACACCGACAGCTGTAGCTCAAACGACTGCAACTAAACCGACTACGACCATAGCTTCACAAACAACACCACCTACAACAATGCGGGCTGAATCTACAACTGTTGCTCCCACAACAAAAAACTGCTCCATCAACAACAGCAGTTCATACCACATTAGGTACTCCAGCTACAACAGAAGCTCCAACACAATGAATCTTCCCACAACGACAGCTGAAGCTCACATGACTACAACAAAAACTGCCACCACCATAGCTGCTCAAACAACAATACCACCTTCTACGATTGCAGCTCAAACTACAACTATTGCTCCAACAACAAAAACTGTTCCACCAACAACAGCAGTTCATACCACATTAGGTACTCCAGCTACAACAGAAGGTCAAACCACAACAACTCTTCCCACACCGACAGCTGTAGCTCAAACGACTGCAACTAAACCGACTACGACCATAGCTTCACAAACAACACCACCTACAACAATGCGGGCTGAATCAACAACTGTTGCTCCCACAACAAAAACTGCTCCATCAACAACAGCAGTTCATACCACATTAGGTACTCCAGCTACAACAGAAGGTCCAACCACAACAACTCTTCCCACACCGACAGCTGAAGCTGAAACGACTACAGCTAAACCTACCACCACCGCTGCTCAGACAACAATACCAGCTTCCACGACAGCAGCTCTAACCACAACTATCGCTCCAACAACAAAAACTGTTCCACCTACAACAGCAGTTCATACCACATTAGGTACTCCAGCTACAAAAGAAGGTCCAACCACAACAACTCGTCCAACACCGACAGCTGAAGCTCAAACGACTACAACAAAAACAGCCACCACCATTGGGGCTGCTCAGACAACAATACCACGTTCTACGATTGCAGCTCAAACCACAACTATCGCTCCAACAAAAAAACTGTTCCACCAACAACAGCAGTTCATACCACATTAGGTACTCCAGCTACAACAGAAGGTCAACCACAACAACTCTTCCCACACCGACAGCTGAAGCTCAAAAGACTGCAACTAAACCGACCACCACTACACCATAGCTTCTCAAACAACAATACCACCCACTACAATTGGGGCTGAAATTACAACTACTGCTCCCACAACAAAAACTGCTCCATCAACAACAGCAGTTCATACCACATTAGGTACTACAGCTACAACAGAAGCTCCAACCACAATGAATCATCCCACGACGACAGCTGAAGCTCAAACGACTACAACAAAAACAGCCACCACCATTGGGGCTGCTCAGACAACAATACCACGTTCTACGATTGCAGCTCAAACCACAACTATCGCTCCAAAAACAAAAACTGTTCCACCTACAACAGCAGTTCATACCACATTAGGTACTCCAGCTACAACAGAAGGCCCAACCACAAAAACTCTTCCCACACCTACAACTGAAGCTGAAACAACTGCAACTAAATCTGACACCACCATACCTGCTCAGACAACAATATCAGCTTCTACGACAGCAGCTCTAACCACAACTATCGCTCCAACAACAAAAACTGTTCCACCTACAACAGCAGTTCATACCACATTAGGTACTCCAGCTACAACAGAAGGCCCAATCACAACAACTCTTCCCACTTCGACGGCTGTAGCTCAAACGACTGCAACTAAACCGACTACGACCATAGCTTC
The DNA here is from genome assembly GCA_025169545.1 of Anguilla japonica. Taxonomy (NCBI): domain Eukaryota; kingdom Metazoa; phylum Chordata; class Actinopteri; order Anguilliformes; family Anguillidae; genus Anguilla; species Anguilla japonica. The sequence goes on along the minus strand of CM045887.1, from coordinate 4,063,049 downwards.
ACAAACAACACCACCTACAACAATGCGGGCTGAATCTACAACTGTTGCTCCCACAACAAAAACTGCTCCATCAACAACAGCAGTTCATACCACATTAGGTACTCCAGCTACAACAGAAGCTCCAATCACAATGAATCTTCCCACAACGACAGCTGAAGCTCACATGACTACAACTAAAATTGCCACCACCATAGCTGCTCAAACAACAATACCACCTTCTACGATTGCAGCTCAAACTACAACTATTGCTCCAACAAAAACTGTTCCACCAACAACAGCAGTTCATACCACATTAGGTACTCCAGCTACAACAGAAGGTCAAACCACAACAACTCTTCCCACACCGACAGCTGTAGCTCAAACGACTGCAACTAAACCGACTACGACCATAGCTTCACAAACAACACCACCTACAACAATGCGGGCTGAATCTACAACTGTTGCTCCCACAACAAAAACTGCTCCATCAACAACAGCAGTTCATACCACATTAGGTACTCCAGCTACAACAGAAGCTCCAATCACAATGAATCTTCCCACAACGACAGCTGAAGCTCACATGACTACAACTAAAACTGCCACCACCATAGCTGCTCAAACAACAATACCACCTTCTACGATTGCAGCTCAAACTACAACTATTGCTCCAACAACAAAAACTGTTCCACCAACAACAGCAGTTCATACCACATTAGGTACTCCAGCTACAACAGAAGGTCAAACCCACAACAACTCTTCCCCACACCGACAGCTGTAGCTCAAACGACTGCAACTAAACCGACTACGACCATAGCTTCACAAACAACACCACCTACAACAATGCGGGCTGAATCAACAACTGTTGCTCCCACAACAAAAACTGTTCCACCTACAACAGCAGTTCATACCACATTAGGTACTCCAGCTACAAAAGAAGGTCCAACCACAACAACAATCCCACAACCGACAGCTGAAGCTCAAGGACTACAACAATACCACCTTCTACGATTGCAGCTACAACAAACTATGCTCCAACAACAAAAACTGTTCCACCTACAACAGCAGTTCATACCACATTAGGTACTCCAGCTACAAAAGAAGGTCCAACCACAACAATCTTCCAACACCGACAGCTGAAGCTCAAACGACTACAACAAAAACAGCCACCACCATAGCTGCTCAGACAACAATACCACCTTCTACGATTGCAGCTCAAACCACAACTATCGCTCCAACAACAAAAACTGTTCCACCTACAACAGCAGTTCATACCACATTAGGTACTCCAGCTACAACAGAAGGTCAAACCACAACAACTCTTCCCACACCGACAGCTGAAGCTCAAACGACTGCAACTAAACCGACCACCACCATAGCTTCTCAAACAAACAATACCACCCACAACAATTGGGGCTGAATCTACAACTACTGCTCCCACAACAAAAACTGCTCCATCAACAACAGCAGTTCATACCACATTAGGTACTACAGCTACAACAGAAGCTCCAACCACAATGAATCATCCCACGACGACAGCTGAAGCTCACATGACTACAACTAAAACTGCCACCACCATAGCTGCTCAAACAACAATACCACCTTCTACGATTGCAGCTCAAACTACAACTATTGCTCCAACAACAAAAACTGTTCCACCAACAACAGCAGTTCATACCACATTAGGTACTCCAGCTACAACAGAAGGTCAAACCACAACAACTCTTCCCACAACGACAGTTGTAGCTCAAACGACTGCAACTAAACCGACTACGAACATAGCTTCACAAACAACACCACCTACAACAATGCGGGCTGAATCTACAACTGTTGCTCCCACAACAAAAAATGCTCCATCAACAACAGCAGCTCATACCACATTAGGTACTCCAGCTACAACAGAAGGTCCAACCACAACAACACATCCCACACCGACAGCAGAAGCTGAAACGACTACAGCTAAACCTACCACCACCGCTGCTCAGACAACAATACCAGCTTCCACGACAGCAGCTCTAACCACAACTATCGCTCCAACAACAAAAACTGTTCCACCTACAACAGCAGTTCATACCACATTAGGTACTCCAGCTACAACAGAAGGTCCAACCACAACAACTCGTCCAACACCGACAGCTGAAGCTCAAACGACTACAACAAAAACAGCCACCACCATTGGGGCTGCTCAGACAACAATACCACGTTCTACGATTGCAGCTCAAACCACAACTATCGCTCCAACAACAAAAACTGTTCCACCTACAACAGCAGTTCATACCACATTAGGTACTCCAGCTACAACAGAAGGTCAAACTACAACAACTCTTCCCACACCGACGGCTGAAGCTCAAAAGACTGCAACTAAACCGACCACCACCATAGCTTCTCAAACAACAATACCACCCACTACAATTGGGGCTGAAACTACAACTACTGCTCCCACAACAAAAACTGCTCCATCAACAACAGCAGTTCATACCACATTAGGTACTACAGCTACAACAGAAGCTCCAACCACAATGAATCTTCCCACAACGACAGCTGAAGCTCACATGACTACAACTAAAACTGCCACCACCATAGCTGCTCAAACAACAATACCACCTTCTACGATTGCAGCTCAAACTACAACTATTGCTCCCAACAACAAAAACTGTTCCACCAACAACAGCAGTTCATACCACATTAGGTACTCCAGCTACAACAGAAGGTCAAACCACAACAACTCTTCCCACACGACAGTTGTAGCTCAAACGACTGCAACTAAACCGACTACGACCATAGCTTCACAAACAACACCACCTACAACAATGCGGGCTGAATCTACAACTGTTGCTCCCACAACAAAAACTGCTCCATCAACAACAGCAGTTCATACCACATTAGGTACTCCAGCTACAACAGAAGCTCCAATCACAATGAATCTTCCCACAACGACAGCTGAAGCTCACATGACTACAACTAAAACTGCCACCACCATAGCTGCTCAAACAACAATACCACCTTCTACGATTGCAGCTCAAACTACAACTATTGCTCCAACAACAAAAACTGTTCCACCAACAACAGCAGTTCATACCACATTAGGTACTCCAGCTACAACAGAAGGTCAAACCACAACAACTCTTCCCACACCGACAGCTGTAGCTCAAACGACTGCAACTAAACCGACTACGACCATAGCTTCACAAACAACACCACCTACAACAATGCGGGCTGAATCTACAACTGTTGCTCCCACAACAAAAACTGCTCCATCAACAACAGCAGTTCATACCACATTAGGTACTCCAGCTACAACAGAAGCTCCAACCACAATGAATCTTCCCACAACGACAGCTGAAGCTCACATGACTACAAACTAACTAAAACTGCCACCACCATAGCTGCTCAAACAACAATACCACCTTCTACGATTGCAGCTCAAACTACAACTATTGCTCCAACAACAAAAACTGTTCCACCAACAACAGCAGTTCATACCACATTAGGTACTCCAGCTACAACAGAAGGTCAAACCACAACAACTCTTCCCACACCGACAGCTGTAGCTCAAACGACTGCAACTAAACCGACTACGACCATAGCTTCACAAACAACACCACCTACAACAATGGGGCTGAATCTACAACTGTTGCTCCCACAACAAAAACTGCTCCATCAACAACAGCAGTTCATACCACATTAGGTACTCCAGCTACAACAGAAGCTCCAACCACAATGAATCTTCCCACAACGACAGCTGAAGCTCACATGACTACAACTAAAAACTGCCACCACCACCATAGCTGCTCAAAACAACAATACCACCTTCTACGATTGCAGCTCAAACTACAACTATTGCTCCAACAACAAAAACTGTTCCACCAACAACAGCAGTTCATACCACATTAGGTACTCCACTACAACAGCTACAACAGAAGGTCAAAACCACAACAACTCTTCCCACACCGACAGCTGTAGCTCAAAACGACTGCAACTAAACCGACTACCACCATAGCTTCACAAACAACACCACACTACAACAATGCGGGCTGAAACTACAACTGTTGCTCCCACAACAAAAACTGCTCCATCAACAACAGCAGTTCATACCACATTAGGTACTCCAGCTACAACAGAAGCTCCAACCACAATGAATCTTCCCACAACGACAGCTGAAGCTCACATGACTACAACTAAAACTGCCACCACCATAGCTGCTCAAACAACACAATACACCTTCTACGATTGCAGCTCAAACTACAACTATTGCTCCAACAACAAAAACTGTTCCACCAACAACAGCAGTTCATACCACATTAGGTACTCCAGCTACAACAGAAGGTCAAACCACAACAACTCTTCCCACACCGACAGCTGTAGCTCAAACGACTGCAACTAAACCGACTACGACCATAGCTTCACAAACAACACCACCTACAACAATGCGGGCTGAATCTACAACTGTTGCTCCCACAACAAAAACTGCTCCATCAACAACAGCAGTTCATACCACATTAGGTACTCCAGCTACAACAGAAGCTCCAACCACAATGAATCTTCCCACAACGACAGCTGAAGCTCACATGACTACAACTAAAACTGCCACCACCATAGCTGCTCAAACAACAATACCACCTTCTACGATTGCAGCTCAAACTACAACTATTGCTCCAACAACAAAAACTGTTCCACCAACAACAGCAGTTCATACCACATTAGGTACTCCAGCTACAACAGAAGGTCAAACCACAACAACTCTTCCCACACCGACAGCTGTAGCTCAAACGACTGCAACTAAACCGACTACGACCATAGCTTCACAAACAACACCACCTACAACAATGCGGGCTGAATCTACAACTGTTGCTCCCACAACAAAAACTGCTCCATCAACAACAGCAGTTCATACCACATTAGGTACTCCAGCTACAACAGAAGCTCCAACCACAATGAATCTTCCCACAACGACAGCTGAAGCTCACATGACTACAACTAAAACTGCCACCACCATAGCTGCTCAAACAACAATACCACCTTCTACGATTGCAGCTCAAACTACAACTATTGCTCCAACAACAAAAACTGTTCCACCAACAACAGCAGTTCATACCACATTAGGTACTCCAGCTACAACAGAAGGTCCAACCACAACAACACATCCCACACCGACAGCAGAAGCTGAAACGACTACAGCTAAACCTACCACCACCGCTGCTCAGACAACAATACCAGCTTCTACGACAGCAGCTCTAACCACAACTATCGCTCCAACAACAAAAACTGTTCCACCTACAACAGCAGTTCATACCACATTAGGTACTCCAGCTACAACAGAAGGCCCAACCACCACAAAAACTCTTCCCACACGACAGCTGAAGCTGAAAAGACTGCAACTAAAACTGCCACCACCATAGCTGCTCAAACAACATATACCACCTTCTACGATTGCAGCTCAAACCACAACTATTCGCTCCAACAACAAAAACTGTTCCGCCAACAACAGCAGTTCATACCACATTAGGTACTCCAGCTACAACAGAAGGCCCAAACCACAACAACTCTTCCCAAACCGACGGCTGTAGCTCAAACGACTGCAACTAAACCGACTACGACCATAGCTTCACAACAACAACACCACCTACAACAATGGGGCTGAATCTACAACTGTTGCTCCCACAACAAAAACTGCTCCATCAACAACAGCAGTTCATACCACATTAGGTACTCCAGCTACAACAGAAGCTCCAACCACAATGAATCTTCCCACAACGACAGCTGAAGCTCACATGACTACAACTAAAACTGCCACCACCATAGCTGCTCAAACAACAATACCACCTTCTACGATTGCAGCTCAAACTACAACTATTGCTCCAACAACAAAAACTGTTCCACCAACAACAGCAGTTCATACCACATTAGGTACTCCAGCTACAACAGAAGGTCAAACCACAACAACTCTTCCCCACACCGACAGCTGTAGCTCAAACGACTGCAACTAAACCGACTACGACCATAGCTTCAAAAACAACACCACCTACAACAATGCGGGCTGAATCTACAACTGTTGCTCCCACAACAAAAAAACTGCTCCATCAACAACAGCAGTTCATACCACATTAGGTACTCCAGCTACAACAGAAGCTCCAACCACAATGAATCTTCCCACAACGACAGCTGAAGCTCACATGACTACAACTAAAACTGCCCACCACCATAGCTGCTCAAACAACAATACCACCTTCTACGATTGCAGCTCAAACTACAACTATTGCTCCAACAACAAAAAACTGTTCCACCAACAACAGCAGTTCATACCACATTAGGTACTCCAGCTACAACAGAAGGTCAAACCACAACAACTCTTCCCACACCGACAGCTGTAGCTCAAACGACTGCAACTAAACCGACTACGACCATAGCTTCACAAACAACACCACCTACAACAATGCGGGCTGAATCTACAACTGTTGCTCCCACAACAAAACTGCTCCATCAACAACAGCAGTTCATACCACATTAGGTACTCCAGCTACAACAGAAGCTCCAACCACAACAAATCTTCCCACAACGACAGCTGAAGCTCAAATGACTACAACTAAAACTGCCACCACCATAGCTGCTCAAACAACAATACCACCTTCTACGATTGCAGCTCAAACTACAACTATCGCTCCAACAACAAAAACTGTTCCACCTACAACAGCAGTTCATACCACATTAGGTACTCCAGCTACAACAGAAGGTCAAACCACAACAACTCTTCCCACACCGACAGCTGAAGCTCAAAACGACTGCAACTAAACCGACCACACCATAGCTTCTCAAACAACAAAATACCACCTACTACAATTGGGGCTGAAACTACAACTACTGCTCCACACAACAAAAACTGCTCCATCAACAACAGCAGTTCATACCACATTAGGTACTACAGCTACAACAGAAGCTCCAACCACAATGAATCTTCCCACAACGACAGCTGAAGCTCACATGACTACAACTAAAACTGCCACCACCATAGCTGCTCAAACAACAATACCACCTTCTACGATTGCAGCTCAAACTACAACTATTGCTCCAACAACAAAAACTGTTCCACCAACAACAGCAGTTCATACCACATTAGGTACTCCAGCTACAACAGAAGGTCAAACCACAACAACTCTTCCCACACACGACAGCTGTAGCTCAAACGACTGCAACTAAACCGACTACGACCATAGCTTCAAAACAACACCACCTACAACAATGCGGGCTGAATCTACAACTGTTGCTCCCACAACAAAAACTGCTCCATCAACAACAGCAGTTCATACCACATTAGGTACTCCAGCTACAACAGAAGCTCCAACCACAATGAATCTTCCCACAACGACAGCTGAAGCTCAATGACTACACTAAAACTGCCACCACCATAGCTGCTCAAACAACAATACCACAGCTTCTACGATTGCAGCTCAAACTACAACTATGCTCCAACAACAAAAACTGTTCCACCAACAACAGCAGTTCATACCACATTAGGTACTCCAGCTACAACAGAAGGTCAAACCACAACAACTCTTCCCACACCGACAGCTGAAGCTCAAAACGACTGCAACTAAACCGACCACCACCATAGCTTCTCAAACAACAATACCACCTACTACACATTGGGGCTGAAACTACAACTGTTTGCTCCCACAACAAAAACTGCTCCATCAACAACAGCAGTTCATACCACATTAGGTACTACAGCTACAACAGAAGCTCCAACCACAATGAATCTTCCCACAACGACAGCTGAAGCTCACATGACTACAACTAAAACTGCCACCACCATAGCTGCTCAAACAACAATACCACCTTCTACGATTGCAGCTCAAACTACAACTATTGCTCCAACAACAAAAACTGTTCCACCAACAACAGCAGTTCATACCACATTAGGTACTCCAGCTACAACAGAAGGTCAAACCACAACAACTCTTCCCACACCGACAGCTGTAGCTCAAACGACTGCAACTAAACCGACTACGACCATAGCTTCACAAACAACACCACCTACAACAATGCGGGCTGAATCTACAACTGTTGCTCCCACAACAAAAACTGCTCCATCAACAACAGCAGTTCATACCACATTAGGTACTCCAGCTACAACAGAAGCTCCAACCACAATGAATCTTCCCACAACGACAGCTGAAGCTCACATGACTACAACTAAAACTGCCACCACCATAGCTGCTCAAACAACAATACCATCTTCTACGATTGCAGCTCAAACTACAACTATTGCTCCAACAACAAAAACTGTTCCACCAACAACAGCAGTTCATACCACATTAGGTACTCCAGCTACAACAGAAGGTCCAACCACAACAACACATCCCACACCGACAGCAGAAGCTGAAACGACTACAGCTAAACCTACCACCACCGCTGCTCAGACAACAATACCAGCTTCTACGACAGCAGCTCTAACCACAACTATCGCTCCAACAACAAAAACTGTTCCACCAACAACAGCAGTTCATACCACATTAGGTACTCCAGCTACAACAGAAGGCCCAACCACAACAACTCTTCCCACACCGACGGCTGAAGCTCAAAAGACTGCAACTAAACCGACCACCACCATAGCTTCTCAAACAACAATACCACCTTCTACGATTGGGGCTGAAACTACAACTACTGCTCCCACAACAAAAACTGCTCCATCAACAACAGCAGTTCATACCACATTAGGTACTACAGCTACAACAGAAGCTCCAACCACAATGAATCTTCCCACAACGACAGCTGAAGCTCACATGACTACAACTAAAACTGCCACCACCATAGCTGCTCAAACAACAATACCACCTTCTACGATTGCAGCTCAAACTACAACTATTGCTCCAACAACAAAAACTGTTCCACCAACAACAGCAGTTCATACCACATTAGGTACTCCAGCTACAACAGAAGGTCAAACCACAACAAACTCTTCCCACACCGACAGCTGTAGCTCAAACGACTGCAACTAAACCGACCACTACGACCATAGCTTCTCAAACAACAACACCACCTACAACAATGCGGACTGAATCTACAACTGTTGCTCCCACAACAAAAACTGCTCCATCAACAACAGCAGTTCATACCACATTAGGTACTCCAGCTACAACAGAAGCTCCAACCACAATGAATCTTCCCACAACGACAGCTGAAGCTCACATGACTACAACTAAAACTGCCACCACCATAGCTGCTCAAACAACAATACCACCTTCTACGATTGCAGCTCAAACTACAACTATTGCTCCAACAACAAAAACTGTTCCACCAACAACAGCAGTTCATACCACATTAGGTACTCCAGCTACAACAGAAGGTCAAACCACAACAACTCTTCCCACACCGACAGCTGTAGCTCAAACGACTGCAACTAAACCGACTACGACCATAGCTTCACAAACAACACCACCTACAACAATGCGGGCTGAATCTACAACTGTTGCTCCCACAACAAAAACTGCTCCATCAACAACAGCAGTTCATACCACATTAGGTACTCCAGCTACAACAGAAGCTCCAACCACAATGAATCTTCCCACAACGACAGCTGAAGCTCACATGACTACAACTAAAACTGCCACCACCATAGCTGCTCAAACAACAATACCACCACCCTTCTACGATTGCAGCTCAAACTACAACTATTGCTCCAACAACAAAAAACTGTTCCACCAACAACAGCAGTTCATACCACATTAGGTACTCCAGCTACAACAGAAGGTCCAACCACAACAACTCTTCCCACACCGACAGCTGTAGCTCAAACGACTACAACTAAACCCTACCACCATAGCTGCTCACAAACAACACCACTTCTACAACATGCAGCTCTAACTACAACTGTTGCTCCAACAACAAAAACTGTTCCACCCAACAACAGCAGTTCATACCACATTAGGTACTCCAGCTACAACAGAAGGCCCAACCACAACAACTCTTCCCACAACGACAGCTGAAGCTCAAAGACTGCAACTAAACCGACACCACCATAGCTCTCAAACAACAATACCACCTTCTACGATTGCGGGCTGAATCTACAACTGTTGCTCCCACAACAAAAAACTGCTCCATCAACAACAGCAGTTCATACCACATTAGGTACTCCAGCTACAACAGAAGCTCCAACCACAATGAATCTTCCCACAACGACAGCTGAAGCTCACATGACTACAACTAAAACTGCCACCACCATAGCTGCTCAAAACAACAATACCACCTTCTACGATTGCAGCTCAAACTACAACTATTGCTCCAACAACAAAAAACTGTTCCACCAACAACAGCAGTTCATACCACATTAGGTACTCCAGCTACAACAGAAGGTCCAACCACAACAACTCTTCCCACACCGACAGCTGAAGCTCAAACGACTACAACTAAACCTACCACCACCATACCGCTGCTGCTCAAACAACAATACCAGCTTCTACGATTGCAGCTCTAACTACAACTATGCTCCAACAACAAAAACTGTTCCACCAACAACAGCAGTTCATACCACATTAGGTACTCCAGCTACAACAGAAGGCCCAACCACAACAACTCTTCCCACACCGACAGCTGAAGCTCAAACGACTGCAACTAAACCGACCACCACCATAGCTTCTCAAACAACAATACCACCTTCTACGACAATGCAGGCTGAATCTACAACTGTTGCTCCCACAACAAAAACTGCTCCATCAACAACAGCAGTTCATACTACATTAGGTACTCCAGCTACAACAGAAGCTCCAACTATAACAACTCTTCCTACACCGACAGCTGAAGCTCACATGACTACAACTAAAACTGCCACCACCATCGCTGCTCAAACAACAAAACCACCTTCTACGATTGCAGCTCAAACTACAACTATTGCTCCCACAACAAAAACTGCTCCACAACAACAGCAGTTCATACCACATTAGGTACTCCAGCTAAAACAGAAGGCCCAACCATAACAACTCTTCCCACAACGACAGCTGAAGCTCAAACGACTACAGCTAAACCTACCACCACCGCTGCTCAGACAACAATACCACCTTCTACGATTGCAGCTCAAACTAAAACTACTGCTCCAACAACAAAAACTGTTCCACCAACAACAGCAGTTCATACCACATTAGGTACTCCAGCTACAACAGAAGGCCCAACCACAACAACTCTTCCCACACCGACGGCTGAAGCTCAAAAGACTGCAACTAAACCGACCACCACCATAGCTTCTCAAACAACAATACCACCTACTACAATTGGGGCTGAAACTACAACTGTTGCTCCCACAACAAAAACTGCTCCATCAACAACAGCAGTTCATACCACATTAGGTACTCCAGCTACAACAGAAGCTCCAACCACAATGAATCTTCCCACAACGACAGCTGAAGCTCACATGACTACAACTAAAACTGCCACCACCATAGCTGCTCAAACAACAATACCACCTTCTACGATTGCAGCTCAAACTACAACTATTGCTCCAACAACAAAAACTGTTCCACCAACAACAGCAGTTCATACCACATTAGGTACTCCAGCTACAACAGAAGGTCAAACCACAACAACTCTTCCCACACCGACAGCTGTAGCTCAAACGACTGCAACTAAACCGACTACGACCATAGCTTCACAAAAAACACCACTACAACCTACAACAAGCAGTTCATACCACATTAGGCGGCTGAATCTACAACTGTTAAAACTGCCTCCCACACAACACAAAAACTGCTCCATCAACAACAGCAGTTCATACCACATTAGGTACTCCAGCTACAACAGAAGCTCCAAACCACAATGAATCTTCCCACACCGACAGCTGACAGCTGAAGCTCACATGACTACAACTAAAACTGCCACCACCATAGCTGCTCAAACAACAATACCACCTTCTACGATTGCAGCTCAAACTACAACTATTGCTCCAACAACAAAAACTGTTCCACCAACAACAGCAGTTCATACCACATTAGGTACTCCAGCTACAACAGAAGGTCCAACCACAACAACACATCCCACACCGACAGCAGAAGCTGAAACGACTACAGCTAAACCTACCACCACCGCTGCTCAGACAACAATACCAGCTTCTACGACAGCAGCTCTAACTACAACTATCGCTCCAACAACAAAAACTGTTCCACCCAACAACAGCAGTTCATACCACATTAGGTACTCCAGCTACAACAGAAGGTCCAAACACAAACAACTCTTCCCACACCGACAGCTGAAGCTCAAAGACTGCAAAAAACCGACCACCACCATAGCTTGCTCAAACAAACAATACCACCTTCTACGATTGGGGCTGAAACTACAACTATTGCTCCAACAACAAAAACTGTTCCACCAACAACAGCAGTTCATACCACATTAGGTACTCCAGCTACAACAGAAGGTCAAACCACAACAACTCTTCCCACCGACGACAGCTGTAGCTCAAATGACTGCAACTAAACCGACTACCACCATGGCATGCTCACACAACAACACCACCCTCAACAATGCGGGCTGAAACTACAACTGTTGCTCCCACAACAAAAACTGCTCCATCAACAACAGCAGTTCATACCACATTAGGTACTCCAGCTACAACAGAAGCTCCAACCACAATGAATCTTCCCACAACGACAGCTGAAGCTCACATGACTACAACTAAAACTGCCACCACCATAGCTGCTCAAACAACAATAACCACCTTCTACGATTGCAGCTCAAACTACAACTATTGCTCCAACAACAAAAACTGTTCCACCAACAACAGCAGTTCATACCACATTAGGTACTCCAGCTACAACAGAAGGTCAACCACAACAACTCTTCCCACACCGACAGCTGAAGCTCAAACGACTGCAACAGCTAAACCGACTACGACCATAGCTGCTCAGACAACAACACCACCTTCAACGACATGCAGCTCTGAATCTACAACTATTGCTCCAACAACAAAAACTGCTCCATCAACAACAGCAGTTCATACCACATTAGGTACTCCAGCTACAACAGAAGGCCCAACACAACAACTCTTCCCACACCGACAGCTGAAGCTCAAACATGACTACAACTAAAACTGACCACCACCATAGCTGCTCTCAAAACAACAATACCACCTTCTACGATTGCAGCTCAAACTACAACTATTGCTCCCACAACAACAAAAACTGTATCACCTCAACAACAGCAGTTCATACCACATTAGGTACTCCAGCTACAACAGAAGCTCCAACCACAATGAATACTTCCCACACCGACAGCTGAAGCTCAAATGACTACAACTAAAACTGCCACCACCACCGCTGCTCAAACAACAATACCAATCTTCTACGACAGCAGCTCAAAAAAACTACAACTATTGCTCCAACAACAAAAACTGTTCCACCAACAACAGCAGTTCATACCACATTAGGTACTCCAGCTACAACAGAAGGTCAAACCACAACAACTCTTCCCACACCGACAGCTGTAGCTCAAACGACTGCAACTAAACCGACCACGACCATAGCTTCACAAACAACACCATCTACTACATTTGGGGCTGAAACTACAACTACTGCTCCCACAACAAAAACTGTTCCACCTACAACAGCAGGTTCATACCACATTAGGTACTCCAGCTACAACAGAAGCTCCAACCACAATGAATCTTCCCACAACGACAGCTGAAGCTCACATGACTACAACTAAAACTGCCACCACCATCGCTGCTCAAACAACAATACAACCATCTACGATTGCAGCTCAAACTACAACTATTGCTCCAACAACAAAAACTGTTCCACCAACAACAGCAGTTCATACCACATTAGGTACTCCAGCTAAAACAGAAGCTCCAACCACAACCATTACCCCAAACTCAGTTGCATCAGCTTCAACTTCATCCGGAAGTCTGACCAGCACAGCAGCCCAAACCAGGACAAGTCCACGTAGAATGTATGTTTCCATTTTAACTTCTGATTTTTAAACCCTGATTTTAGAATTTGGTTCCACTGTTGAAATGGCTATCCAAGCTTCCCCCAATGGAAAATCCTAATGTCATCTCCATGTCTTTCTGCAGCATGGGCACCGTTTCAATTTTATTCGGCTTGTGTTCCACACCACCAAGCGTGTCCCCAGTGAGAGTGAGATTCTCACTATGGCCCACAATCTCTTGGATGCTCGTCTATGGCGCGTGAATGCTCCAGTGAGAGTGCGGCGCAGTACAACGCAGTTGAATGATCCTGTTGCTGTGCAGGATATTACCTATCAGTGTAAGTCACATTCACACACCCTGTCTTTACATCTGATCCCTGTCATCTTCATCTCTATCTAATTCACATTGCTCAGGGGACCATTTAACTTGTACATATAAAAAGTTATTGATTCATTAAAATGTATTTATCTATTGCAATAATAACATTTGACTGTTTGAAATATGGGGTTACTCTTGCGAATTTGGGAATTGAGTTGTGTGTGTGTGTTTAAAGATACTTGTGCAGTTCTGGATTACAATGAATGTATTTTAATATGCATCTCAGTGATACTAATACAGCAGAACAGTTTTCTAGCAAGTACAATGAAATCAATTTGAACTTGTTTCCTCAGTACTATCCGACAGTTCCTTTGCCTTGGCACTGCAATATGAGATAAACAACGTGAGCATGCCAGAACTCACTGAACTCAGGACCGAGACGTACAAACTCATCCAGGACTCCATTAACAACCTGGTAAGTGAGTATTTTCTGCAACGTATAATGGTTATGAAATGGCCCGGTAATCTAAAAGGTCGCAGGTCCCAGTTAGGACACTGCGGGTTGTATCTCTGAGCAAGGAGGCCAAAAAAGTTGGAGAAATGCCAGATAAGTAGCGCAAGTCATTTGAAATATGAGCATCTGATAAATGCCGATAATTATGAATATTCCAGAAGCTGTGTATTCATACTGTCACACCAAGGGAAAGCATGTACCTCAGGTGTAATGCAGGTCCCCTCCCCAACTGATAACACAACCAGCCAGAATTACAAGAAGGTAACAGCTTTATTATTAAATGCTTAGTATAGATAAATAAATTTGAAGATTAAAAACTTTGGTGTTTTCAAAAAGCAGTAATTCAAAACATTTTGTAGCAGCAGGTTGGTACCAATCCATAAGTCATTAGATCCTAAAGTTCAGAGTGCAGTCCATTATATAAAGAAACATCCGTCTTAGAAGTTTGCGTAAATTTCGCTAAGTGAACAACCAAACTAAAACCGCGGCACTGGTTCTACAAAAGGAAGGAAAAGAAACGCAATACATATTAATGAAATGAAAACATTCTTAAATTACTGCAGTAACACTGGCAATGACATTTACATACCAATAACGTTAAAACATTATTAAATTACTTACTGAAGTAACACAACACAACTGTGAATCCTGGCCGAATAAAGGCCAGTCAATAAAGAAATAGCTGCCACGACATATCACTCATCCTGCACGCTCCTTAGAAGAGAGCGGAAAACCCGCAAATTAAACATGCATTATACATACTCTTCTAAAGAGAGCAACAAACATACAGCATGCACAAAGCAACAGTAATCATAAACAGGACCCCAATAATTCTAACATGAAACATTAACATTGCCCTCGTTTAAGGAGCGCATTTGAACCAAACGCCAATCAATAAATATACCATAAAATAGTAGCATATTTAAAACATACCGGTCAAACGATGCGTTACGCTTTCGTGGATTTTGTGTTGGCACCTACTTTATCCCTTCATCTGCGCCAGCGCCACGCCATTCTTCCAAAAAGGACGCTGGCATGACTATTGTTCTTGGCATGCAATATACGGGTTACCAGGCAGGTAAGGGGGCGGCGTTACTGACGCGACTTCCTACCTTGTCACACTATGCATGCTGAATTTCTTGAGTATACAGTATATCCAGCCGTATAAATGGAATGTCTGTAAAAAAGGATAATAAGCTGTGTAAGTCGCGCTCTACAAGAGTGCCAGCTAAATTCCAAAATTGTAGAGCCAACACCAACGCTAGCGAGCTTTAGCGGTCCTTCTAAATCGTCTTAGTGGTTAAATGTATGACTGTTTTTTTTTTTTTTTTTTAAGTGAACAGGAAGACTTTGATGCATTAGATGTATGTAGGCTATTATAATGGGCAAACAACACTGGAAAATCATGAAGCATGCAGAACTGTCAGAACTAACCACCTTATACACTACATACTTATGAATTCTATTGAATTATCACATCTGCTATATCACGAGCAATTAATTGAGAGTAAATCTTCAAACTCTTCCTTCTAATTTATGTCTGTTCAGCACAGTTAAGTATTCTTCGTTGCATGCAGCATTTCATAGTTTATTCAAATCAAATGCAGCAACGCTGAACATCCTAGTTACTGCTCAGTTAATCATAAGGTCAAAGCTTAAAAGGCAGTGAGGATGTCATTTTGGTATATTTATCCTTGTTTTATTAATGTCTTTGTTTCTGGTTTGAACTTTCATTTTTAGCTGAACCAAATTCTGACACAACCTGATGCAAATCCTTTCATCTTTCCACAAGCAAGTTTTACGTAAGTCCCAAACCTTGTATGACTTCATGATGATTAAAAAGAAAACTGTTCTGACAAATATGAATGGAGGCACTTTGAAAATAAGCGCATAGCAAGTTTGCTCAGCAAACACTTTCTGCATCCAACGAAAGGCCGGCCTCATCAACTGCATGTACTCATACTGAACAAATCACATACACACATCACTATCTTCTCATACTCAAGCACATCACAAGCACATCTCCCTGCTGTTGCACCTTTTCAAACCGACAGTCTGACCTCTCCTGTGCTGTTCATTGCTTGTACTACTCTTTGATTGCTCTGCTGCTGCTGCTGCTCAATAAATTGCTACTCAAAGATTATTGCTCTAACAATCTCTCCTCAAAGAATTTCTCCTCACCGTCTGCCACCCCAGCTTCCACATGTTGATTGTACTGATGCACTCGAGGGGATTTTGTATTTCTACTGTTAGTAGGGGAGATTTATCCTGCTTTGTGTTCGATAGATTCATGCACAGTAGTGTGTGCACAGTTCTTAGTACTTCAAGCAGATCCATTCTGTGGCAAAGCAAAATAATTGCATTGCATGTTATTTCAATATTTTATCAAAATTTATAGGTTTCCGGACTGAAATGCACAATAGGTGTATTTCTTTAGCAGGAAGCCAAGCATTTCATAATTCTGCTTTTTTGTTCCGAAAAGGGATACGGCAAACCAGATTCAAGCCATTGTGGATTATGTCTACCAGGAAGGTGACATCCAAGACCCAAGTGAATTCTTGACTGCAGTACTGACAGCAATTGGTCAGCTTACTACAACTACTACGCCGACAACTGAACCACCAAAGACAACAGTTACCCAAACAACAATACCACCTACTGCAGAATCTACTACTATCATTCTAACAACAAAAACTGTTACACCTACAACAGCAGTTCATACCACATTAGGTACTCCAGCTACAACAGAAGGCCCAACCACAACAACTCTTCCCACACCGACGGCTGAAGCTCAAAAGACTGCAACTAAACCGACCACCACCATAGCTTCTCAAACAACAATACCACCTTCTACAATTGGGGCTGAAACTACAACTACTGCTCCCACAACAAAAACTGCTCCATCAACAACAGCAGTTCATACCACATTAGGTACTACAGCTACAACAGAAGCTCCAACCACAATGAATCTTCCCACAACGACAGCTGAAGCTCACATGACTACAACTAAAACTGCCACCACCATAGCTGCTCAAACAACAATACCACCTTCTACGATTGCAGCTCAAACTACAACTATTGCTCCAACAACAAAAACTGTTCCACCAACAACAGCAGTTCATACCACATTAGGTACTCCAGCTACAACAGAAGGTCAAAAAAAACAACAACTCTTCCCACACCGACAGCTGTAGCTCAAACGACTGCAACTAAACCGACTACGACCATAGCTTCTTCAAACAACACCACCTACAAACAATGCGGGCTGAATCTACAACTGTTGCTCCCACAACAAAAAAACTGCTCCATCAACAACAGCAGTTCATACCACATTAGGTACTCCAGCTACAACAGAAGCTCCACCCACAATGAATCTTCCCACAACGACAGCTGAAGCTCACATGACTACAACTAAAACTGCCACCACCATAGCTGCTCAAACAACAATACCACCTTCTACGATTGCAGCTCAAACTACAACTATTGCTCCAACAACAAAAATTGTTCCACCAACAACAGCAGTTCATACCACATTAGGTACTCCAGCTACTTACAACAGAACCAACCACAACAATCCTCTTCCCACACCACAGCTGTAGCTCAAACGACTGCAACTAAAGCTACAACAACAGACCAACAGAACCACCACCTACAACAATGCGGGCTGAACTACAACTGTTGCACCCTCCCACACAAACAACTATCGCTCCCATCAAAAAACAACAGCAGTTCATACCACATTAGGTACTCCAGCTACAACAGAAGCTCCAACCACAATGAACTCCCACACGACAGCTGAAGCTCAATGACTACAAACAAAACTGCCACCACCATAGCTGCTCAAACAACAATACCACCTTCTACGACATTGCAGCTCAAACTACAACTATTGCTCCAACAACAAAAAACTGTTCCACCTACAACAGCAGTTCATACCACATTAGGTACTCCAGCTACAACAGAAGGCCCAACCACAACAAAACTCTTCCCACACCGACAGCTGAAGCTCAAACGACTGCAACTAAACCGACCACCACCACCGCTGCTCAAACAACAATACCACCTTCTACAACAGCATGGGGCTCTAAAACTACAACTACTGCTCCCACAACAAAAACTGTTCCATCAACAACAGCAGTTCATACCACATTAGGTACTCCAGCTACAACAGAAGCTCCAACCCACAATGAATCTTCCCACAACAACAGCTGAAGCTCAAACAACTACAACTAAAACTGCCACCACCATAGCTTCTCAAACAAGAATACAACCTACTACAACAGCAGCTAAAACTACAACTATTGCTCCAACAACAAAAACTGTTCCACCAACAACAGCAGTTCATACCACATTAGGTACTCCAGCTACAACAGAAGGTCAAACCACAACAACTCTTCCCACACCGACAGCTGTAGCTCAAACGACTGCAACTAAACCGACTACGACCATAGCTTCACAAACAACACCACCTACAACAATGCGGGCTGAATCTACAACTGTTGCTCCCACAACAAAAACTGCTCCATCAACAACAGCAGTTCATACCACATTAGGTACTCCAGCTACAACAGAAGCTCCAACCACAATGAATCTTCCCACAACGACAGCTGAAGCTCACATGACTACAACTAAAACTGCCACCACCATAGCTGCTCAAACAACAATACCACCTTCTACGATTGCAGCTCAAACTACAACTATTGCTCCAACAACAAAAACTGTTCCACCAACAACAGCAGTTCATACCACATTAGGTACTCCAGCTACAACAGAAGGTCAAACCACAACAACTCTTCCCACACCGACAGCTGTAGCTCAAACGACTGCAACTAAACCGACTACGACCATAGCTTCACAAACAACACCACCTACAACAATGCGGGCTGAATCTACAACTGTTGCTCCCACAACAAAAACTGCTCCATCAACAACAGCAGTTCATACCACATTAGGTACTCCAGCTACAACAGAAGCTCCAACCACAATGAATCTTCCCACAACGACAGCTGAAGCTCACATGACTACAACTAAAACTGCCACCACCATAGCTGCTCGAACAACAATACCACCTTCTACGATTGCAGCTCAAACTACAACTATTGCTCCAACAACAAAAACTGTTCCACCAACAACAGCAGTTCATACCACATTAGGTACTCCAGCTACAACAGAAGGTCCAACCACAACAACACTTCCCACACCGACAGCAGAAGCTCAAACGACTACAGCTAAACCTACCACCACCGCTGCTCAGACAACAATACCAGCTTCTACGACAGCAGCTCTAACCACAACTATCGCTCCAACAACAAAAACTGTTCCACCTACAACAGCAGTTCATACCACATTAGGTACTCCAGCTACAACAGAAGGCCCAACCACAACAACTCTTCCCACACCGACGGCTGAAGCTCAAAAGACTGCAACTAAACCGACCACCACCATAGCTTCTCAAACAACAATACCACCTTCTACGATTGGGGCTGAAACTACAACTATTGCTCCCACAACAAAAACTGCTCCATCAACAACAGCAGTTCATACCACATTAGGTACTACAGCTACAACAGAAGCTCCAACCACAACAACTCTTCCCACACCGACAGCTGAAGCTCAAACGACTACAACTAAATCTGCCACCACCATAGCTGCTCAACAACAATACCACCTTCTACGATTGCAGCTCTAACTACAACTATTGCTCCAACAACAAAAACTGTTCCACCAACAACAGCAGTTCATACCACATTAGGTACTCCAGCTACAACAGAAGGCCCAACCACAACAACTCTTCCCACACCGACAGCTGAAGCTCAAACGACTGCAACTAAACCGACTACGACCATAGCTTCACAAACAACACCACCTACAACAATGCGGGCTGAATCTACAACTGTTGCTCCCACAACAAAAACTGCTCCATCAACAACAGCAGTTCATACCACATTAGGTACTCCAGCTACAACAGAAGCTCCAACAACAATGAATCTTCCCACAACGACAGCTGAAGCTCACAAGACTACAACTAAAACTGCCACCACCATAGCTGCTCAAACAACAATACCACCTTCTACGATTGCAGCTCAAACTACAACTATTGCTCCAACAACAAAAACTGTTCCACCAACAACAGCAGTTCATACCACATTAGGTACTCCAGCTACAACAGAAGGTCAAACCACAACAAACTCTTCCCACACCGACAGCTGTAGCTCAAACGACTGCAACTAAACCGACTACGACCATAGCTTCACAAACAACACCACCTACAACAATGCGGGCTGAATCTACAACTGTTGCTCCCACAACAAAAACTGCTCCATCAACAACAGCAGTTCATACCACATTAGGTACTCCAGCTACAACAGAAGCTCCAACCACAATGAATCTTCCCACAACGACAGCTGAAGCTCACATGACTACAACTAAAACTGCCACCACCATAGCTGCTCAAACAACAATACCACCTTCTACGATTGCAGCTCAAACTACAACTATTGCTCCAACAACAAAAACTGTTCCACCAACAACAGCAGTTCATACCACATTAGGTACTCCAGCTACAACAGAAGGTCCAACCACAACAACACATCCCACACCGACAGCAGAAGCTCAAACGACTACAGCTAAACCTACCACCACCGCTGCTCAGACAACAATACCAGCTTCTACGACAGCAGCTCTAACCACAACTATCGCTCCAACAACAAAAACTGTTCCACCTACAACAGCAGTTCATACCACATTAGGTACTCCAGCTACAACAGAAGGGCCAAACCACAACAACTCTTCCCACACCGACAGCTGAAGCTCAAAGACTGCAACTAAACCGACCACCACCACCATAGCTTCTCAAACAACAATACCACCTTCTACAATGGGGCTGAAACTACAACTGTTGCTCCCACAACAAAAACTGCTCCATCAACAACAGCAGTTCATACCACATTAGGTACTCCAGCTACAACAGAAGCTCCAACCACAATGAATCTTCCCACAACGACAGCTGAAGCTCACATGACTACAACTAAAACTGCCACCACCATAGCTGCTCAAACAACAATACCACCTTCTACGATTGCAGCTCAATCTACAACTATTGCTCCAACAACAAAAACTGTTCCACCAACAACAGCAGTTCATACCACATTAGGTACTCCAGCTACAACAGAAGGTCAAACCACAACAACTCTTCCCACACCGACAGCTGTAGCTCAAACGACTGCAACTAAACCGACTACGACCATAGCTTCACAAACAACACCACCTACAACAATGCGGGCTGAATCTACAACTGTTGCTCTCACAACAAAAACTGCTCCATCAACAAAAGCAGTTCATACCACATTAGGTACTACAGCTACAACAGAAGCTCCAACAACAATGAATCTTCCCACAACGACAGCTGAAGCTCACAAGACTACAACTAAAACTGCCACCACCATAGCTGCTCAAACAACAATACCACCTTCTACGATTGCAGCTCAAACTACAACTATTGCTCCAACAACAAAAACTGTTCCACCAACAACAGCAGTTCATACCACATTAGGTACTCCAGCTACAACAGAAGGTCAAACCACAACAACTCTTCCCACACCGACAGCTGTAGCTCAAACGACTGCAACTAAACCGACTACGACCATAGCTTCACAAACAACACCACCTACAACAATGCGGGCTGAATCTACAACTGTTGCTCCCACAACAAAAACTGCTCCATCAACAACAGCAGTTCATACCACATTAGGTACTCCAGCTACAACAGAAGCTCCAACCACAATGAATCTTCCCACAACGACAGCTGAAGCTCACATGACTACAACTAAAACTGCCACCACCATAGCTGCTCAAACAACAATACCACCTTCTACGATTGCAGCTCAAACTACAACTATTGCTCCAACAACAAAAACTGTTCCACCAACAACAGCAGTTCATACCACATTAGGTACTCCAGCTACAACAGAAGGTCCAACCACAACAACACATCCCACACCGACAGCAGAAGCTCAAACGACTACAGCTAAACCTACCACCACCATCGCTGCTCAGACAACAATACCAGCTTCTACGACAGCAGCTCTAACCACAACTATCGCTCCAACAAACAAAAACTGTTCCACCAACAACAGCAGTTCATACCACATTAGGTACTCCAGCTACAACAGAAGGCCCAACCACAACAACTCTTCCCACACCGACAGCTGAAGCTCAAACGACTACAACTAAAACTGCCACCACCATAGCTGCTCAAACAACAATACCACCTTCTACGATTGCAGCTCAAACTACAACTATCGCTCCAACAACAAAAACTGTTCCACCAACAACAGCAGTTCATACCACATTAGGTACTCCAGCTACAACAGAAGGCCCCACCACCACAACAACTCTTCCCACACCGACAGCTGAAGCTCAAAAGACTGCAACTAAACCGACCACCACCATAGCTTCTCAAACAACAACCACCTTCAACGATTGGGGCTGAAACTACAACTATTGCTCCCACAACAAAAACTGCTGCTCCATCAACAACAGCAGTTCATACCACATTAGGTACTACAGCTACAACAGAAGCTCCAACCACAATGAATCTTCCCACAACGACAGCTGAAGCTCAACATGACTACAACTAAAACTGCCACCACCATAGCTGCTCAAACAACAATACCACCTTCTACGATTGCAGCTCAAACTACAACTATTGCTCCAACAACAAAAACTGTTCCACCAACAACAGCAGTTCATACCACATTAGGTACTCCAGCTACAACAGAAGGTCAAACCACAACAACTCTTCCCACACCGACAGCTGTAGCTCAAACGACTGCAACTAAACCGACTACGACCATAGCTTCACAAAACAACACCACCTACAACAATGCGGGCTGAATCTACAACTGTTGCTCCCACAACAAAAACTGCTCCATCAACAACAGCAGTTCATACCACATTAGGTACTCCAGCTACAACAGAAGCTCCAACCACAATGAATCTTCCCACAACGACAGCTGAAGCTCACATGACTACAACTAAAACTGCCACCACCATAGCTGCTCAAACAACAATACCACCTTCTACGATTGCAGCTCAAACTACAACTATTGCTCCAACAACAAAAACTGTTCCACCAACAACAGCAGTTCATACCACATTAGGTACTCCAGCTACAACAGAAGGTCCAACCACAACAACACATCCCACACCGACAGCAGAAGCTCAAAACGACTACAGCTAAAAACCACCACCACCGCTGCTCAGACAACAATACCAGCTTCTACGACAGCAGCTCTAACCACAACTATCGCTCCAACAACAAAAACTGTTCCACCAACAACAGCAGTTCATACCACATTAGGTACTCCAGCTACAACAGAAGGCCCAACCACAACAACTCTTCCCACACCGACGGCTGAAGCTCAAAAGACTGCAACTAAACCGACCACCACCATAGCTTCTCAAACAACAATACCACCTTCTACGATTGGGGCTGAAACTACAACTACTGCTCCCACAACAAAAACTGCTCCATCAACAACAGCAGTTCATACCACATTAGGTACTACAGCTACAACAGAAGCTCCAACCACAATGAATCTTCCCACAACGACAGCTGAAGCTCACATGACTACAACTAAAACTGCCACCACCATAGCTGCTCAAACAACAATACCACCTTCTACGATTGCAGCTCAAACTACAACTATTGCTCCAACAACAAAAACTGTTCCACCAACAACAGCAGTTCATACCACATTAGGTACTCCAGCTACAACAGAAGGTCAAACCACAACAACTCTTCCCACACCGACAGCTGTAGCTCAAACGACTGCAACTAAACCGACTACGACCATAGCTTCACAAACAACACCACCTACAACAATGCGGGCTGAATCTACAACTGTTGCTCCCACAACAAAAACTGCTCCATCAACAACAGCAGTTCATACCACATTAGGTACTCCAGCTACAACAGAAGCTCCAACCACAATGAATCTTCCCACAACGACAGCTGAAGCTCACATGACTACAACTAAAACTGCCACCACCATAGCTGCTCAAACAACAATACCACCTTCTACGATTGCAGCTCAAACTACAACTATTGCTCCAACAACAAAAACTGTTCCACCAACAACAGCAGTTCATACCACATTAGGTACTCCAGCTACAACAGAAGGTCAAACCACAACAACTCTTCCCACACCGACAGCTGTAGCTCAAACGACTGCAACTAAACCGACTACGACCATAGCTTCACAAACAACACCACCTACAACAATGCGGGCTGAATCTACAACTGTTGCTCCCACAACAAAAACTGCTCCATCAACAACAGCAGTTCATACCACATTAGCTACTCCAGCTACAACAGAAGCTCCAACCACAATGAATCTTCCCACAACGACAGCTGAAGCTCACATGACTACAACTAAAACTGCCACCACCATAGCTGCTCAAACAACAATACCACCTTCAACGATTGCAGCTCAAACTACAACTATTGCTCCAACAACAAAAACTGTTCCACCAACAACAGCAGTTCATACCACATTAGGTACTCCAGCTACAACAGAAGGTCAAACCAACAACAACCCTTCCCACACCGACAGCTGAAGCTCAAACGACTACAACCAAATCAGCCTACCACCATAGCTGCTCAGACAACAATACCACCTTCTATGACAGCAGCTCAAACTACAACTATCGCTCCAACAACAAAAACTGTTCCACCAACAACAGCAGTTCATACCACATTAGGTACTCCAGCTACAATAGAACGCCCCACCACAACTCCTCTTCCCACACCGACGGCTGAAGCTCAAAAGAATGCAACTAAACCGACCACCACCATCGCTGCTCAAACAACAAAACCACCTTCTACGATTGCAGCTCAAACTACAACTATTGCTCCCACAACAAAAACTGTTTCACCTACAACAGCAGTTCATACCACATTAGGTACTCCAGCTACAAAAGAAGGTCCAACCACAACAATACATCCCACACCGACAGCAGAAGCTCAAACGACTACAGCTAAACCTACCACCACCATCGCTGCTCAGACAACAATACCAGCTTCTACAACAGCAGCTCTAACCACAACTATCGCTCCAACAACAAAAACTGTTCCACCAACAACATCAGTTCATACCACATTAGGTACTCCAGCTACAACAGAAGGCCCAACCACAACAACTCTTCCCACACCGACAGCTGAAGCTCAAACGACTACAACCAAAACAGCCACCACCATTGGGGACCTGCACAGACAACAATACCACGTTCTACGATTGCAGCTCAAACTACAACTATCGCTCCAACAACAAAAAACTGTTCCACAGACAACAGCAGTTCATACCACATTAGGTACTCCAGCTACAATAGAACGCCCCACCACAACTCTGCTTCCCACAACGACGGCTGAAGCTCAAAGACTGCAACTAAAACCGACCACCACCATAGCTTCTCAAACAACAATTCCACCTTCAACGATTACAGCTCAAACTACAACTATTGCTCCAACAACAAAAACTGCTCCATCAACAACAGCAGTTCATACCACATTAGGTACTCCAGCTACATCAGAAGGTCAAACAACAACAACTCTTCTCACACCGACAGCTGTGGCTCAAACAACTGCAACTAAATCGACAATGACCACAGCTTCACAAACAACACCACCCACAACAATGCGGGCTGAATCTACAACTGTTGCTCCCACAACAAAAACTGCTCCATCAACAACAGCAGTTCATACCACATTAGGTACTCCAGCTACAACAGAAGCTCCAACCACAATGAATCTTCCCAGAACGACAGCTGAAGCTCACATGACTACAACTAAAACTGCCACCACCATCGCTGCTCAAACAACAAAACCACCTTCTACGATTGCAGCTCAAACTACAACTATTGCTCCAACAACAAAAACTGTTCCACCAACAACAGCAGTTCATACCACATTAGGTACTCCAGCTACAACAGAAGCTCCAACCACAACAACTCTTCCCACACCGACAGCTGAAGCTCAAACGACTACAACCAAAACAGCCACCACCATAGCTGCTCAGACAACAATACCAGCTTCTACGATTGCAGCTCAAACTACAACTATCGCTCCAACAACAAAAACTGTTCCACCAACAACAGCAGTTCATACCACATTAGGTACTCCAGCTACAACAGAAGGCCCAAACCACAACAACTCTTCCCACACCGACAGCTGTAGCTCAAACGACTGCAACTAAACCGACTACGACCATAGCTTCACAAACAACACCACCTACAACAATGCGGGCTGAATCTACAACTGTTGCTCCCACAACAAAAAACTGCTCCATCAACAACAGCAGTTCATACCACATTAGGTACTCCAGCTACAACAGAAGCTCCAACCACAATGAATCTTCCCACAACGACAGCTGAAGCTCACATGACTACAACTAAAACTGCCACCACCATAGCTGCTCAAACAACAATACCACCTTCTACGATTGCAGCTCAAACTACAACTATTGCTCCAACAACAAAAACTGTTCCACCAACAACAGCAGTTCATACCACATTAGGTACTCCAGCTACAACAGAAGGTCAAACCACAACAACTCTTCCCACACCGACAGCTGTAGCTCAAACGACTGCAACTAAACCGACTACGACCATAGCTTCACAAACAACACCACCTACAACAATGCGGGCTGAATCTACAACTGTTGCTCCCACAACAAAAACTGCTCCATCAACAACAGCAGTTCATACCACATTAGGTACTCCAGCTACAACAGAAGCTCCAACCACAACAACTCTTCCCACACCGACAGCTGAAGCTCACATGACTACAACTAAAACTGCCACCACCATCGCTGCTCAAACAACAAAACCACCTTCTACGATTGCAGCTCAAACTACAACTATTGCTCCCACAACAAAAATTGTATCACCTACAACAGCAGTTCATACCACATTAGGTACTCCAGCTACAACAGAAGGTCCAACCACAACAACACATCCCACACCGACAGCAGAAGCTCAAACGACTACACTAAAACCTACACCACCACCGCTGCTCAGACAACAATACCAGCTTCTACGACAGCAGCTCTAACCACAACTATCGCTCCAACAACAAAAACTGTTCCACCAACAACAGCAGTTCATACCACATTAGGTACTCCAGCTACAACAGAAGGCCCAACCACAACAACTCTTCCCACACCGACAGCTGAAGCTCAAACGACTGCAACTAAACCGACCACCACCATAGCTCTCAAACAACAAACACCACCTTCAACGATTGCGGGCTGAATCTACAACTGTTGCTCCCACAACAAAAACTGCTCCATCAACAACAGCAGTTCATACCACATTAGGTACTCCAGCTACAACAGAAGCTCCAACCACAATGAATCTTCCCACAACGACAGCTGAAGCTCACATGACTACAACTAAAACTGCCACCACCATAGCTGCTCAAACAACAATACCACCTTCAACGATTGCAGCTCAAACTACAACTATTGCTCCAACAACAAAAAACTGTTCCACCAACAACAGCAGTTCATACCACATTAGGTACTCCAGCTACAACAGAAGGTCAAACCACAACAACTCTTCCCACACCGACAGCTGTAGCTCAAAAACGACTGCAACTAAACCGACTACGACCATAGCTTCACAAACAACACACACCTACAACAATGCGGGCTGAATCTACAACTGTTGCTCCCACAACAAAAACTGCTCCATCAACAACAGCAGTTCATACCACATTAGGTACTCCAGCTACAACAGAAGCTCCAACCACAATGAATCTTCCCACAACGACAGCTGAAGCTCACACAAACTACAACTAAAACTGCCACCACCATAGCTGCTCAAACAACAATACCACCTTCAACGATTGCAGCTCAAACTACAACTATTGCTCCAACAACAAAAACTGTTCCACCAACAACAGCAGTTCATACCACATTAGGTACTCCAGCTACAACAGAAGGCCCAACCACAACAACAACTCTTCCACACACCGACAGCTGAAGCTCAAATGACTACAACTAAAAACCACCACCATAGCTGCTCACAACAACAATACCACCTTCTACGATTGCAGCTCAAACTACAACTATTGCTCCAACAACAAAAAAACTGTTCCACCAACAACAGCAGTTCATACCACATTAGGTACTCCAGCTACAACAGAAGGTCAAACCACAACAACTCTTCCCACACCGACAGCTGTAGCTCAAACGACTGCAACTAAACCGACTACGACCATAGCACAAACAACACACACCACCTACAACAATGCAGGCTGAATCTACAACTGTTGCTCCCACAACAAAAACTGCTCCATCAACAACAGCAGTTCATACCACATTAGGTACTCCAGCTACAACAGAAGCTCCAACCACAATGAATCTTCCCACAACGACAGCTGAAGCTCACATGACTACAACTAAAACTGCCACCACCATAGCTGCTCAAACAACAATACCACCTTCTACGATTGCAGCTCAAACTACAACTATTGCTCCAACAACAAAAACTGTTCCACCAACAACAGCAGTTCATACCACATTAGGTACTCCAGCTACAACAGAAGGTCAAACCACAACAACTCTTCCCACACCGACAACTGAAGCTGAAACGACTACAACCAAATCAGCCACCACCATGGCTGCTCAGACAACAATACCACCTTCTACGACATGCAGCTCAAACTACAACTATCGCTCCCACAACAAAAACTGTTCCACAACAACAGCAGTTCATACCACATTAGGTACTCCAGCTACAACAGAAGCCCAACCACAATGAACTCTTCCCACACCGACGGCTGAAGCTCAAAATGACTACAACTAAAACTGACCACCACCATCGCTGCTCAAACAAAAAACCACCTTCTACGATTGCAGCTCAAACTACAACTATTGCTCCCACAACAAAAACTGTTTCCACCAACAACAGCAGTTCATACCACATTAGGTACACCAGCTACAACAGAAGCTCCAACCCACAACAACACATCCCACACCGACAGCAGAAGCTCAAACGACTACAGCTAAACCTACCACCACCATCGCTGCTCAGACAACAATACCAGCTTCTACAACAGCAGCTCTAACCACAACTATCGCTCCAACAACAAAAACTGTTCCACCAACAACATCAGTTCATACCACATTAGGTAGTCCAGCTACAACAGAAGGCCCAACCACAACAACTCGTCCAACACCGACAGCTGAAGCTCAAACGACTACAACCAAAACAGCCACCACCATTGGGGCTGCACAGACAACAATACCACGTTCTACGATTGCAGCTCAAACTACAACTATCGCTCCCAACAACAAAAACTGTTCCACAGACAACAGCAGTTCATACCACATTAGGTACTCCAGCTACAACAGAACGCCCAACCACAACAACTGCTTCCCCACACCGACGGCTGAAGCTCAAAAGACTACAACTAAACCGACCACCACCATAGCTGCTCAAACAACATACCACCTTCTACAACGATTGCAGCTCAAACTACAACTATTGCTCCAACAACAAAAACTGCTCCACCAACAACAGCAGTTCATACCACATTAGGTACTCCAGCTACAACAGAAGGCTCCAAACACAACAACTCTTCCCACACCGACAGCTGAAGCTCAAACATGACTACAACTAAAACAGCCACCACCATAGCTGCTCAAACAACAATACCACCTTCAACGATTGCAGCTCAAACTACAACTATTGCTCCAACAACAAAAACTGCTCCATCAACAACAGCAGTTCATACCACATTAGGTACTCCAGCTACAACAGAAGGTCAAACCACAACAACTCTTCCCACACACCGACAGCTGTAGCTCAAACGACTGCAACTAAATCGACAATACGACCATAGCTTCACAAACAACAAACCACCCACAACAATGCGGGCTGAATCTACAACTGTTGCTCCCACAACAAAAACTGCTCCATCAACAACAGCAGTTCATACCACATTAGGTACTCCAGCTACAACAGAAGCTCCAACCACAACAACACATCCCACAGCGACAGCAGAAGCTCAAACGACTACAGCTAAACCTACCAGCACCATCGCTGCTCAAACAACAATACCAGCTTTTACAACAGCAGCTCAAACTACAACTATCGCTCCAACAACAAAAACTGTTCCACCAACAACAGCAGTTCATACCACATTAGGTACTCCAGCTACAACAGAAGGCCCAACCACAACAACTCTTCCACACCGACAGCTGAAGCTCAAACGACTACAACCTAAAACAGCCACCACCATGGGGCTGCTCAGACAACAATACCACCTTCTACGATTGCAGCTCAAACTACAACTATCGCTCCAACAACAAAAACTGTTCCACCCAACAACAGCAGTTCATACCACATTAGGTACTCCAGCTACAACAGAAGGTCAAACCACAACAACTCTTCCCACACCAACAGCTGTAGCTCAAACGACTGCAACTAAACCGACTACGACCATAGCCTCACAAACAACACCACCTACAACAATGCGGGCTGAATCTACAACTGTTGCTCCCACAACAAAAACTGCTCCATCAACAACAGCAGTTCATACCACATTAGCTACTCCAGCTACAACAGAAGCTCCAACCACAATGAATCTTCCCACAACGACAGCTGAAGCTCACATGACTACAACTAAAACTGCCACCACCATAGCTGCTCAAACAACAATACCACCTTCAACGATTGCAGCTCAAACTACAACTATTGCTCCAACAACAAAAACTGTTCCACCAACAACAGCAGTTCATACCACATTAGGTACTCCAGCTACAACAGAAGGTCAAACCACAACAACCCTTCCAACACCGACAGCTGTAGCTCAAACGACTGCAACTAAACCGACTACGACCATAGCTTCACAAACAACACCACCTACAACAATGCAGGCTGAATCTACAACTGTTGCTCCCACAACAAAAACTGCTCCATCAACAACAGCAGTTCATACCACATTAGCTACTCCAGCTACAACAGAAGCTCCAACCACAATGAATCTTCCCACAACGACAGCTGAAGCTCACATGACTACAACTAAAACTGCCACCACCATAGCTGCTCAAACAACAATACCACCTTCAACGATTGCAGCTCAAACTACAACTATTGCTCCAACAACAAAAACTGTTCCACCAACAACAGCAGTTCATACCACATTAGGTACTCCAGCTACAACAGAAGGTCAAACCACAACAACCCTTCCAACACTGACAGCTGAAGCTCAAACGACTACAACCAAATCAGCCACC
Organism: Anguilla japonica; assembly: GCA_025169545.1. Lineage (NCBI taxonomy): Eukaryota > Metazoa > Chordata > Actinopteri > Anguilliformes > Anguillidae > Anguilla > Anguilla japonica. The sequence continues at coordinate 4,031,026 of CM045887.1, read as the reverse complement.
ACCATGGCTGCTCAGACAACAATACCACCTTCTATGACAGCAGCTCAAACTACAACTATCGCTCCAACAACAAAAACTGTTCCACAGACAACAGCAGTTCATACCACATTAGGTACTCCAGCTACAATAGAACGCCCCACCACAACTCCTCTTCCCACACCGACGGCTGAAGCTCAAAAGACTGCAACTAAACCGACCACCACCATCGCTGCTCAAACAACAAAACCACCTTCTACGATTGCAGCTCAAACTACAACTATTGCTCCCACAACAATAACTGTTTCACCTACAACAGCAGTTCATACCACATTAGGTACACCAGCTACAACAGAAGCTCCAACCACAACAACACATCCCACACCGACAGCAGAAGCTCAAACGACTACAGCTAAACCTACCACCACCATCGCTGCTCAGACAACAATACCAGCTTCTACAACAGCAGCTCTAACCACAACTATCGCTCCAACAACAAAAACTGTTCCACCAACAACATCAGTTCATACCACATTAGGTAGTCCAGCTACAACAGAAGGCCCAACCACAACAACTCGTCCGACACCGACAGCTGAAGCTCAAACGACTACAACCAAAACAGCCACCACCATTGGGGCTGCACAGACAACAATACCACGTTCTACGATTGCAGCTCAAACTACAACTATCGCTCCAACAACAAAAACTGTTCCACAGACAACAGCAGTTCATACCACATTAGGTACTCCAGCTACAATAGAACGCCCCACCACAACTCTGCTTCCCACACCGACGGCTGAAGCTCAAAAGACTGCAACTAAACCGACCACCACCATAGCTTCTCAAACAACAATTCCACCTTCAACGATTACAGCTCAAACTACAACTATTGCTCCAACAACAAAAACTGCTCCATCAACAACAGCAGTTCATACCACATTAGGTACTCCAGCTACATCAGAAGGTCAAACAACAACAACTCTTCTCACACCGACAGCTGTGGCTCAAACAACTGCAACTAAATCGACAATGACCACAGCTTCACAAACAACACCACCCACAACAATGCGGGCTGAATCTACAACTGTTGCTCCCACAACAAAAACTGCTCCATCAACAACAGCAGTTCATACCACATTAGGTACTCCAGCTACAACAGAAGCTCCAAACCACAATGAATCTTCCCACAACGACAGCTGAAGCTCACACGACTACAACTAAAACTACCACCACCATCGCTGCTCAAACAACAATACCACCTTTTACTACGATTGCAGCTCTAAACTACAACTATCGCTCCAACAACAAAAACTGTTCCACCAACAACATCAGTTCATACCACATTAGGTACTCCAGCTACAACAGAAGGCCCAACCACAACAACTCGTCCGACACCGACAGCTGAAGCTCAAACGACTACAACCAAAACAGCCACCACCATTGGGGCTGCACAGACAACAATACCAGGTTCTACGATTGCAGCTCAATCTACAACAACTATGCTCCAACAACAAAAAACTGTTCCACCAACAACAGCAGTTCATACCACATTAGGTACTCCAGCTACAACAGAAGGTCAAACCACAACAACTCTTCCCACACCGACAGCTGTAGCTCAAACGACTGCAACTAAACCGACTACGACCATAGCTTCACAAACAACACCACCTACAACAATGCGGGCTGAATCTACAACTGTTGCTCCCACCAACAAAACTGCTCCATCAACAACAGCAGTTCATACCACATTAGCTACTCCAGCTACAACAGAAGCTCCAACCACAATGAATCTTCCCACAACGACAGCTGAAGCTCACATGACTACAACTAAAACTGCCACCACCATAGCTGCTCAAACAACAATACCACCTTCAACGATTGCAGCTCAAACTACAACTATTGCTCCAACAACAAAAAACTGTTCCACCAACAACAGCAGTTCATACCACATTAGGTACTCCAGCTACAACAGAAGGTCAAACCACAACAACCCTTCCAACACCGACAGCTGTAGCTCAAACGACGACTGCAACTAAACCGACTACGACCATAGCTTCACAAACAACACCACCTACAACAATGCAGGCTGAATCTACAACTGTTGCTCCCACAACAAAAACTGCTCCATCAACAACAGCAGTTCATACCACATTAGGCTACTCCAGCTACAACAGAAGCTCCAACCACAATGAATCTTCCCACAACGACAGCTGAAGCTCACATGACTACAACTAAAACTGCCACCACCATAGCTGCTCAAACAACAATACCACCTTCAACGATTGCAGCTCAAACTACAACTATTGCTCCAACAACAAAAACTGTTCCACCAACAACAGCAGTTCATACCACATTAGGTACTCCAGCTACAACAGAAGGTCAAACCACAACAACCCTTCCAACACCGACAGCTGAAGCTCAAACGACTACAACTAAATCGAGCCACACCATAGCTGCTCAAACAACAATACCACCTTCAACGACAGCAGCTCTGAACTACAACTATTGCTCCAACAACAAAAACTGCTCCATCAACAACAGCAGTTCATACCACATTAGGTACTCCAGCTACAATCAGAAGGCCCCCACCACAACAACTCCTCTTCCCACACCGACGGCTGAAGCTCAAAGGACTGCAACTAAACCGACCACCACCATCGCTGCTCAAACAACAAAACCACCTTCTACGATTGCAGCTCAAACTACAACTATTGCTCCCACAACAAAAACTGTTTCCACCTACAACAGCAGTTCATACCACATTAGGTACACCAGCTACAACAGAAGCTCCAACCACAACAACACATCCCACAGCGACAGCAGAAGCTCAAACGGCTACAGCTAAACCTACCAGCACCATCGCTGCTCAAACAACAATACCAGCTTCTACAACAGCAGCTCTAACCACAACTACCGCTCCAACAACAAAAACTGCTTCATCAACAACAGCAGTTCATACCACATTAGGTACTCCAGCTACAACAGAAGGTCAAACCACAACAACTCGTCCGACACCGACAGCTGAAGCTCAAACGACTACAACCAAAACAGCCACCACCATTGGGGCTGCACAGACAACAATACCACGTTCTACGATTGCAGCTCAAACTACAACTATCGCTCCAACAACAAAAACTGTTCCACCTACAACAGCAGTTCATACCACATTAGGTACTCCAGCTACAACAGAAGGTCAAACCACAACAACTCTTCCCACACCAACAGCTGTAGCTCAAACGACTGCAACTAAACCGACTACGACCATAGCCTCACAAACAACACCACCTACAACAATGCGGGCTGAATCTACAACTGTTGCTCCCACAACAAAAACTGCTCCATCAACAACAGCAGTTCATACCACATTAGGTACTCCAGCTACAACAGAAGCTCCAACCACAATGAATCTTCCCACAACGACAGCTGAAGCTCACATGACTACAACTAAAACTGCCACCACCATAGCTGCTCAAACAACAATACCACCTTCAACGATTGCAGCTCAAACTACAACTATTGCTCCAACAACAAAAACTGTTCCACCAACAACAGCTGTTCATACCACATTAGGTACTCCAGCTACAACAGAAGGTCAAACCACAACAACCCTTCCAACACCGACAGCTGTAGCTCAAACGACTGCAACTAAACCGATTACGACCATAGCTTCACAAACAACACCACCTACAACATTGCGGGCTGAATCTACAATTGTTGCAACCACAACAAAAACTGCTCCATCAACAACAGCAGTTCATACCACATTAGGTACTCCAGCCACAACAGAAGCTCCAACCACAATGAACCTTCCCAGAACGACAGCTGAAGCTCACATGACTACTACTAAAACTGCCACCACCATCGCTGCTCAAACAACAATAAAACCTCCTACGATTACAGCTCAAACTACAACTATCGCTCCAACAACAAAAACTGTTCCACCAACAACAGCAGTTCATACCACATTAGGTACTCCAGCTACAACAGAAGGTCAAACCACAACAACTCTTCCCACACCAACAGCTGTAGCTCAAACGACTGCAACTAAACCGACTACGACTATAGCTTCACAAACAACACCACCTACAACAATGTGGGCTGAATCTACAACTGTTGCTCCCACAACAAAGACTGCTCCATCAACAACAGCAGTTCATACCACATTAGCTACTCCAGCTACAACAGAAGCTCCAACCACAATGAATCTTCCCACAACGACAGCTGAAGCTCACATGACTACAACTAAAACTGCCACCACCATAGCTGCTCAAACAACAATACCACCTTCTACGATTGCAGCTCAAACTACAACTTTTGCTTCAACAACAAAAACTGTTCCACCAACAACAGCAGTTCATACCACATTAGGTACTCCAGCTACAACAGAAGGTCAAACCACAACAACCCTTCCCACACCGACTACAGCTACTACAGCTGCAGTTCCAAGCACATCAAGTACTCCAACTTCAACTGAAGCTCCAACCACAGCAATGACAGGTGCAGTTACAGCCAGCTCAAGTATTCAAATTACAGCTGAATCTCCAACCACCACACATCTTCCAAGTGCTGCAACAAAAACTCCGAGTGAAACTCTGAACACAATTACTCAAACAACAACACAAACCACCGCAGCTGCTCAAACAAAAACTCTAACACCAAGTAACATTTCTCCAACTACAACTGAATCTCCAACAACAGTTACTCAAAACATTGGAGCACTAACGAAAACAACTAGCCGAACTACAACTGCAGTACCAATCTCGTTGATGACCTCTACTACAGCTGAAGCTCCAACAACTACAACTGAATTTCCCACCACAAAAGCTTCTCATACAATGGTACCAACCACAACAGTTGTTCAGACTTCAAAAATAGTTCCAACATTAACTGTTCTTCCAAGTACAGCTGCAGTTCCAACCACAACCAGAGTTGAAACTACAAGTGAGGCTACCACCACAAGAGTTGCTCAAAGTATAACTATAACTCCAACCGCAATATCTCTTGCAACAACAATTGCAGTTCCAAAAACATCAATTTCTCAAACAACAACCAAAGCTCCAACCACCACACATCTTTCAAAAAGTACAAGTGCAGCTCCAACAATTACAAGCAAATCTCTAACCACAACTTTTTCTGAAACAACAACTGTTACACTAACCAGAAAATCAACTACAACTGGAGCTCATATAACTACAACTGAACCTCCTACCACAACAGTTGCTCATACTACAACTATAGCAACGGACACAGCATCTGCTCCATCTACAACTACGGTTCCAACTACATCAAGTGCTTCAACTACAAATGAAGCGGCAACCACCGCAAATATTACAACTACAAGAGAAACTCCAAAACCAACAGTCACTGCTGCAACAAATTCTTTAGCAACTTCAACAACTTTACCTGTTACATCAACACATCAACCAGCCACTTCAAGTGTTCCTGACATTCCAGTAGCACCAACGTTCCCAGGAACGACGACAAGTACAGCAGCTCGAACCACCTCGAGTCCACCTAGAATGTACGTTCCCATGTTCATCCTTGATTGTATAGTTGGGGTTCATCTATTGAAATAGTTATCCAAACTGTCATGCAATGGACAATCCTAATGTTTTCTCGATGTGTTTTTTGCAGCATTGGCAAGGTTTTCATCTTCATTCGACTTGTGTTCCACACCATCAAGCCTGTCCCCAGTGAGAAGGAGATTCTCACTATGGCCCAAACTCTCTTTGATGTTCGTTTAAGGCAGTTGAATAATCCAGTGAGCGTGCGGGGCCAAATAAGGAAGATGAATGATCCAGTGAGAGTGCAGAATATTGCTTATAGGAGTAAGTCACATGTCCACACACCCTGTCTTTACACCTGGTTCGTTGTCACCTCCATCTCTGTTTAATTCACAACGTTCAGACCATTTCCCTTGTACATATAAAAAGTTCTATTGATTTCTTTCTTTTAAAAAAAATAAACTTCTGTAAGATGCCTTTTACCATTTAGAAGATGAATCTGTTTTAAAAAAATACTATTTTGAAGTTTAGAATTGAGTTTTTATCGTGTAGATTATGGTACGTATGTAGTTCAATATGCGTTTCAGTGATGCTAATTCCACTTAAGAGTTTATGTTAAGCAAGCACAATGAAATTAAGTAAAATTTTCTCGTCAGAACTATCTGAACATTCCTTTGAAATGACACTGGGCTACGAGATAAAAGACGTGAGCATGCCAGAAGATACCGGACTCAGGAATGAGACATGCAGGAGCATCCAGGACTCCGTCAACAAACTGGTGAGCTTTCTGCATCGTATAATGGTCTGGAAACTGGACTGGTAATGGAAAGGTTGCAGGTTTGACCTGGTATAAACCTGCTGCTATATCTTTGATCAAGGTACTTAACCAGAATTGCTTCAGCATAATGTATATCCATCTACATAAATGCGTACTATGTAGAAATGCAAAAAAGTTGTGCAGATCACTCTGAATTAGTGTCTGACACATGCCAGTAATGTAATGTAATGAGTAGGGCCAAGAAAACGTATCACTAGTCACTAATTCCAGAAGTTGTAAATGCATACCGAATTGCTTCAGTAAATATATAGCTGTATAAATGGACTGCATTTAAAACAGGAATGTAAGCTGTGTAAGTCACTCTGTGCAAGAATGTAAAGCCAACACCAATCCTTGCAAGCTTTAGCTATTTCTTTCCCTTCCATATTTTTAAAAAACTTCACGTGCACAGTGCCCAAATGTTTAACTGGTATTATTATGTGGACAGGAAGACTTTGATGCATTAGATGTATGTAAGCGATTGTAAATGGTAAGAAAACTTCATGTTAAAAAACATGGGAAACACATGAAGCATGCAAGGCTTCTATATCTCTGTCAGAACTGACCATCACCCTTATACACTATGTACATATGAACTCTATTGCATTATCACACTGGCTATAGTACATGGGAAATTAAGAGGACATCTGCTTACTCTTCCTTCTAATTTATTCCTGTTCAGCACAGTGAAGTCTGCATCACTGCTTGCAACATTTCTTGGTTTATTCAAAGCAATCACAGCAACCCTGAACATCCTAATTACTGGTCAGTTGACCATAAGTTCAAAGCTCACAAGGCAGTGAGGATGTCATTGTTTATTCATTCTTTTGAAATGTCTTTGTTTCTGCTTTGACCTTTGACTTTTAGTTGAACCTAATGCTGAACCAACCTGGTGCAAATCCTTTCATCTTTCCACAAGCAAATTATACGTAAGTTCTAAACCTGGGTGCCTTGTATGGCTTCATGTTGATTAAAGACAAAACTGTTCTGAAAAATTTATTGACGCAAGGTGCAGACCTATACTTGTGGTCAGTTGTAAGAAAGGTGTATGTCATCAACATTGAGATAAGCATTTATCAATTCTGCCTTTTTAATGTTTCTACAGGAACACGCCTAACCAGATTAATGCTAGTGTGGAGTACGTCTTTCGGCAAGGTGACATCAAACAGCCAAGCCCGTTCTTGACTGCAGTCCTGAATGCTAGTGGTAGGTTTCTCATTACAACATCAACACCTGTTTTTTTCACATTTTAATTTTGATAGTGTTTTTCATAAAAAAAATTATTTGATGGAACTTAATGACTCCTTAAATGTGTCCCCCTTCAGATCATTTAATGGTGCATTAGCAGAATCTTCAGTTTTTTTGACTGACATGAACTCTTATCTAAATGCGATCCAGTAAACCGCATTAATTCAAGAAGTGAAACAAGTATCGATAACCTGAGCCACTATTTAAATACTCCAGTATACCTTTCAGTGTCATATCCTTTAATCCATCTGTTCATAAATTATCAATAATGACATCTCTCTCTTATTTACTCAATAACCTAACACATGTTCTACATATGCCGCGCGTTAACATTCCTCACACACAACACTTGAGTGTGTACCTATGATATGCAAGCTTTGTTTTATCGACTGTGCCTTATCTATAAATTGGAAATAACCTCCACATTTCTGTTCCTCTCTATCACCCGTGGCATATAACTCCATGGTTTAGATGTGATGTCATGCTACAGACCCGCCATTAGATGGCATCGGAGTGCTTCACAAATTTTATAACAATGTTCCTTGCGGGTCCAGAGTTTTTAGATAGCGTAGCTGCTCTGGTGCTACTGTCGTTGTGACAACCAATACATCAAATGAAACTAGAGATCATATGGGATCTACAGTTACTAACTGTTTTATGACAGGTTAATGGAAAGTGATTCATTCTTAATGAAAGTTAATATTCATTCTTTAATTTTGAGGAACATTTTCACCAAGGAAAAATAATCGCAACCTCTCAGGTCAATATAACTGAACAAAACCAGGTTAGTTATAAAACAACTGATGCTCTCCTCAACAATCATACAGAATTATTGCCAGTTTAGTACAGTTTAGAGCTTAAATAGTAGTTATATATAAATTTTTATACATCTTTTTTAATCCCTTCATCCTTATGACCCATAAATAGTGTAGGGCCTGTGCAGAATGGGGATGGTTGACATCTTTTGACTCTCATGGATCCAAAAATATTGTTTTTATTCACTTATGATTTTGGGATATGGTATACCAACCCTGTCAATTTAGTGAATTATGCTTTACCTTACTTTACATGATAACCTATAGTCACCTCTAGAAAAATAAGAACCTTGTGAAACTTTCCTCACAGAAATACACACACACACTCAGTATTAGTGGAACTGGAGCATTTGTGATCATGTAATCGGCAGGGAAACGAAGAAGAAAAAAACACAAAATCCACTAAGTTTATTTGCGGAAGTGTTAAGTTGTTTGTGGATTCTGTCTCTTGACATGAGATCAGAAGGTACATAAATTCATGGGCTGAGAGTCTGTGGTCAGCATTTCTATGGGGAACCCTGAAAAGTTCCAAACTCTCGGTGCTGTATAGGTAACTTGGCAGGATGGCATAGCTGCCATCCCAATGTATTGACGGTTGTGGTTAACTAACTCACTGAACCGGTTGGCTCACATCATAAAATGTTTTAAATGTACGGATTGTACAGTGTTTAATTACAGTTTAAACAGTTGTATTTACAGTTTAATTACAGTTTGCGATTACAATTCCTGAGAAAGTTCTCAGAAGCCACTGCTTATACATGGGTGCTGGCATGATAGAATTACATTGTCTCAATTTCCATTCTGACCTCATATAATTTGTAAATGGTAAATGGACTGCATTTAGATAGCGCTTTTATCCAATGCGCTTTACAATTGATGCCTCTCATTCACACACACGCACACACTCACACACCAACAGTGAAAGGCTGCCATGCAAGGTACCAATCAGCTCGTTGGGAGCAATTAGGGGTTAGATGTCTTGCTCAGGGACACTCTCCGAGGGCGAGGGATTGAACCGGCAACCCTCCGACTGCCAAACAACCGTGCTTACCTCCTGAGCTATGCCCCATTGCCATTTTACATAAAAAACATTGCTACTGCTATTATTCACAACCCTTTTATTAATATCTTCCCTCCCAAGTCTGCAACTTCTTGCTCCTCAACACCTAAAATGAGAGTAGCTTGTTTAGAAATAAGGTGACAGTACTGTAAGCAACAATTACAAGAATTTTAATTGTTTTCATGGAAATAAGCTAATGCAGAAACACTTCGGAGAACCCTTAATTCCGTTTATTTTAGAAGTTATGTTGTGTACACATATATTCACTTAACAAATGCGTATTTTAGAAAGTTTGGCAAGTATAGAGATGGTCCCTCTTTGTGGACACAAACTGATTTACTGCAGGTCAAGATATGAGCAAACTAGGTGGGGGGGACAACCACGTTTGCTACCATTGTCACCAAAATATGGCCCAGAGTCTCCTTTTTGTTGGACGAAGTTTCTGTTGGATTAGTTTCAGTCACCCGTTGATTTTTTTATTTTCAGGTCTGGCCACCACCGCAGCCCCCACCACCACAAGCAGCCCTGTCCTCCTGCTGATCACAAGTACTGCAGGCAGGTTCCCTGGATGGGCCCTGGCCATCATCATCCCCTGTGGTATCGTCATCATCCTCCTCCCCTTCTGGATCCTCTTGTGTGTAAGTACTGCAGTGTGTGTGTGTGTGTGTGTGTATGTGTATGTGTGTGTGTGTGTGTGTGTGTGTGAATAAGTCAGTGTATGTCTGTGTGTGTGTGCATGTGTGTGAGTATGTTAGTGTGCGTGTGTATGTGTATGCGTGCGTATGTCATTGTGTGTGCCTGCATGTGTGTGTGCACGTGTGAGTGAGTATGTCAGTGAGTGAGTATGTGTGTGTAGACATGTATTCTGTGCATCGCTCTTAGTCTTTCTCCCTCTGTCTCTGTGTTCTTACTGTTCTTACTGCAGTTTATACTATATTTTGGGTAGTTTTCCCTCTTTGACTTCCCCTCTGTGTTGCAGTGTATGTTCTCTCTCTCGCTGTCTCTCTCTCTCTCTGAGTTTCTCTCCCTCTGTGTTGCAGTGCCTCCTGTGTGGTTGCTGTGCTGCCATTAAGAGATGGCGTAGGAGGCGGGTCTACCACATACAACAGTACAGGACACATCCCCTCTGAGAGGGTGAAGCTTGGACGTTCGGCTGGAATCTGAAAAACAAAGAGAAAAATTTTCGTGCTGATGAGTAGTTTTAATACTTTTTTGCATTTACAAGCGGCTGAGAAACATTTTTAAATGATTCTTGCAAAAAAAAAAAAAAAAAAAAAAAAACATATTACAGCCTGTGCTGAAATTAGCTTGCTTTCCCTATTGGCTAAACACCGGGTTTTCAGTGGTAGGCATTAACTGGGTATTAGTTACATAACAAAAAGAAATGAGGATTGTTTTACATATGGTGTGTCTTATGGATAGGAATGTTAATTACCGCTACACACCCCCCCCCCCCCCCCCCCCCCTTGTCTGGTGAACAGGTCACAATAATCTGATGGTGTTTTTAACTATTTTAATGGTGATAATTGGGTTAAAAAATTGAAATAAATATTAAGAAGACAATCAACAGTCACTTCTGGGGAATATAACCACAATTTGAATCCTG